>OX393577.1:49362742-49828153 GCA_947652605.1 Elmis aenea | reverse complement strand
AAATGCAAACCCCTGTATTTTCTTATGTCATCGAATTCGTCTTTAAGAGAGCTTCATTTTTTATTAAGTATGTCCTATACCCAAAACTCATACTTTTCAAGATATTCGACATTTTTTCTTTCTAATCATTTTTAAAGCAAATAGGATGCCGTGGAAATCGAAAAAACTAACTGTTTACTTCACTAACGTCAAAAACTTGTCATTTATTTCTTGAATTATAGCATTTCCACAATTAATTTCACTTTACAAAAGCAAATTGACATGGTTTATTCACCGTTTCGTGTATTTAATTACTAATAGTAGGTAGATACTTAGTCTTGTGGATTCACTTATAAACAATAAATAAATTGGCAACCAAATCAATTTTATTATTGTTGAACTTTACTGGTGTTTCTAAACCTTAAAGGAAGCGCAAAGAAAAATAGAAAATGAAAGACAAATTATTTGTTTAAAGTTGAAACCACAAAAAAAAAACATTAAATAAATTCTGTAAATAAAATAATAGAACATAAAAAAATCATTGCTATATGAAATTGAATAAAGTAGTGAGCCTTTAAGTGCATGTTAATCAAAATGTGCGTAAATTCTTGCCGCCTGCAAAGGATTTCCTTCGCCTTCTCTCAAGCCATATCTATTTGCTCTTGTAAAGTTAAATTAATTGTGGAAATGCTATAAATACAAGAAATAAATGACAAGTTTTCGACGTTAGTGAAGTAAACAGTCAGCTTTTACGATTTCCACGTCATTCTATTTGCTTTAACAACGATTAGAAAGAAAAAATGTAGAATATCTTGAAAAGTATGAGTTTTGGGTATAGGACATACTTAACAAAAAATGAAGCTCTCTTAAACACGAATTCGATGACATAATGCATTTGAAAAAATTGAATTGCGAGCTTTTGAAAATCAGGAAAGTATGCACCTATTTATGAACACCCTGTATGCGTGATTCAAACTTTTTCGTATCGAGCTAATAGAGCAATGTTTTCTGCATGTCCTTACCAAATTATAACTTTGTGCTTCGAAAAATGACTTTAAGAGAATTTTTTAAATACAGACTTAAAATCTTGAACAATTTTGAAATTTTTTTTTTTTTAGTGACAAGGCCGCATAAAAACCTGTACTATTTTATATCGATGTAAAGCTAAAATGAAGGCGGTCAAGAATATTAAATAAAAAATGGGGTGTTGTATTTGAAATATAAAAGTTGCTATTGGTTCCAGAGAGCTGACTCACCCTGTATATTTGAAAATATTTTTATCGTGTTCGAAAGAAAAAACTGTATGGAATTCCGTTTGAATCAACTTTTTACCTCAAACCGTTTAGCCACAATCGCCCGATCCGCCACTAATGACTCACCCTGTATATTATACATACATGCAACATTACAACTGTAAACTATAATATATATCACTATAAAGTAACATTACAAATAATTTTTGATTTAACATAGGAAAGTGTTACTCTATTATTTTTTAGAATGATATTTATAAAAACACAACCCCTTGTGTAAAGGTACCTTACAACCACCACATAGGTACGTATCTAGTGTCTTTTCTTAAATTGTTTGCTTTGCAAACTAGTGGTTCCGGAGCCCCTTCGGGGCTCCTACACCGCTAGTCGACTCGCGCTTCACGCTCGTAGAGAGTGAGAACGTAGAAATCTCTTTTATCGACAATCGACTACTCGCGCTTCGCGCTCGTCGAGGTGAGTTAATTTTATTTTATCAATAATCGAGATGCAAATGAGTAGAATTCTCTTTTATTGATAATCGGAAACTCGCGCTTCGCGCTCGTCAAAGGCGTCTACGTAGAATTCTCTTTTATCATAGACGACTCGCGCTACGCGTTCGACAAAAGCGACTACGTGGAATACTCTTATGTCAATCATAGACGACTCGCGCTTCGCGCTCGTCAAAAGCCATTACGTGGAATTTCCTTTTATCCAGCATCGACGACTCGCGCTTCGCGCTCGTCAAAACCGACTACTTGTAATTCTCTTTTATTAATCATAGACAACTCGCGCTTCGCGTTCGTCATAGACGACTACGTGGAATTCTCTTTTATCAATCATAGACGACTCGCGCTTCGCGCTCGACAACAGCGACCACGTGGAATTCTCTTTTATCAATCACTAGGCGATTTACCCGGCGTTGCACGGGTGATAACAATTCTCTTTTATCAATCGCAGACTACTCGCGCTCCGCGCTCGCACCCGGCGGACGTTTCCGGTCGTTCCCGGGCATTTCCGGCCGTTATTTATACGGCGTTTGATCCGTTGGGTCCTAAATAGTAACTGTGCAAAATTTGGTCAGACTACTCGCGCTCCGCGCTCGCACCCGGCGGACGTTTCCGGTCGTTCCCGGGCATTTCCGGCCGTTATTTATACGGCGTTTGATCCGTCGGGTCCTAAATAGTAACTGTGCAAAATTTGGTCCCGATCGGTCAACGGACCTAGGATTCTATAGCGAACAAACAAACACACAAACACACAAACAAGCTCTTTTATATTATACTAGGCGATTTACCCGGCGTTGCACGGGTGATAACAATTCTCTTTTATCAATCGCAGACTACTCGCGCTCCGCGCTCGCACCCGGCGGACGTTTCCGGTCGTTCCCGGGCATTTCCGGCCGTTATTTATACGGCGTTTGATCCGTTGGGTCCTAAATAGTAACTGTGCAAAATTTGGTCAGACTACTCGCGCTCCGCGCTCGCACCCGGCGGACGTTTCCGGTCGTTCCCGGGCATTTCCGGCCGTTATTTATACGGCGTTTGATCCGTCGGGTCCTAAATAGTAACCGTGCAAAATTTGGTCCCGATCGGTCAACGGACCTAGGATTCCATAGCGAACAAACACACAAACAAACAAACACACAAACAAACAAGCTCTTTTATATATATATAGAAGATAGATAAACGACACGAGCTTCGCGCTCGACAACAGCGGCTACGTGGAATTCTCTTTTATCAATCAGAGTCGACTCGCGCTTCGCGCTCGACAACAGCGACTACATGGAATTCTCGAACCGTTTTCGAATTGAGGTAAGGCCGAATCGTTGTCAACATTTGACCGAAACAGGCTGTAGATGCTGGACTTGAACCAAATGTCAGTTCAAATTTACAAAAACGTTTTTTGAACACTTGTTGACACATTAATATTCAATTTATGTAGGTCACAGCACACTTAATAAAACATTTAATTTTTAGACAAAAATTATTTGAGGTTATAAAAATTAACGAAAACAGTGCTGTTGTATTCAAAATAATAGATTCCCTATTCCTAAATCGTAAAATTATACGGGGTGTTCTATTAGAAATAACAAAGTTCAACGAAACCGGAAGTGAAACAATAGAGCACATATTGTATGTTCAGAAGTTCAGAACTGTTTTTTTTTGTATTATAACGTCTAAATTTCGTTTACCTAAAATTAAGTTTTGCTATGCGTGTACAACTTTTGTGTAATTTACGAGTTTTAATTTTTCCATGTTATGGTTGCCGAAGTGACTACTGACATTGAAGATTTTGAAACGTCAACATTATGGTCAATTCAAATCACCTACGCAATTTTGTACGTAACGTAACATTCGCTGCCAACTTCACGCTTATTTAGGGAATTTCACTGTTCAGTTTTAAGTTTGCAATACTGACTTTTGACATTTTGTATTTCTAGGTTATATTTCAAATGTCACTCATCAAAGGCGATGTATTCTCATGATATAACTCGAAACATAGAAAATTTTATACTAACCTGTAGGGAAAAGCATGATGAATCCAAAGTGATACACCACCTTGGTAAAAAATTAAATCAGAGGGTTTTCAAAGTTGCCGAGCGAGCGCTAAAACAAATTCACTTCACCGTAGCAAAAATAACACAAATCACATTGCAGACCTCCAAAAAATCGTTAATTACTCGGCAAATAACTGTCCACGTTTAACCTCTTCACTTCAGACCTGAATTAACTTTGAGGCTTAAAAAAAATATTCTGGATTTTGAGTATATTATTTAGGTTATAAGTAACGTAATTCATATTTTTTTAATTTTTTTAATTTTTATTTACATGGATTTTTCACATGTCTTTTGTGATGGCCATTGGGTCTTGAGCAGATATCACATTAGGTCCCGCGGGACAAAAATGATTTTAAAAAATTACGGCGATTTTTCTTAAGAACAGTTTTTCACAAATAACAAAAATCCGTAGCTTAAACAACAAAAAATTCAAATTAACACCACTCAACTGACATCTCGTATCAACGTCAGTCCTTAAAATAAATTGCAACCATAATGCGGCTGAGTTTTGATAGATTTCATTTAAAGTCTATAACACTATTCTACCGTTCATTAAAAACTCATGTGGAACAAAAAAAAACATACTACAAAGTTATTTACAATATGCATATGAACTGTAGCCATTGTAATGGACACCAGGTCCGAGAAGGTTAAACTGTAAAAAACCGTATCGTAGGTAGAGGAAAAAACGGTAAACAGTTCGATGTGCCACAATTTATTCTGGCTCTTTGAATAATTTTAAGACAAATGCAATTTAAACCCCTAATTGCACAAATATTTTGGGTACCTATATTTTAGCCCGTACAATTTTCATTAATAGATAATAGACGACTCGCGTTGCATGCTCGGCGGAGGGAAAACGAATACAATTCACTTTTATCGATCATAGACAATTCGCAATGCATGCTCGGCGGGGATAACGCGGGTACAATTCACTCCTAAGCCGCAAATGACTCCCGAGCTGCAAACTACTCCCGGGCCGCAAACGACTTCCGGGCCGCAAACGACTCCTGGCATGCAAACGACTCCCGGGCTGCAAACTACTCCCCAGCCGCAAACGACTCTCGGACTGCAAATGACTACTGGGCCGCAAACGACTACCGGGCTGCAAACGACTCCTGGGCCGCAAACATTTTCCGGGTGCAAATTCCTCCTGGGCCGCAAACTACTCCCAGGCCGCATACGACTCCCGGGCCACAAACAACTTCCGGGCCGAAAACGAATCCTGGCCCGCAAACGACTCCCGGGACGCAAACGACTCCCAAGCCGCAAACAACTCCCGGGCCGCAAACTACTCCCGGGCCGCAAACGATTTGGGCCGCAAACGACTCCCAGATCGCAAACGACTCCCAGGCCGCAAACGACTCCCGAGCTGCAAACGACTCCCGGGCTGCAAACGACTACCGTGCCGCAAATGACTCCTGGGCTGCAAAAGAATATCGGACTACAAACGACTATCGGGCTGAGAACGACTCCTGGGCCGCAAACATTTTCCGGGTGCAAACTCCTCTTGGGCCGCAAACTACTCCCGGGCCGCATACGACTCCCGGGCCACAAACGACTGCCGGGCCGGAAACGACTCCTGGGCCGCAAACGACTCCCGGGACGCAAACGACTCCCGAGCCGCAAACAACTCCAGGGCCGCAAACTACTCCCGGGCTGCAATTACTCCCGGGCCGCAAACGACTCTCGGGGCGCAAACGACTCCCGGGCCGCAAACAACTCCCGGGCTGCAAACGACTCCCGAGCCGCAAACAACTCCAGGGCCGCAAACAACTCCCGGGCTGCAAACGACTCCCAGGTCGCAAACGACTCCCAGGCCGCAAACGACTCCCGAGCTGCAAACGACTCCCGGACTGCAAACGACTCCCGGGCTGCAAACGGCTCCCGGGCCGCAAACGACTCCCGGGTCGCAAACGATTTCCTGGCTGCAAACGACTCTCGGGCCGCAAACGACTCCCGGGCCGCAAACTACTCCCGGATGGCAAATGATTCCCAGGCTGCAAACTACTCCCAGAAGGCAAACGGATACAATTCCCTTGTATTGCTCGCAGACGACTCTCGCTGCGTGCTCGATGGGAGCTAAGCGCGTTAAGTTTTGTTTTATCGTTCATGGACTAATCTGAGTAGGCAAACGGGTCCAATTATCTTTAATCGGCGGGGGCTAAGTGCGTTAAGTTCTCTTTTATCAATCAGATACGATGCGCGCTCGGAGAAGAAAAACGGGTACAATTCTCTTTTATCGCTCGATGGGAGCTAAACGCTATAAGTTTTTTTTATCGATCATAAACGACTCGCGCTGAGTGCTTGGAGAAAGCAAACGCGTACAATTATCTTTAATCAACAACAAACGCCTCGCGCTCGGCGGGGGCTAAGCGCGTTAAGTTATCTCAAGCCGAAAACGACTTTCGGGCCGCAAACGACTCCCGGGCCGCAAACTACTCCCGGATCGCAAACTACTCCCGGGCCACAAACGACTCCCGGGCCACAAACTACTCCTGGGCCGCAAACCACTCCCGGGCCGCAAACGACTCCCAGGCTGCAAACGACTCCCGGGCCGTAAACGACTCCCGGGCCGCCAACGACTCCCGGGTCGCAAACATCTCCCGGGCTGCAAACGTCTCCCATGCCGCAAGCGACTCCCGGACCGCAAACTACTCTTGGGCCGCAAACGACTCCCGGGTCCGCAAAGGACTCCCGGGATATCGATATGTAGAACGCTTTTTTGTGAGCCACCTCTGTCTGCGCACCCTGTACATAAGATACACGGCCACGTTCAAAAGCCACCCCTCAACTGTCCGTCCGTTTACCCTAAAATACATCGCGATTTGGAGTGCTCCAAAGCGCAATCAAAGGAAACAATTTGTTCACGTTTTTTTTGCAACCCCAAAATTTCCAATTATTTCATTTCGCGTCAGTTGCAGTCGAACTTTTTTTTCATACGTACAGTACCCGTCGAAAGTCAATGTCAATGGGTTTTTGCCCGGAGCGGGAGCGGAGCACGGAGCAAATAATTTTGATTGCTCCACTTTACTATTATAAACTACAATTTTTTTTTTTTAATGAATTTTTCTCATGGATATAGTATTTAATAAAACTATAAATAAACTAAATTTGATTTTTTCGAAGTAAATTTATTGTAATGTAACTTTTCTGAATATTAATTTTCATTATTTTGTATTTGAATTTTGCAAAATTTAAAGAACTTTTTTTTGTAATTTTAACATTTGTAGATCAATAATTTGTTCATTTATTTAACTTCCTTTGTTTCTTAGGGTCAAATATTGTAATTTTTGGTCCATTTCCACATATCTCATAAAATTTTAGCTTTGTTCTAAAAAACAAATTATTAAATAAAAAAACTTATTTTATTAATATCTGGAGCACGGAGCGGAGCTGGAGCAGGCATCTTGATGCCGGAGCGAAGCAACTAAAAAATTGGACTGCTACAAACCCCTGGGTTAAATAAACAAAAACCTTATTAATAGTTTCAATATGTTTTGCGACCCAAAATAAAATTCTCGCGAAACCACAGTTTAAGAAACACTGCTATAGTCAATACAAGCTGTTTTTTTTATGGTAGGTGAATAAAAACCATGTTCCTTCTGAGTTTATTTATTTCTCAATTTAAATATAGGGCATTTACAAAATAGAAAATTAAATTAAAAGTAAAATACTTAAGAATTATATATTTTATTTGCCATTTTGATAACTGCGTACAAAATAAAATTTATTTAATCAGAGACTTGTTTCATCTTTAATGTAATGGGTAGTTAAGGACAAAAATATTAAATAATTATTGTTTTACAATTGAATTTTTGGAAGATGTTAACATTAAACAATAGTACACAGTTTAATTAATCAATGGCCATATGTGTTGGCATTTTATGTACTATAATTAAAAAAAATTGCCAATCCATTAATTTGTTCAATTAAAATTCGACGATTTGCTATGGCTCTAGTTTTGCAAACATCTTGTTCAGGCAGTTGTTTTTTCATTTAAAATGGTTGGATATTGAGATGAACTTCTTTACTCGCTAGCAGATCACATAATCAAAACCTCTATCTGCTAAACTAAACTGTCCTTTTTTTAAGACCTCTTAGAAACCACATTTTTCCACCAACTCTATCTGGCGTACTACTACCATTAACGTCAGAGACATGAGCAATATTCCGTATAGCCAACTAACACTTTAAACGTATTTGTATTTTTATAAGTTGAAAAAGTTGCTTGTTGAATTATCGTATCTTGATTTCTTGCCATCAGAATTTCTGTGCAGTCTATAATAAAATCGTACTCAAGCTACGATCTTTTTCGTGTTATAGACAGAAAATCTAAAGTTTTTAATTTAGAATATATATGATTAGTCCAAAAAGTTATAACCCTATTCCTATTGTCTACATCAAACATCATTGGTAACGTTTGGTAATAAAAATCGTGCCTGTATTTTATAAGAGTTAATAATATTTCATCCTCCGTACTTGAAGCACACACATGACTGCTTGTTAAAAAAATCGCTTCTCACTTGAAATTCTGAAAACATACCTGCAATAAAACAGCTGTTTAGTTACGAAGTGAAAAATTCAAATAACTTATTAAAACAAATGAATCATTCATACCCATTACCTATAAATTATTAAGCGTTAGTGTATAGGGGGCTGCAAACCTCGTAGTTGAACCCTGTCGCTTGGCTGCAACTTCACATGTAAACAAAACAGAGTATACGGACTGTCAATAAATTAATCGGAAATAATTAACATTCATACATTCGCCGACAATCTAAAAATAATTTTAAACAATTAAATATGCCACATCACCCACTTTCAGAATATCACCTGTTAACATTCCGGCAAAACTGCAAACTTTTTACTCAGATCTGTTCATACATAGGCATCTTTCAAGAACGGTTTTCACTTTTCACTTGTCGTAATTTCTGTGGTTGTAATTAATTCCATATGTTCTGTTGTGACATCAGCGAGCACGTAAATAATGATATTGTCAATTGTATTTAACAGTAATTAAAACGTAATTTCACTCATATAGTCACATAGATGTTCTTGCACGGTCAAAGCGTACAAAACTACTCGTCACTGCACTGCCCGGCCGTGATAGCTTATCATATGTAATGCGCCGTGCCGTGAACGATCGAAAAAATGAAAAATCGTGAAAACAGAAAAACGGCTGGTCAGATTGGGCTGAAATTTTCAGGATGCATTTACCCACTCGAAAGACACGTCCAGTGAAAATTTGAACGGTCGAGATCCCGTTTTCGCGGTACGAGGAGCTAAATGCCGTCACTCAAGTTTGTCGACCGATCGAAACATCCATTTTACATAGAAAACCCATTAGAGATTTAATTTTTTCGGTTTTTCGCAGATAGCGTTTCCATCGTCCGAGCTACCGTAATGAAACTCGGCACAGAGCTAGATCGTTCTTTCGTACGTTTTTTAAAGCAAAGCCCGTATTTTTGCGTACAGTTTTTCGATTTTTAATTTGGATCGGGGCAAACGGGCGAATCTTCACTAGTATACAAAGTAACCAGCAGGCCCTAACGGGCCTACTGGGGCGCCTACGGCGCCGTTCCGAGACCATAGAAATACCTGTATCTGGCCTAACTCTTTTGCGTCCAAGTTCTATGCGTCAAAATAAAAACACCGATAAATCTCGAAGCGCTCAACGAAAACCGAGCCCGTACAATTTTCATTATTAGATAATAAACGACTCGCGTTGCATGCTCGGCGGAGGAGAAGTGAATACAATTCACTTTTATCGATCATGACCAATTCGCTATGCATGCTCGGCGGAGATACCGCGGGTACAATTCACTCCCGGGCCGCAAACGACTCCCAAGCTGCAAACTACTCCCAGTCCGCAAACGACTCCCAGGCCGCAAACGACTCCTGGGCCGCAAATGACTCCCGGGCCGCAAACAACTTCTGGCCTGCAAACGACTCCCGGGCTGCAAACTACTCCCCAGCCGCAAACGACTCTCGGGCTCCAAATGACTCACAGGCCGCAAAAGAATATCGGGCGGCAAACGACTACCGGGCTGCAAACGACCCACGAGCCGCAAACATTTTCCGGGTGCAAACTACTCCTGGGCCGCAAACTACTCCCGAGCCGCATACGACTCCTGGGCCACAAACGACTTCTGGGCCGGAAACGACTCCTGGGCCGCAAACGACTCCCGGGTCGCAAACGACTCCCGAGCCGCAAACAACTCCCGAGCTGCAAACTACTCCCGGACTGCAAACGACTCTCAGGCCGCAAACGACTCCCGGGCCGCAAACGACACCCGAGCCGCAAACAACTCCCTAGCCGCAAACTACTCCCGAGCCGCAAACGACCCCCGGGCTGCAAACTACTCCTGGGCCGCAAACTACACTCGGGCAGCAAACTACTCCCGGGCCGCAAAGTACTCCCGGACCGCAAACTTCGACCGGGTTGCAGACTACTTCCGGGCCGCAAACGACTCCCGGGACGAAAACGATTCCCGGCCCGTAAACGAATCCCGAGCTACAAACGAAGCCTGGCCACAAACTACACCCGGGCTGCAAACTACTCCTGGGCCGCAAACGACTCCCGGGTCGCAAACTACTCCCGTGCTGCAAACTACACTCGGTCCGCAAACTACTCCCGGGCTGCAAACAACTCCCGGCCGCAAAAGACTACCGGGCTGCAAACGACTCCCGGGCTGCAAACTAAACTCGGGCCGCAAACAACTTCCGAGCCGCAATCGACTCGCGGGCTGCAAACGACTTCCGGGCTATAAACGACATCCTGGCTGCAAACGACTCCCGGGCCGCAAACTACTCCCGAGCCGCAAACGACTCCAGGGCCCAAACTACTCCCATGCTGCAAACTACAATCGGGCCGCAAAAGACTCTCGGGTCGCCAACGACTCCCGCGCCGCAAACTACTCCCGGGCTGCAAACAACACTCGGGCCGCAAAATACTCCCAAGCAGCAAACCACTCCTGGGCCGCAAACTACTCCCGGACTGAAAACGACTCCCGGGCTGCAAACTACTCCTGGGCCGCAAACTACACTCAGGCAGCAAACTACTCCTGGGCCGCAAACTACCCCCGGGCTGCAAACTACTCCTGGGCCGCAAACTACACTCGGGCAGCAAACTACTCCCGGGCCGCAAAGTACTCCTGGGCCGCAAACTTCGACCGGGTTGCAAACTACTTCCGGGCCGCAAACGACTCCCGGGACGAAAACGATTCCCGGCCCGTAAACGAATCCCGAGCTACAAACGAAGCCTGGCCACAAACTACACCCGGGCTGCAAACTACTCCTGGGCCGCAAACCACTCCCGGGTCGCAAAGGACTTCCGGCCTGCAAACTACTCCCGGGCCACAAACTACACCCGGGCCGCAAACGACTCTCGGGCCGCAAACTACACTCGGGCCGCATACTCTACATTTGAAAATATATTTATTTTGTTCGGAAGAAAAAACTGTATCAAATAGAATTTAAATCAACTTTCTATCTCAAACCGTATAGCCACAATCAATCGATCTCGCACTAATGACTCACCCTGTACATTTGAAAACATTTTTATCCGCTAACGACTCCAGGGCCGCTAACGACACCCGGGCCACCAATGACTACCGGGCCACAAACTACTCCCGTTCCACAAACTACTCCCGGGCCGCAAACGACTCCCGGGTCGCAATGGACTTCCGGGCTGCAAACTACTCCCGGGCCACAAACTACACCCGGGCCGCAAACAACTCCCGGGCCTCAAACTACACTCGGGCCGCATACTCTACATTTGAAAATATATTTATTGTGTTCGGAAGAAAAAACTGTATCAAATAGCATTTAAATCAACTTTCTATCTCAAACCGTATAGCCACAATCAATCGATCCCGCACTAATGACTCACCCTGTACATTTGAAAACATTTTTATTGCGTTCGGAAGAAAAAACTGTATCAAATAGCGTTTGAATCAACTTTCTATATCAAACCGTTAAGCGACAATCGACCGATCTCGCACTAATGACTCACCCGGTATATTTGAAAATATTTTTATCGGGTTCGGAAGAAAAAACTATCAAATAGTGTTTGAATCAACTTTCAATCTCAAACCGTTAAGCGACAATCGACTGATCCCGCACTAATGACTCACCCTGTATATTTGAAAATATTTTTATCGTGTTCGGAAGAAAAAACTGTATCAAATAGCGTTTGAATCAACTTTCTATCTCAAACCGTTAAGCGACAATCGACCGATCCCTCACTAATGACTCACCCTGTATATTTGAAATAATTTTTATCGTGTTCGGGAGAAAAAACTGTATCAAATAGCGTTTGAATCAACTTTTTATCTCAAACCGTTAAGCGACAATCGACCTAAATAAAATAAATCAGTCCGAGCCGCTGCGCCGGGTCACGTGTCCGCACAACACATGTAAACAAAGGATAATTATCTTAATGCTGAGCGTAAACATCTAAGCAAGTCGCTAGCCGCGACCCCCCTGTTCGGGGGTACGAGGGGAACTTCACGTTTAGGGTGAAAAAAAATAAACGGCTTATCAGATTCGGCTGAAACTTTGGGAAAACCTTATCCCGGCATAAGCGCCCCATCCGCGAAAATTTAGATTTTGAAGCATGCTCCCCCGCGGCGCTACGAAGAACCAATATTCCCATAAGAGAAAAATTTTTCGGCGGTTTATTGCCCATAACTTTTTAGTCTCGAAACATACGGCAACCGGATATCGACAGGAAGCTGGTTCGTTCTTTCATATGTATTTTAAAGCAAACCCGAAGTCCCTGCGTCTAGTTTTTCGATTTTTAATTTGCTTTCGGGCAAACCGCCGCTACTCTTTTATTATATAGGGGACCAGCAGGCCCTAACGGGCCAACTGGGGCGCCTATGGCGCCGTTCCGAGACCATACAAATATCTTTACCCGGCCTAACTCTCTTGCGTCAAAATAAAAATATCGATAAATCTCGAAGCGCACGACGAGAACCGAGCGCGTACAATTTTCGGTAATAGATAATAGACGACTCGCGTTGCAAGCTCGGCGGAGGAGAAACGAATACAATTCACTTTTATCCATCATAGACAATTCGTGTCGCATGCTCCGCAGGAATAACGCGGGTACAATTCACTTTTATCTATCATAGACGACTCGCTTGCACGCTCGGCGGGGATGACCCGGGTACAATTCGATTTTATCGATCATAGACGACTCGCGTTGCATGCTCGGCGGGGATGACGGGGATACAATTCACTTTTATCGATCTTAGACGAATCGCTTGCACGCTCGGCGAAAATGAACCCGGTACATTTCGATTTTATTGATCATATACCGCGTTGCATGCTTGGCGGGCTTTTTTTTGTTTTGGCCGAATCAATTATCCACTCTGCCATTCCGTTCGGAAGAAAAAACTGTATCAAATAGCGTTTGAATCAACTTTCTATCTCAAACCGTTGCGACAATCGACCGATCCCGCACTAATGACTCACCCTGCATATTTGAAAATATTTTTATCTTGTTCGGAAGAAAAAACTTTATCAAATAGCGTTTGAATCAACTTTCTATCTCAAACCGTTAAGCGAAAATCGACCGATCCCGCACTAATGACTCACCCTGTATAATTAAAAATATTTTTATCGTGTTCGGAAGAAAAAACTGTATCAAATAGCGTTTTAATCAACATTCTATCTTAAACCGTTTAGCCACAATCAACCGATTCCGCAATAATGACTCACCCTGTATATTTGAAAATATTTTTATTGTGTTCGGAAGAAAATACCGTATCAAATAGCGTTTAAATCAACTTTCCATTTCAAACCGTTAAGCGACAATCGACCGATCCCGCACTAATGACTCACCCTGTATATTTGAAAATATTTTTATCGTGTTCGGAAGAAAAAACTGTATCAAATAGCGTTTGAATCAACTTTCAATTTCAAACCGTTAAGCGACAATCGACCGATCCCGCACTAATGACTCACCCTGTATATTTGAAAATAGTTTTATTGTGTTCGGAAGAAAAAACTGTTTGAAATACCGTTTGAATCAACTTTCTATCTCAAACCGTTAAGCGACAATCGACGGATCCCGCACTAATGACTCACCCTGTATATTTGAAAATATTTTTATCGTGTTCGGAAGAAAAAACTGTATCAAATAGCGTTTGAATCAACTTTCTATCTCAAACCGTTAAGCCACAATCGACCGATCCCACAATAATGACTCACCCTGTATATTTATTTGAAAATATTTTTATCGTGTTCGGAAGAAAAACCTGTATAGCGACAATCGACCGATCCCGCACTAATGGCTCACCCTGTATATTTGAAAATAGTTTTATTGTGTTCTGAAGAAAAATCTGTATCAAACAGCGTTTGAATCAACTTTCTATCTCAAACCGTTAAGCCACAATCGACCGATCCCCACTAATGACTCGCCCTGTATACGCCACTGCGACATCCTTATCCGTTTCGAGAGAAAATAATATATATTTTTCGATGTTAAACATTTCAATAAACATAACATTTTTATTGACATTCATTTACATACACCCTGTATATTTTTGCTCGTCGTAAGACAAAACATACGGCTCCACGACAGCAAAAATTTTAGAAAAACCAAAAAATGTTTGCTTGACCAATTATATTGTCGCACTCCGTATTTCGGTGATTATTCCATATACCGGGTGATTCAGTTTGACTGTCGCACCCCTATAACTTTGTAAGTATTGAGAATAACCCCAACAACCCTTATACAGGGTGTCCCAGATTACATTTCCAGCATGGGGATCTCGCTTATTATAAGAGATACAGGTTTGTTTAAATTAGATGAATTTTTCCTTAGGATGAGAGGAGTCACAATCAATTTATAAAAGTAAAAAATTCCTCGGACTTCAGATGTTATAGCAAAAAATATGAAAATGTCGAATTTCTTTTTTCTCTCATAACTTTTTTGGCAGAATCGTTAAAACATATTTATTTGTAGTTTCTTAAGGTACTTTTTCATGGAGAATGTAACTGTTATTTTAGATTTTTTTTAACACCTACCAGTTTCGAGATATTACCCCCAATTTAATTTTTTCTTATGGGCTGCGAAGTTGGCTATGGAATAGTTGAATGTGCTTTTTTTTTCTCGTTTAAATAAGATATTACTTGCTATACCTTTTTTTATAAACAAGTCACAAAATGAAAAAAATCGTATTTTACCCATGACTTATCAAGCTATCTATGAAAATAAAAACAATATACAACTAATTAAATGTCAAATGACAGTTACCATTTGTCTGCGGTATCATTTATTACAATTTCATATTATTGTTGTGTAATTCGATAGTCTTTGTAATAATTGTTATAATGATGGCTACATTTAAAAATAGCGAAAAATTTGACATGTTGAGATGCTACATTCTTTGCCATACAAACTGTGTGGAAGCTGAGCGAATATACTTAGAGCTATATCTTGAGAAAAGGCAACAAAGAGTGTGTAATTACAGAAATTTTGAAATAAATTTAAAAGAATATGGTTTCTTCGAGAAGCCAACCAAAAATCTAAAACAAATCCATTAAGAATTAAGAATGATCTATTTTACACAGTTTATATTGTAAGGAATGTAGCATTTCAACATTAAAATTTTTTAATTAGTTGTAAATGTGCCCATAATTATATGATAACAAATTTGCTACAAAGACTATCGAATTACACAAAAATACTATAGAATTCTAATAAATGTTACCGCAGACAAATAGTAACTGTCATTTGACATTTATTTAGTTGTTTTTTGTTTATATTTTCATAGATAGCTTGATAAGTAATGGGTAAAATACGATTTTTTTTCATTTTGTGACTTGTTTATAAAAATAGGTATAGCAAGTAATATCTCATTTAAACGAGAAAAAAAAATCACATTTAACTATTCCATAGCCAACTTCGCGGTCCATAAGAAAAAATGAAATTAGGGGTAATATCTCAAAAATGGTAGGTTTAAAAAAAAATCTAAAATAACAGTTACATTCTCCATTAAAAAGTACCTTCAGAAAGTACAAATAAAATTGCTTTAACGATTAAGACAAAAAAGTTATGAAAGAAAAAAGAAATTCGACATTTTCATATTTTTTGCTATAACATCTGAAGCACGACGAATTTTGTACTTTTAAAAATTGATTGTGGCTCCTCTCATACTAAGTAATAATTCATC
This sequence comes from Elmis aenea, assembly GCA_947652605.1. NCBI lineage: Eukaryota > Metazoa > Arthropoda > Insecta > Coleoptera > Elmidae > Elmis > Elmis aenea. The sequence continues at coordinate 49,812,176 of OX393577.1, read as the reverse complement.
TAATTTAAACAAACCTGTATCTCTTATAATAAGCGAGATCCCCATGCTGGAAATGTAATCTGGGACACCCTGTATATTTGAAATCACCGAGAAATTTTCTATTAAGTGATGTGTTTTTGTTACCTCTACGATGACGTATGTCAAATCCGCGATAGGCAACTGTTTTTTTTTTTAAAATTACATAGTATACATTTTTTTGTTGATTCGGATAGAGAATTTAATTCTGAATCCGACCATGTACTCAAAAAGTAGGCATACATAAGAAAATATTCGAGAAAAATCAGTTCAAAGTTTATTCAAATTATAGCAAACAGTCTATTTAACATAACAAAAAACGATCAAATCTTAAAAATTATGCGGTAACTATCAATAAAAATGTATTAAAAATTAATTTTTAATAAAAATAAAAACAAATAATAAACGCAGACATAAAAAATTACATTTTAATGTATTCAAAATGGCCGCCCCTGCTGATTTTTCTCGAATTTTTTTTAATGTATGCCTACTTTTTGAGTACATGGTCGGATTCAGAATTAAATTCTCTATCCGAATCAACAAAAAAATGCATACTATGTAATTTAAAAAAAAACAGTTGCCTATCGCGGATTTGACATACGTCATCGTAGAGGTAACAAAAACACATCACTTAATAGAGAATTTCTCGCTGATTTCAAATATAGAGTACATGGTCGGATTCACAATTAAATTCTCTATCCGAATCAACAAAAAAATGTATACTATGTAATTTAAAAAAAAAACAGTTGCCTATCGCGGATTTGACATACGTCATCGTAGAGGTAACAAAAACACATCACTTAATAGAAAATTTCTCGGTGATTTCAAATATATAAGGGTTTTTGGGGTTATTCTCAATACTTACAAAGTTATAGGGGTGCGACAGTCAAACTGAATCAATCACCCGGTATAGACGCCACTGCGACATCCTTATTGTTTGGAGCGAAAAGATGTTAAAGATTTTAATGAAATTTCAAACATATTTCGTAGTCATAATGACAGACGCTGTATGAATAAGTGCAAAAATGAAATAATTCAGTCCGAGCCGCCGCGCCGGGTCACCTGTCCGCACAACACATGTAAACAAAGGATAATTATCTTAATGCTGAGCGTACCAAAGATAAGTAACATCTAAGCAAGTCGCTTGCCGCGACCCCCCTGTTCGGGGTTACGAGGGGGAATTCACGTTTAGGGTGAAAACAAATAAACGGTTTGTCAGATTCGACTGAAACTTTGGAAAAACCTTATCCCGGCATAAGCGCTCCATCTGCGAAAATTTAGGGATCGTACCATGCGCCCCCGCGGCGCTACGAAGAACCAATATTCCCATAAGAGAAAATTTTTTCGGCGGTTTATAGCCCATAACTTTTTAGTCTCGAAACGTTCGGCAACCGGATATCGACAGGAAGCTGGTTCGTTCTTTCATACGTATTTTAAAGCAAACCGGAAGTCCCTGCTTCTAGTTTTTCGATTTTTAATTTGCTTTCGGGCAAACCGCCGCTACACTTTTATTATATAGGGGACCAGCAGGCCCTAACGGGCCAACTGGGGCGCCTACGGCGCCGTTCCGAGACCATACAAATATCTTTACCCGGCCTAACTCTCTTGCGTTCAAGTTCTATGCGTCAAAATAAAAATATCGATAAATCTCAAAGCGCTCAACGGAAACCGAGCCCGTACAATTTTCATTAATAGATAATAGACCACTCGCGTTGCATGCTCGGCGGGGCGGAGGAGAAACGAATACAATTCACTTTTATCGATCATAGACAATTCGTGTCGCATGCTCCGCGGGGATAACGCGGGTACAATTCGATTTTATCGATCATAGACGACTCGCGTTGCATGCTCGGCGGGGATGACGCGGATACAATTCTCTTTTATCGATCTTATGGTGCCTGTCCACGTGAGAGTAAACAACTCTCGATAGCAGCGTCGCCAAGGATACAGCCAATCGCGAGTTACTCTCAGGGGCTGTATCCTTGGCGACGCTGCTATCGAGAGTTGTTTACTCTCACGTGGACAGGCACCATTAGACGACTCGCTTGCACTCTCGGCGGAAATGAACCCGGTACATTTCGATTTTATTGATCATATACCGCGTTGCATGCTTGGCGGGCTTGTTTCTGTTTTGGCAGAACCAATGATCCACTCTGCCATTCCGTTCGAAAGAAAAAACTGTATCAAATAGCGTTTGAATCAACTTTCTATATAAAACCGTTGCGACAATCGACCGATCCCTCACTAATGACTCGCCCTGCATATTTAAAAATATTTTTATCGTGCTCGGAAGAAAAAACTGTATCAAATAGCGTTTGAATCAACTTTCAATCTCAAACCGTTGAGCGACAATCGACCGATCCCGCACTAATGACTCACCCTGTAAATTTGAAAAGAGTTTTATTGTGTTCGGAAGAAAAACCTGTATCAAACGGCGTTTGAATCATCAACTTTCAATCTCAAAACGTTAAGCGACAATTGACCGATCCCGCACTAAGGACTCACCCTGTATATTTAAAAATATTTTTATCGTGTTCGGAAGAAAAAACTGTATTAACTAGCGTTTGAATCAACTTTCAATCTCAAACCGTTAAGCGACAATCGACGGATCCCGCACTAATGATTCACCCTGTATATTTGAAAATATTTTTATTGTGTTCGGAAGAAAAAACTGTATCAAATAGCGTTTGAATCAACTTTCAATCTCAAACCGTTGAGCAACAATCGACCGATCCCGCACTAATGACTCACCCTGTATATTTGAAAAGATTTTTATCGTGTTCGGAAGAAAAAACTGTATCAAATAGCGTTTGAATCAACTTTCAATCTCAAACCGTTGAGCGACAATCGACCGATCCCGCACTAATGACTCACCCTGTAAATTTGAAAAGAGTTTTATTGTGTTCGGAAGAAAAAACTGTATCAAATAGCGTTTGATACAACTTTCTATCTCAAACCGTTAAGCGACAACTGACCGATCTCGCACGAATGACTCACCCTGTATATTTGAAAATATTTTTATCGTCTTCGGAAGAAAAAACTGTATCAAATAGCGTTTGAATCAACTTTCAATCTCAAACCGTTAAGCGACAATCGACGGATCCCGCACTAATGATTCACCCTGTATATTGAAAATATTTTTATTGTGTTCGGAAGAAAAAACTGTATCAAATAGCGTTTGAATCAACTTTCAATCTCAAACCGTTGAGCGACAATCGACCGATCCCGCACTAATGACTCACCCTGTATATTTGAAAATATTTTTATTGTGTTCGGAAGAAAAAACTGTATCAAATAGCGTTTGAATCAACTTTCAATCTCAAACCGTTGAGCGACAATCGACCGATCCCGCACTAATGACTCACCCTGTAAATTTGAAAAGAGTTTTATTGTGTTCGGAAGAAAAAACTGTATCAAACGGCGTTTGAATCATCAACTTTCAATCTCAAAACGTTAAGCGACAATTGACCGATCCCGCACTAAGGACTCACCCTGTATATTTGAAAATATTTTTTATTGTGTTCGGAAGAAAAAACTGTATCAAATAGCGTTTGAATCAACTTTCTATCTCAAACCTTTAAGCGACAATCGACCGATCCCGCACTAATGACTCACCCTGTATATTTGAAAATATTTTTATTGTGTTCCGAAGAAAAAACTGTATCAAATAGCGTTTGATACAACTTTCTATTTCAAACCGTTAAGCGACAACTGACCGATCCCGCACGAATGACTCACCCTGTATATTTGAAAATATTTTTATCGTGTTCGGAAGAAAAAACTGTATCAAATAGCGTTTGAATCAACTTTTAATTTCAAACCGTTGAGCGGCAATCGACCGATCCCGCACTAATAACTCACCCTCTAAATTTGAAAAGAGTTTTATTGTGTTCGGAAGAAAAAACTGTATCAAATAGCGTTTGATACAACTTTCTATCTCAAACCGTTAAGCGACAACTGACCGATCTCGCACGAATGACTCACCCTGTATATTTGAAAATATTTTTATCGTGTTCGGAAGAAAAAACTGTATCAAATAGCGTTTGATACAACTTTCTATCTCAAACCGTTAAGCGACAATCGACGGATCCCGCACTAATGATTCACCCTGTATATTTGAAAATATTTTTATTGTGTTCGGAAGAAAAAACTGTATCAAATAGCGTTTGAATCAACTTTCAATCTCAAACCGTTGAGCGACAATCGACCGATCCCGCACTAATGACTCACCCTGTATATTTGAAAAGATTTTTATCGTGTTCGGAAGAAAAAACTGTATCAAATAGCGTTTGAATCAACTTTCAATCTCAAACCGTTGAGCGACAATCGACCGATCCCGCACTAATGACTCACCCTGTAAATTTGAAAAGAGTTTTATTGTGTTCGGAAGAAAAAACTGTATTAAACGGCGTTTGAATCATCAACTTTCAATCTCAAAACGTTAAGCGACAATTGACCGATCCCGCACTAAGGACTCACCCTGTATATTTGAAAATATTTTTTATTGTGTTCGGAAGAAAAAACTGTATCAAATAGCGTTTGAATCAACTTTCAATCTCAAACCGTTGAGCGACAATCGACCGATCCCGCACTAATGACTCACCCTGTAAATTTGAAAAGAGTTTTATTGTGTTCGGAAGAAAAAACTGTATCAAACGGCGTTTGAATCATCAACTTTCAATCTCAAAACGTTAAGCGACAATTGACCGATCCCGCACTAAGGACTCACCCTGTATATTTGAAAATATTTTTTATTGTGTTCGGAAGAAAAAACTGTATCAAATAGCGTTTGAATCAACTTTCTATCTCAACCGTTAAGCGACAATCGACGGATCCCGCACTAATGACTCACCCTGTATATTTGAAAATATTTTTATTGTGTTCCGAAGAAAAAACTGTATCAAATAGCGTTTGAATCAACTTTCTATCTCAAACCGTTAAGCTACAATTGACATTCATTTGCAAACACCCTGTATATATTTGCTCGTCGTAAGACAAAACATACGGCTCCACGACAGCAAAAATTTTAGAAATACCAAAAAACTTTTGCTTGACCAATTATATTGTCGCACTCCGTATATCGGTGATTATTCCATATATAGACGCCACTGCGACATCCTTATCGTTTGGAGCGAAAAGAATATATATTTTCCGATGTTAAAGATTTTAATAAAATTTCAAACATTTTTCGGAGTCATAATGACAGACGCTGTATGAATAAGTGCAAAAATGAAATAATTCAGTCCGAGCCGCTGCGCAGGGTCACCTGTCCGCACAACACTCATGTAAACAAAGGATAATTATCTTAATGCTGAGCGTAAACATCTAAGCAAGTCGCTCGGCGCGACCCCCCTGTTCGGGCGTACGAGGGGAAATTCACGTTTAGGGTGAAAACAAATAAACGGCTTATCAGTTCGGCTGAAACTTTGGAAAAACCTTATCCCGGCATAAGCGCCCCATCCGCGAAAATTTGGGTTTCGAACCATGCGCCCCCGCGGCGCTACGAAGAACCAATATTCCCATAAGAGAAAAAATTTTCGGCGGTTTATTGCTCATAACTTTTCAGTCTCGAAACGTACGGTGACCGGATATCGACAGGAAGCTGGTTCGTTCTTTCATACGTATTTTAAAGCAAACCGGAAGTCCCTGCGTCTAGTTTTTCGATTTTTAATTTGCTTTCGGGCAAACCGCCGCTACACTTTTATTATATAGGGGACAAGTGTAAATTTAAGCTCAGGCACATATTGCGTTGTTCTATACCATTACTTCAAACGGCACTCCAGGGATAATTATGGCCCTTACTTGACATTTGCTTGGGGAATATTATGCAATGTTTATTTTAAATGTGTATCTAAAATTACGCTATTAAACAGACTTGCATTGTGGGCGTATAATAACATATTTTTTATACGCATTGTTTTTGTTCTGGTTATGTTTAGAAGATTTATTTGAAACAAAAAAGAGATTTAACATATTTACTGAAAACTTTTCTGGGCGTAACATGCTTTGTTTAGATTATACCCATCATTATTTTATTTATAGCATATATCCAACATATCAAATATGATGCTAAAATCATTATAAAAACTACGGTAGTTTCTTTATATAAATTATTTTTAGAGTAAGCCACCAGTGTCTTGCATATGCAGACGACATATTATTAATAACCCGAAACACGAAGGATTTAGAAGACAAAGCAAGCAAGCTGTTAGAATCAGCAAATAGAATGGGTCTCCAAATTAACACGGACAAAAGATAATACATGGAACTAAAAAACAAACTAGGAGGGGCCAATAAGAGATTTCTTAAGATACAAACAGCAAACGGTGATGTGTTAAATATAGAAGAAGTAGAAGAATACATGTACCTAGGAACTCTGATAGACAATAAATGCAGAGAAATAACTGAAATAGATTTAAGAATAGCAAAAAGCAACAGATGCGCGGGCGGATTAAACAGACTATTAAGGTCGAAAGAAGTATCGCGAAAAGCAAAAATAATATTATACAAGACCCTCTTAAGACCAACTCTAACATATAGCAGCAAGACGGGTAATGAACAAAACCACACAGTTAAAGCTAGAAACCTGGGAACGGAAGATTCTTCGAAAAATATTTGGTTTGAAAAAAGTGGAAAACAGGTGGGAACGAAGAACAAATGCAGACGTTTACAACTTATAACAAGAACCAAACATAACTCAATACATCAAAGCTCGACGATTGCAATGGCTAGGCCATCTTGAACGAATGGAAGAGGACAGAGATGTAAAATATGTGAGCTGGAAGACACCGGAAGGGAAAAAAATGGGCAGACCGAGGAGGAGATGGAGAGAGGCAGTTCTGGAGGGCATAAGGAAAAAAAAACCACAAACTGGAGGCAGATAGCAAAGGACAGGAAAAGATGGAGAGATTTTACTAAGCAATGGGCCTAAAAGGCCTGTGAACGCTTTATATACATATATATATTTTTAGAGTATGAAAGTCAAAAATGGTCTAAGCCAGAGGCGGGTAACCTTTTCTCAATAAAGCTATAATAGGTGTGGCGAATGAGAAATGTGTTTTTTGCACGTATTTGTCCACCCATGCATATAATGACGCAATTAGAGTTTTTTGGTAAATTTTGTAACAACTGCGTACCTGCTTGACTTCGTTAGATTTGTTCATTTACCGTTATGTACCCAAAACTTAGTCTAAAGTACCCCCGGTACGGAGTTAATATTTAAGCGAAAATATAATGTTTATCTGTGTTCGGGCGCGTTGCAATGTGTGTCGCCTTGGAGCTGGGTGGAAGTGATGTTTTGTTATTATTAGTTGTTGTTAGTTACGATGAAAAACTATGTAGGAAAACAGGATGAGAATAATACAATATTAAACATTTTGTGCTCCTTCGAGCCCGATTATATTAAACATTGGCTAAAATATAATGAAAAACAGTATTAGAATATTACAATATTAAACATTTTGGTCCTTCGAGCCGGATCAAAATGTTTAATATTGTAATATTCTCATACTGTTTTTCTACATTGTTTTTTATCGTAACTAACAACAACTAACAACAACTAATAATAACAAAACATCACTTCCACCCAGCTCCGTGGCGACACACACTGCAACGCGCCCGAACAAGCTGTTTACACCAACTTGGGCCTTTGGTGGCTACCTGGCTACTCTATTTGGCCTTCCTTTTGAGAGCGGTTGGCTGTACAAGCCGCTATCTTTGTATTTCTGTGAATCTAATGTAAGTTATCATTTTGTATTGCTTTGTATCGTTTACTATTGTATTGATTTGCATTATTGTAAGTGAGATTGACTTGTTGTGCAAGACCCATCATTAGATATTTGTGTTATTGAAGACAAGTTTTAAAGTTTTGTTTAATAAATAGTTTTATGCCAAACCAGTGCTACCATCTGAGTGTTATTTGAGTTTATCTGAAGGTTCATTGAATATATTTAGAATTTACGCCACCATAGCTCACAATTATTAACCAAACGACAGTATTTTAATAATAGTCTGGCCTTTACGACACACTGCGACAATATTTTTAATTTTCTGTGCCATGTTAAAAATTGAAGAAGAGAAACAATTTCACAAAAAACAACGGATTTATTTTACTATATCAGTAAGCCTTATTATTTAAAGGATCGCTTGTTTCATGACTCGTCTTTTAATCAATATCAGTCTTGGTTATTTATAAAAAAAATTGAATCTGGTTTTACATTTCGACAAGAAATCCTTTGAAAAAATATGTTATTTAAGCTGATTTATATTAATGAATAAATTGGGTGTGGTGTAGGTCATATTCCCAAATGCAAACTTCCCGACAGACCAACGTCCCGAAAAATTAAAACTGATTTTTGTCGATTTTTTCAGAAGAACATATGCGAGCTGCATACTATACACAAAATAAAAATTTAACACTAATTTTTTTTTTTTTTAAATTAAAACATATGTGCTTCAGTTTTAGATAATGTTGCTGCCGAGACTTAATAATTCTGGATCTCGTCTTGTCTCGAAATTCGAGATCGAAACTAACATTTTTCTATCTCGAATATTTGAGACGATATTCTCGATCTCGACAGTATCTACAGATAGTTTTAGTAACTATATATTTTATTTAAAAATTTTGAAAATCTTCACTTATTTTAACTCTTATTTCTTTAAATACTGTTTTCGAATGATATTATCTACATATTCCAATTTTATCATTCTGAGTCATTGCCTGTAAGTACTAGCTGAATGTAGCAATGTTTCTTAAAATCCGCAGCCGTTTTGGTGTCACTTGATAACTTGATATCGATGAAAGAGTGTGCTAAGACAAATGTGCTTTTGAAGGGCCCCGCGAAACCCCAATTTCACTTATTTAAAATGTATTTTTATTTTCCCGATCTCTATCTCTCTTTTTTGGGGCCCAATATTTTCTTCTGCGCCCGGGGCCTCAACCGACTTTAATCCGCCTCCGTGTTTATGGTTAATTTTGTACTGTTTCATATTTGAAAATTAATAGATTACGAATTTACATAGACTTAAGTTTTGTATTCGGCAATAACCACAAAATACTGATAAATTTGTTAACATTTTATAACACGCGTGTATGTTAGCTGATACACCATCAATTGTAAAGAAATAAGTGTAAAAGTACATCTAATAATATACTTTCACATTACTTACTCACGTAGGGGAACCACCAAACTTGAAACCACAGTGTTCTGTATATTATTCGATTCAAACATATTAAAATACTAAAATCGAGATCGAGATAGCACGTTCGAGATTTTTCGAGATCGACAATCAACTTTCGACAATGATCGAGATCGAGGATGGCTAAAATCTCGTCTTGTCTCGCAGCAACACTACTTTTAAAAGCGTTAATTGTAGCCAGTTATGGATTAGTTAGTATAGTCTGTGGCTTAAGTTCAATTTCGTTTTCTTCACCAAAGTCAATCAAGTTTTGAAACATACATTTATAATTTTCTTAGCTCATAAACACATAACGTGTGCATTTACAGTCCTGCACAGTAAAGCTGATAAAAAATTGTAGGTGCAGTACTGAACGTACCGTTCATAATCCAATACTTGAGCTTTGAAAAATATTGAACATTTTTGATTTTCTTGTAAAAGCCATCATTCTATCTTCTCTCACTCCAGAGTCTAACCAGAAATAATTCTCCATTTAACGTTTTCGCAAAGAAAGTGGAATATTAATTTCATCCAGTGACTGTGATTTGGATGCTTTTTGTATACGTTTTAATATCTGACGGAGGGCATTTTTTGATGGCATGTTCGAGTGAATCTGTTGAGGAGCGATAACGGTGTTGCTTTAAACAATCTGAAATGGTAGATTTTTTGTTTCTTTTTCGTGTACCTTAATTTGCACAACAATTTTAGCAACGAAGGCAACACTTGCTTCTGGAGCGTGATTATGAACCACAAACGTTGCTTTGCATTTACAATTTTCTGATTTTGTTGTTTCACAGCACCAGTAATAAGTGTTTGTTGTTTTATCTTTGAGAGAGAATAATTTCACAAATTTCGTTTATTTTTAGTAGATAACTGAAATTTTATTTTATACACGCCTTTTATAGTATACGTTTTACCGTTAAGGGTTAACTAATACTGTAATTTACAAATCCATGCCACCGGATTATAATAGTAAGTAAGTAAGCATTAACCTCAAAAGTAACCCTCTTTGCTTATATTGAAAATTTGTACTGTTTAAGGAAGAAAACCTCAAAATACGTTACTATAATAAACATTTTATCAATTTATTAATAGTTCTTTGTTGAATTAAAGGTTTAACTATGGTAATAATGATGTTGATGATTGGATCATGAGTGATTTAATAATAAGGTATAAACAGGGCTATTCAAAAAAGCTGCAGCAAATAGAAAAATATTTTATTATCGAATTTTCAAAAAGTTGTATTCCTGATAAAAGTTGGTGCGGTCCAAAACTAATTTAAAGGTTCAAAAAAAATCAATAACAATTCAAGAAACAGTAGAATTTAGTGATTTTAGAAATATACGCAAGCGTAAAGTGACATTATGTTAAAAGTTATCTTTTCTGAACCAACTGATAAAATTTGCTGTATCGTAGGGAAATCCTTAGTTTTTATATTTTATTTAGAATGTGAACAGTAGATATCGAAAAGCGCCAACAATAGCGCCCTGAGGAACACCAGATACATTCTTGTGCAATAATTGCGAATAATCTTTTAGCTTTATGCGGAAGAATCGATCTAACAAATACGGATATAGTAATTCAGAGAACTTTGTGGGTGACATATTGGAGTTTGTATTTACTTTTGATGCAGTCCCTAGAGTCAAACGCTATAGAATGCCTGAAATACATAAAAGAAAGCAGTAGCGTGGAACGGCTTTTCACCTAGGTTTCTTTCAGTCTGATCTTTATGGTATCATATTTTGTTAATATTAAGAATATATTAATATTATAAACAACGAGCTTACCTTACCTAAGGAATACCTTTAGGCTAGGCAGATTCGTTCATAAGTATGACAGTCCGAACATTTACTGCTTAAATGTATACAGAATTTAATGGTTGACCCTTGGGCCGCTTCTGACCGTTCCAGTTCCACCGTTGATTATTTAGGGGAGATCGGGGCTAGTTGTGACAGTTTTCACTTTTTAATTTTTAACGAGTTTTGTGTTAACTGATCAGATAAAACTTTGTTTTAAATGTTTTATGTACACGTTATTTAATTGCATTTAATAAAAAAATGTTACGTAGTTCTTACACTTTAGATGAAAAACAATATTTTTTTTACTGATGGTGCCCGTAACGGGGCAAGTTGTGACAAGTTTGGGGCAATTTGTGATAGATGTAGGTATATGGGTGATATCCCTCTCACTCGACTTTCAAGAAGGACTTAGAAAAATCGAGTTATGGAGGATAATTGACTGAGAGAGATTTCGCTAGTTAACCAATTAGAGAAGGATTAAGACAGGGTCGTAGAGGTTAATAGGCAATGATGTTATGAGAATTATTACAGTTCTTGTGCACCAATTATAACAGATTTATTCTAAAGTTGAGCAACTGAGGTGAAAAAAAATAGTTTGTGAATGAAAACACCACATTTATGCAAAGTAGCTGTGTATTATATATATATATTAAAAGTACATAACCAACATTTTAAAAACTCAAAAACAATGAAAAATATTTCAATACAGAATTATTAGATTTTTCTGCTCACCAGAAAAATAAAATATCGGTTTTTTGTACCCAACATATTTCTTGGCTTCATCCCCTGACTGCCTCTTATATATGAATCGTTTTAGAGTCATATAGTTTTATAGTTTACTCCATATCTGTCAGCAGCTTCGTCTCGTGAAGAAAATTTGTTCTCCATCGAGTCTTTTACCGCTTCTTCATACACAGCTAGGAGCAGCTGTATCCTCTCTCACTTTCAAGGGCCCAGGGAAGAGTCGCGGTATAACACTCTTTGTTCCCGTCTCAACCTCCCCCCCCCCGTCTTGTTCTTGTACGATTCTGAGGCCCCCGCTTTGCTGAGGCCCGGCGCGCGCCTCATGCGCCTGTGCGGTAATCCACCACTGGTCGGGACCTGTTGATACTGTTACAACATGCCTCTACACTACACGACTGTCACAACTAGGGGTGGGCGATATCCAAATTTCGATATCGAACATCAATATCGAAATTATATCGATATATCGAAATATCGATACATCGATATATATCGACATATTTCGATATAAAAGCGGCGCGAAGCTAAAAAAGTCGGCAAAAAAGTGAAAAAAGAGACTGGTGACCTAAAAAAAAAAAACTTCTCGCCCTTAAAATATCGATATATCGGAATGTCGGAATATCGATATCCGATATTTCAATATACCGATATATCGATATCAAAATTATATCTATATTTATCGATATATCGATATATCGCCCACCCCTAGTCACAACCATCCCCAAAGGACGCCATTACATTTGGAGGACCTTATGTCCAAATTGTAACATCATTTTAAAATTATCTACACACAAAATAATAGGAGTACTTAAATATGATAAAACATGTCAATGATTTAAAGTTATGAAACTTACCTTAAAAGGCGCGACTTAAAAAAAAAAAAAGGCACAAAACAATTTTACTCAAAACACTCAAAAACGTTTAAAACTGCACTGTAAGAGATTTAGTAACTATACACGTTTATCAACTTCCACAGCTAGTTTGCAGCTTTCTGTACTTCTGTCTGTAGCAATGTGTAATTGCAATAATGCACACAAGCGTTTTAATTAGCAAATCACAACTTGCCCAACGTCACAACTAGCACCGGTCTCCCCTACTCTTTAACAGTTCCAGTGCCAAACGGCTCAATGTGTTCAAACGCATTCTCTCATAGATTTTAGCCTTGTTCCTACATTAAAAATTTGAAATAAGCTTCATAATATGCCCCTCCTAACTAAAAAATATATAAACGTATGTTTGCGCAAAAGGAAAATATGGATTCCTATTCTATAATTAAGGCTGCAAACACGAAGGTAAGAAAGAGGGGTGAGGAAGTCATCCCCAAGTCACACTCATCACCTACTCAGTTTTACAGTTACCAGACGAATCCGATCCAAAAACCGTAACGTTACATTTACAAAGTCTTACAAGTTACGTTCTAAGCCAAGCCTCCACGGTTGGAACTGGATCCGATTTATTACTCGCATTGTAACCGTTCCGAGTACAGATTAGGTTTCATCCCTAGTCTGGATTACTCGTTAGCCAACGCGAATTCGAATACAACAGAGCGGTTAAAATGTCCGAGTAAGATAAATCTCTTCCAGAAATAAGAAAAACTCGGGTTTTCGTGTAAACTTGTAAATGCGAATCTGTAGCTATGGAAATATGCCAGCAGAAGTGCAAGTGCCAATAAGTCAAGCTAATAGAATCATACGTGGTGCTACCTATTTTGCGTGAGTTTTAGGTTTCTACGAAAACGACTGTTATTTTCCATCCCTTTATTCTCCTAAACTGGCGCTCAGACACTTTTTTTGTTACCCAAAATAAAAATGAAGCTCAAGGGGAATCTATTTGACACTGTAGATGAAATTCAAGAGGTATCGCGGAACGTGATGAGGAAAGGCTAGTGAAACATGACTCCCAGCAGTGTTTCTAAAAATTAACTTCGCGCTGGGACCGATGCATTTATGCAACAGGCGATTACTTTGAAGAAAATGAGGTCGAAAATGTTTGGGTGTAAGTGTGATATTTCTATACATTCACTCCAGAAACTTTTGTGTAGCACCACGTGTTATATCTATATCACAAAATGGGGCAAAATATACAGGACAGCTGAGCAAGACCGGAAATCCTAAAAAGTCAAAAACGACGAGACAGGGTAAGAAGCGCAGAAATCGATAAACACGCAATGAAAAACCAATTTAAAAAAATATTTGAAGGTAGAAAGAGGAAAAGGAACGAACATACATCGAAAATAAAGGTCTAGTGAAGTGCGGGAAGATCTAACAACAGATAGAGCGACAACATAATAATGTAATATCGTGGTTAAGACACAGGCAAAACTGACTGTTAAGATGCAAGAAGTAGAAGCTCTTGCGTTTAAAGAGCTCTTACCGAATAAAAAATCGGTACCGTCGAAATTTAACTTATTTGATGTAATTTGTCATGACCATCCTTTACAATTAAGTGGCATTGCTCAATAAACAGATTTATTCGTTTAGTAACGCATATTGTGAAACATATTTAATACGAATTTCGATTTAAAAAATAAATGCAAGGTATCAGCATAATAGGAAACTTTAATTTCAACTTAGTGTTTGACGAAACTGATTAATATTCATCCATTAGGGATTTCGTAATCAATTTATCATATGTTGACTTATGCCTTATGGTTAAGTAAACTTGGCAAATAAAACAATAAAGTTATCGAATTGGATTAACGTGAAACATATGAACGGCTTTCACAATTTACATTTGGTTTAATATGTATTAAATTACATTGTTACCATATCTATAAAATTTTACTAAATGTAGGTATTTTATGTACTTAAGCGCTTAAGCAGAGGTTGCATAAAACGGTTTTGTAACCTTTTCCTGAATTTCGTTATGATCGTTTTTTCTTCTTTGAAACATTTTTTATTAATCAAGAATTAAATAACAACCTTTTTGCAAATAATACCTTTTATTAAGCTAATTGCTTACTTTTACTTTTGCATAAAAAATACATCGTAATATATTTAAATGATTATTTTTCTAAAAATATTTATGGGATTGTAAATGTGTAGTAATGTTAAATATTTATAATCAAAAATTATCAAACTCTTTGGTAAATATTTTCCTGGCGATACAAAAACTAAAAATTTTAGGTAGATAGCAACCCTTTTTTTTAAATACGAAATAATTCTGCTTTACTTACAAAAGAAGAATAACTATTTGATAAATCGTGTGATATGAGATATGACCTACTAAGAAAATTTTCTTGTGTATTGTCACGTTAGCTTTAAAGGATTTATTCTTAAAGCCATCGTGCACTTTGGGGGTCGTAGCTGGGGATCGTTGAATTTACTAAAATGATAATCGAATGAACTTGAGGAGCATATTTATTACCAAAAACCATGATGAACATTTATACAATCACTTGAAGGTTCTTATATTGATTGGGATTGAACATTACTGAACCAGGGTATCGCGGCCATCTCGATTGTGAAGCAAACGATGACTGACTTGTTAAAAAAATATTATTACACGATACACGAAATACCCTGGCTTAGCAACAGGAAATGCATGGTACGTAAATGAACTTAACAGAATTCGCTTATTGTGCACTTACAACATACGATGTTTGAATACTGTTAAGTTTGCAGGCTGAAACATGATACCTATGAACGGGGTTTAACAAACTTTAATACATCAATTTAAATAATATTAATTAGATAAAATATTAGCGTAACAGTATCTTTATCATCATTTTGGGCTGGTCTACCGCGAACTTTTCCAAATAGAACTGATAAAACAGTGAAAAGGCTGCTGCCCTTTGTAAGTACGTTACATACGAGTGCGAGTGTGGCTTTGCCAAATATTGCGATACAAAAACCAAGAAAAGAAATAGGCTTGAAGCTTTCGTTGTCAATTAACTTCGTGCTTCGTGGCAACCAAATTCTGCAAAAATCGTCGAAAATTTGACACAAATGTCTCATTCATTTTATTATTCTTATTATCCATATTTATAGGTACTTAGATTTTTGTGATTTCATTTACCAAAGTAATAAACATGTGTTACTATTTGCTTTTGTTTTTCAAACAATATAAAACGAGTTTAATTTATTTTTATCAGGACAAAATAACCGACTCCTGACTCCATTCATTAAAAAAATGTAAAGTATACTTCATTACAGTGAAAGCACGTTTGTTTTTCGTTCATAAGTGTATTTTATAATGATGAATAGTTTATTTTCGTGAGATTTACTTAATAATAAAGAAAATGTAAAAAATTAATTTTTTTAAAATAAAAATATAAAATTTTTAACAATTCGGTTACACCGCGGTTATCATATAACGCGGGTTTCCAAGGTTGTATCCGACCCGCGTTATAAGCGACTTCCATTGCATTGGTCTTTTACTAAAAATAATATAATACTTGAAATCGTATACTTGGACTGTTATTAAATGTTAAATGTAAAAGATAAACTTATTATTAATTTATAATAACAATGCAAATTTTTATACAAAAAATATGTTATCCAAGATACATATTTTTAATGATTCATAATTCTGCTTATATTTACCGTAAAATCTGACGTAGTATAATAAGCATGCTTGATTTAAGCCAAAACTTTCTGGTAAAATGGAAATTTGTTTATAATACGCACCATAACCTTTCAACAAGTATGTAATGAAACATTTGCTCCACATTTAAATTTGACAGAAACTCGACAGATAAAGTTTATTTTCGATATCAAAAATAATGTATTTTTTGTACTTGCTTATTATAAGCAACATTTTGCAAAAATTGTGCTCAATATACGGGAAATTTTCGGTAATCCTATAAAACGGAAATAATATAATCAGAAAGTTAGCCTCCACTACTGCGCAAATGGGTGCCAAAGTACAAAACTTATCTGCGAAACACCCCTCGTTATACATCGACTTTGTAACCAGGGGTTTGGAGCGAAGCACGGAGCAGTGGAGCAATGGGTTTTTGCCCGGAGCAGGAGCGGAGTCCGAAGCAAATAATTTTTATTGCTCCACTGCTCCAGTTTATTATGTACAGTTTTTTAAAAAACTACTTTTTTTTTCTTTTTTCAACGTTTGAAGATCAATAATTAGATTTTTCGAACATTTATTTAACTTCACTTGTTTGTTAGGGTCAAATATTGTTATTTTGACCAACTTCTACGTATCCGATAAAATTAAAACTTTGTTTAAACAAAAACAAAAATAATGAAATAGTTTTTTTTTTTAAATGTTAACAATATTTGGAGGATGGAGCGGAGGTGGAGCAGGCATTTTAATGCCGGAGCGGAGCAATTAAAAAATTGGACTGCTCCAAACCCATGTATTGTAATTATCAATTTCTTTTTTATTAGGGTTAATTAAACAAAATAAAATTACTCACTAGAAAAGTTTTAGCATTAGAACTATTTTTCTACACAACCTGACCTTAAAAACTTTAAAATAAAGGCACTATCGGCTTTTGAAAACTTTCAAATATCAAGACGGGATAAGATTTGCTTGACTACAGAATTAACTCTGCCATGTATCAAACGAATCATGCGTTTTGTATACTTACGCTGTCTATAAACCTTAGCCACCGAAGCATTTTCTTGCAAATAAAAATTGGACGTTCACATTCAAAAGTAATATGTGTTACTTTAATCATTCCCATTTAAAAAAAAAAAAAACGATTGAAATCGTTATTTTGTATTGTTCTAAATTTTTCATTCTGTTCTCATCCTCGAAAAAATTAAATCAAAAAAGAGTCGGTATCGGTCGTTTTTCCGACTCCCGAGTCCTCAAGAAAGCTCCGACTCCTCGACTCCCGACGCCGCCTCCCCATCTCTGATTTTTGTGTCCAAACCACAATTTTTAGAAATGTTTTTATCGACAATTAGACTTGATGTGTTTAAGTTTGTACTGCTAAAGAATGTTACAACTTTATTACCAAAACAATACAATGAATAATTATTGGCGCTAAACTATTTGCAACATTGCAACTCTAATTTTTTTTTATTGACATCATTTTACGCAAAATAGTATCGTACTAAAAATAATACGCTGCATTTTACGACAATCAAAAACCTACTCAATCTTTTAGCTTATAAAACACTCCTTCCTTAACAAATTCGCAAATGAAAAATATTTCAGGACGTTTTCGAGAATATAAAACGGTCTATAAATAGATATAAACCCTAGTAAAATATGAGCTTCATAAAAAGTACAGCGTAAAATTCAAATATTTACAAGTTAAACATAATTATACGTTGAAGCATTTCCGCAAGATTTTGTAACATGTTGCGTTTTTTATTTTGCTTGCAGGCCAAAATTAAAAATTTCAATTTTAATATAACCAAGAAACTTGTTATTACCTACTCACAATAAGCATAATAAATAATTGGTAAATGTTTATTAATTTGCAAGGAAACAACAAAGGATTTTGCTACCTTCTCTAAATTTTCAGCCGGGCGACATCTGTGGGTTACAAGTATTAGGTAGTTTTGCTATTATCCTGAAAATGCTGAAGCCTGCAATGCACGTGATCGTCGTACCAAAACGTAATTCGTAGCAGCCAGCTGACGTTTGTTATTCTGCGATTGTTGATACACTTTGACCCATATGATATTATGCTTTGATATTTGTAACTGTACTTTAATAAATATTTATTCCTGATATGGTTTCAGTTGTTGTGTGACCAGCTGTAGCGACGGTAAGGTAAGTGTGATGATTTTCAAAGAATTTTATTGTATTGGTCGATAATTTACAAATATGAGGGAACAATTTTAAAATGTAAATATTTAATAAGCTTGTAAAAAAGGAATCTTCATGTACATACATTTAAACATTGTATAAAAATTCAAAAACTTGTATCTATACATGTCTTTTTATTTAGATTTTGTTATGAATGCAACATAAATATGAATTTCAAAATAAAGCTTAGCAGATACTAGTGACTAGTTACAAAAACTTATTGTGTGTTTGTAGCTTTAATTTATAACAATTTAATTGTTTATAAATAGCTTAACTCACAACAATCAGTGGTTTCTAAGCTTATCTTTAAAACACTTGCGCAGTGTAGTTGTATATTAAGTAATAGTGCGTCTTATAAAAGAGTCCAAATGATTACTGCTAACACTACCAACAATCAACAAATATTTTTTTAATATCTTGATAACATAAATTTCTAACCTTTATCGAAAAAGAATGATCAAAACACACCTAAGGATAGCAAGATGTTGGAGAAGCATACATATTTTTGATATCTTTTTTAAATATAAAAACGTCAAAAAACAGCTCAAATTCTAAACACATGCGCAGTTCTTTGTTTTAACTGTAAGAATAGGAATCAAATTCTGTATAAAATTAACCCAAACGTCCTATAAACAATACCAAATTCCAATATAAAAATTTAAAACTGCATAAAAAAAATTGCACGTTATACAGTGTGACCCATTTCAAAGCGGATCACTCCTATAAAAAGTTTAGTTATGATCCGATTTTCATGAATTTTTTTAAACGATTAAGCATCAAAAACTGTACTTTGGCACCCCATTTTAAAATTTAGTTTATACTCGCAAAGCTTAATATGATTTTTTTTTCGATGTCAATTTTGGCAAAATTTGTTTAGCGGTTTTCTATTTTAAAATCTGACTACACCACTGAATTCAGGATGCCCTCAAATGGGTTTGTACAAATTTTCATGACAAAATATTTTTTCTGTTTTCTTTGTATTTGTGTATCATTTCTTGTAAATTTAGTTGTTCCCCAATCAAACATTCAATAAAAGTTGCTATTTTAATACTGATCCGAATAAATTGTTGCTTATTTAAAAGATCTTACGTCAAATACATTTTTTTCTCCGACTTTTTGTGTTTTACATAGCATAATACACTGCGTTTCCAATATCAATATTAATTTAATCACAAATATTGAATTCCTAATTAATTTATAATAAATATTTTTTCATCAAATTTGGTACAAACCCATTTGAGGGCATCCTGAATCCAGTGGTGTAGTCAGATTTTAAAATAAAAAATCGCAAAACAAATTTTGCCAATTTTGACATCGAGAAAAAAACATAGTAGGCTTTGTGAGAGTAAACTGAATTTTAAAATGGAGAGCCAAAGTACAGTTTTTGATGCTTATTCGTTTAAAAAAAAAATTCATGAAAATCGGATTATAAATAAACTTTTTATAGGGGTGATCCGCTTTGAAATGGGTCACACTGTATGTATATGATATAAATAAAAAGAATATAGAATATAATATCATAAAACGTTATAGGTAGGTAATCTATCGTTTCAGCGACCCTTATTATTAATCCAAATTTTAGTCGCTAATCGTGAATTCATCCATATTGCATCAATTGCCACTCTGCTTGACACAGTATTAAACAAAAACTTTGACTAACCTCTAACCTGTCCCTCTCTGTGTGAGGTATAGTCCGCGTCAAGTCTAATGGCGAGCGAACGCTACAATATGGTCCACGAGCCTTACACCTTTGGCAGGTACACCAAAACAACCAATTAAGTAGGAGTTTTCAATTCCAGTTTAGTGCGCACCCCCACCGCTCGCCATTGGACTTGACGCTGACTATAGGAATGACTAAGTTGGTCTAATACAGCGGTTCCAAAACTTATTTTGTCTCGAAACCCTCATACGATTTATTAAAAATTGCGGAACCCGAACCATACCTTTATTTTACACCCCCCTCAATTTTAAGAAGACATGAAATAAAGCGAACATTGTTTCAGTGATACACTATATTTTTAATTGATAAAAATGTGTAATTTATTTTAGGGATGTAAATTTAAATGCTGTTAAAATAAACAATGCAATAACAGAATAAATACCCGGAACCCATGATTTTTTTTGTGAAACCCCAGGGTCCCTAGGAGCCCACATTGGGAAACGCTTGTTTACTAGTAAAGGACGCTAAAATAGAAATATATGACGTTTTAATTTTTCTGAATAGGTATAGCATTTGGTTGTTTTATATGGCATTTAAATTTATTGTTCTGCATTTAGTAACTTTACTTTTATATACAGGGTGAGTCATTAATTAGTGCGGGATCGGTCGATTGTGGTTAAACGGTTTGAGATAGAAAGTTGATTCAAACGCTATTTCATACATACTTAACAAAAAATTAAGCTCTCTTAAAGACGAATTTGATGACAAAAGAAAATACAGGGGTTTGCATTTGAAAAAAGTTGAGTTACGAGCTTTTGAAAAGCATGCATTTTGCCACCTATTTACACCCTGTTTGCGCGAATCAAACTTTTTCATATCGAGCGAATAGAGCAATGTTTTCTGCATGTCCTTACCTAATTACAACTCTGTTCTTCGAAAAATAACTTCAGGATAATTTTTAAATAAAGACTTATACCTTAAAAAATTTTGGAAACCATTTTTTTTTAGTGACGACACATAAAAACGTGTAGTATTTTATGTTGATGCAAAGCTAAAATAAAGGCGGTCAAGAATATTAAATAAAAAATGAGGTGTTGTATTTGAAATTTAAAAGTTGCTATTAGTTCCAGATATAGGTGACTCATCCTGTATATTTAAAAATATTTTTATCGTGTTAGGAAGAAAAATCTGTATTAACAAGCGTTTGAATCAACTTTCTATCTCAAACAGTTTAGCGTTTAGCCACAATCGACCGATCCCGCACTAATGACTCGCCATGTTTAGCAGTTCTATAAATCAATCGGATTTTTTATTTTTTCTCAAACATTCATTATTTAGTTTTGCAATTGATAAGAGAAATTGATTTTTTGTAGTGAATAATGTATCTTCAAATATACATTTTTACGATTTAACTAACTGAATTTATGAAAATAGAAATTGCACAACTGTATATTTACCATTATAAACAAATCGGTTGTTAAAATAGTTGACACTGGATAGATACAAAGCCCAGAAATAAAAAAGGGGCCGATAATTTCTTAACGTGGTGAGGTCAGCGTCCACGACTTTTAAGATAACATTAAATAAAGTTTTGCTATGAGTAACATTAAATAGCAAAATACTATTATCTTTTGATAAAAAACTATTGTGAAGCGGGTCCAAAATATAATGAAAACAAGCTATTATATTAAAAACAATAGAAACTTAATCTGCATATAATTATTTTTAGGGTCAAATTTCACTAAGAATAATGAAACATTATTTTATAAATGCTTTATTTATTAATTCGTTCATTCATTAGTGTACATGCGAGTAGGTAAATAAAAAACACTAAAAATCTTGAAAGTATTTCTACAAGAGATTCTTAGAATAGAAAAAAAAAGTTATTTTTAATTCAATTTATTGTTTTTAAGCAAATTTCGATGTTTTTATAGTGAGAGTAAGTATAAGAGTTATAGAAAAACGGACCCCCGTTCCTCCTAATGGTGAAAACTAAAATTAGTTATCGTCTTTAGTTTTCGAGCTATCGCCGATAACTCGATTTTTCGACTTTTCGTTTTATGACCATATCTCACTTGTTTATGAAAATAAACAAAAATAATTTTGACGTTCCCGAGGCACTTTTTTGATGAGAATGCAGTGGCGTAGACAATTTTCCAAAACACATTCGGATTTCGAGTTGTGACATAAAGTTGTATTTTTTTTAGTGTAACCCATAGTTGGCTGTGGCATCACGAGAAAGAGGATTTTTTTCCCATTCCAACGATATATATCATGTGGGGTCGATTTATTAATTTTTTTGCGCTCACCACTAAAAAGTGATTACACAAACTTACCTTTTTTTAATGGAAGCTATAGTTGGCTATGACCTATTTAAATTCCTTATTTTTTCCCCATTTCAAATATATAAGGGTTGGTGTATTTATTTTCAATAATACGCAACTTAAAAAGGTTTTTTTTTTAAGATGAACATCAAAAAGTAAGCTTTGAAAACATCGAAAAACAAAATTTGAACAAAAGATAAACAATAATATAGTCGAATCAGCAGTTATATAAAAAATATGAATGCGAATTATTGTGACAATTAACTCTGAAGCAAAAATGTATTGCAAACCTATTTAACCATAACTCTATTTAACTTTTAGCTAATTTTACATCATATTAATCCTGCTTATATTTATTTGTTCATATTCTCTTAACTATTAAATTTAAAAAATCTGAAAATTGTCTTAATAAATTTTATGATATTTACAACAATACGGGAGATATGACACATTTTAAATATGACAAGAAAACAGTTTTTCGCTAATAACGAAAAAACAGGAAATGATAGAATATTTTTGAAAATGTCCCAAAATTACTGCACATTTTTGGTAATTTAATCGTTTCTCTATCTTGACTGTTAAGTGAGATACCCATGTAATTCCATCGTATTTGAACCACCCTTACTAAATTTTTCTAAAAGAACACTCACGATTACTTAAGAGGGTTATAAAACGAATTAGCCCAAATTATCGCAAATCACGAAATAATCTGCAACATAAAAAGCGTAAAAGACAGTGTTTTAAGTAATTTACCTAAATGTTTGTTTAGTTCTTTGGTAAACATCACCTTGAATAAAATGATAATGTAATATTTTGGTTTTAGATTCATTTTCAAAATGAAGTACGTTGCCGCGTTTTTGGTTATTATGCTGGCTTCTCTCGCCACAGGAGATATTCATCCTTTGTCTGATAAATTTATCGAAGCTATTAACGAAAAAGAAACAACATGGAAAGCTGGACGCAACTTTGCGGAACATATACCCATGAAATATATTAAAAAGCTCTTAGGAGTATTACCAGATGCTCACGAACACAAACTTCCTGAAATACAACACGTTCTTAGGGTAGAAGAAATACCTGATAATTTCGATTCTCGCAAGCAATGGCCCCACTGTCCTACTATTCAAGAGATAAGAGATCAAGGATCATGCGGATCATGCTGGGTAAGTCATATTCTAAAGGTCTTCACAGACCGACGTGGTGGCGGTCAGATTTAACCTTAGTGAGTGAGTGTGCGTGCGTCCCACTTGTTTCCTAAGGTTACATCTGACCGCCACCGCCACTGCGTCGGTCTGTGGAGACCTTATCCTTATAGTGTGCTTCCTCGTTTATTATCTATTAAATATTTAATTTACATACTTATTTGCAAGCAGTGGACTAGAATAATTTTCGAACCCTTAACCGTTTTTCGATACGGTAGGTTGATGCTACTTAGGTACTGTGTATGCAATAAAAAACTCAGCTATTCTTACTTACTGGATTATTATATTGTTAATTACAGATATTCAAAAGTTACTACTAATTCTTTCTCATTTTAACAGCGTTTTCTCGATCAGTTTTAAAATGCGTTTGCAAGTTGTAAGGCAAAACGAACTGTAGAATATTTAGTTGCAAAAAACTGTATTTATTATTATAGGCTATACATACAATTCAGATCCAAATTTAAAAAAAAAAATGAAGTTACAGTTCCTGTAATTCCAACTAGTCTTTTCATTTTAGTACCAAACAATTTACACCAAACGTGCATGAAACACTGGGATCTCGCTTATTTTAAGAAGTCGGTTAAAGATAGGCAAGTTGTGCAAATTTTTGCTAAATATAAATCTGAAAAGCGAATTGCCATAGTACTTTTAAGTTTTAATAGTAATTCAGAAGTTAGTTTTCTTCGTTTTGCTCTGTTTTTAGAGATATTAAAAAACTAAAAACACTTTGTTGATCAATTTTTTATTTTCTATATGCAATTTTAATTATTTTTTTTGTTAATTTTCAACCATCATTGAGATCGTTATAATTGTTGAGCACCATATTGTATTTTACTTTAAAAAATAAAACTGCACATTCTCAAGAAATAAAACAGGAGGTAAAAGTACCACAATAATCCAAAAATTGTTGTTGGGGGTTAGATTTTTAAACTGCATTTAAGTACTTCATTGTATTTAGGATTTACAGTATTCTAGCACTTATGCCTCTCTGCCTCTACCTTTAGGTGGGAGGCTTTTGTTTCTTCCTGTGTATGCGGCTTCTTTTCATATGCTTATCTTCATCGTTTTCTGTTTCTTGTTAGTTCTCTGACCTTGCTCCACTTGATCCCCCTGTTTGTAGCAACTTTTTCACCTCCTCATTTTAAGTTTTCCTTGATCTTTCTTTTCGATTTGTTCTCCCGTTTTCGGTTCATACGCTTTCCTGGGCATCCTCTCTTCTCCCATTCTATATACATGACCTAGCCATCTTAGTTGTGCCTCTTGGATATTTTGTTCTATTGGTTGTACTTTTAAGTTTTCTTTATTGGTTACGTTTCTAATTTTGTCTACGCAATTTTATTAAAAATCTCATAATACGACTTTGTTGTTTTTTGGTCGTGGTCCATGGTTCGCAACCATATGTTAGTATGAGGTTAAACACTTTGCGATATATTTCTACCTTTGTTTCCTTGGTGTCTCTTTTTTTTCAAGGAACTGTTTTTGTATCGCCGTAAAGAACCTAGCTGCTGAGCCTATTATTTCATTTATCTCTCTCTGTTTTTCCGTTACAGTGTAGGTGTACTCCTAGGTATTTATAGTTTTTTACTTTCTCTAATTGTGTACCAGCTTTAACTGTAAAAATTGAAGATGACATAATATAAATAATAGCAAACAGAGCCGGCGATAGGGGAGTGCAGGGTGTGCATCACACAGCCCCGCGGGTGGTCCGGCCCTACTGGTAGTCCGCTGGCGATTTTTTTATAATAAATTAAAAATTGGATATTAAAAAAAACATGTACGTATCATAAATAATTGAGCAAAAGTTTTATTTTCGGTCCCAAACATATTTTCGCACACAGCCCCGAAAACCCTATAACCGGCTCTGATAGCAAAGTTGACGATGAAAATAAACGAAACTTTTGATACAAAATCTAAATAAATCAGCGTATGTAAAGTAAAAGGTTGTGTCGTGGTGTTTTAGTTATTCAATATCTCTATAAATAAAAGAAATAGTGCAAATAAACGTAAATCAAATTTTTTTTATCAATAACTTCAAAGCTAATGGAGCTACGACAATTTTGTTTTTCAATTGAAACTCGGCACCAAATTACGCAACTTACCCCAATTAATGGACTTGGTGGCCGTTACAATAAGCGAGAATCCCACGTTGAGCCTCGAATTTGATACACTCTTTTCAGGCAACAGAATGCCGTTCAACGAATAATGTGGCCGGGTTTACAAATAAAAATGTACACTTTTTTTAGACATGATTTTATACAAGGCCAAAAGGAACATATTATGTAGATACAATTTTATTGTGTATAAAAAAGTCTTAAAAACTTTAAAAAACAATTTTAATTGTGTAATTCTTTATTTTTGAAGCATTCGTCAATTTAAGAAAGATTTATTTTGTAATGTAATTGTAATGATCCTACCTCAAGACCTCAACTAGCCAGTTAGAAGGACTTTAATTTGCATTACCTCATTTTTTTTTTACTGGAACGCGTTATGACATATATATTGCATCAACAAAGCGCTAACCCGTCTATTTTATATTGTGAAATATATTGTATGAACGCACACTTAATTCATTTTTAATATTAGGCATTCGGAGCTGTGGAAGCAATGTCCGACAGAGTATGCATCCATTCGAATGGAACCGTAAATTTCAGATTTTCAGCCGACGATCTCGTATCCTGTTGCTGGTCATGCGGAATGGGATGTAACGGCGGATATCCTGGAGCAGCCTGGAGCTATTGGGTTAGAAAAGGAATAGTGTCAGGTGGATCGTACGATTCACACCAGGTAAGACGTTTTATTAGTTCGGCAAAAAATATATTCAGTAGTAATATAACAAATGCATTGAAAATTATCGATAATTTTTGGTAAATATGCCCAAATGCATGCACGAATGATTTTTTCTGATTCAACTTTCATGAGTGAAGATTTGTCAAAAACTATAGATTATTTGCAATGCAAGAATTAAAAGTATTTTGTCAGAAAATTTCCATCACCTAACCTACCTGTCAAATTAAATGTATGTTATGTCAAATTTTACAAGTACTGTCAGAGCGGTGTGTCAGGGGTGTAGTTTAATCTATATTAAAGTAACGCTACTGGTCGCCGAACTTCGTCAAAAAATTATCAAGACCAAAATATTTAATTCCCTCTCCAAATTTATATTTTCGACCAATAACAAACTCAAATTTCTTAGAAACAACCAATAAACGTATGAAAATCTGGTAATTGCAAAAAATTAGTGTATGATTATGTTTATTGGTCGTTTTTAGAAAATCTGAGTTTGTTATTGGTCGAAAACGCAAATTTGAGGAGAATCAACATCTAACAGGGGAATATAAAATTATTACCGTGTAATAATGCTCTTATTGGTAGTCTCTAGAAGATTTAAGATTAGTGATTGGTTGAAAACGCAAATTTGACAGGTGAAGGAAATTTTCAATTTAACATTCTGTGCAAAATTTAATATTCACTATTTTTATTTATTATATAAAGAGTTAAGTGAAGATAACCGCGATTTTTTTTCTCTCTAATGCACGTATAATCGACATAACAAATATCTTGAAATGCGCTTAGATGACGCTATAATACCTAGTTGGTTGGTCAGCACGACACAAAAAAAAGCATCCACCTTATAGCGCAACTTCACGATATAATCTTTTGCTGCACCATGGTCTCCGTGCAACGAGTTGACTCAAATAAGCGGAGAAAATATAGGCTAAATTCTCGATTTTATTCTGTTTTGCCCCAAGTAAACGATTGTCCCAATCGACCAGATACTATTTTTGTCTTGCTTGTACGATACCTTTTTAATGTAATTTTCAATGTATGGTTAAGTATGCAAGTTTAAGTAAATGTATACTTGGAACTTAGGGTTGCCGTCCTTATGAAATTGCGCCTTGTGAACATCACGTAAATGGAACTCGGCCACCATGCACAGGAGATGATAACGAAACACCCAAATGCAGACAAGCTTGCGAATCAAATTACAACATTCCTTACAAGAATGATCGTCATTATGGCAAGAAATCGTACTCCGTCAAAAGTCAAGTTCAACAAATTCAAACAGAAATCATGACTAACGGACCTGTTGAAGGAGCGTTTAGCGTATATGAAGATTTTCCACAATACAGGAGCGGTAAGACAAATATTATTATTGTATTATATTTCAAATTAGAGCTATTTAGCAAAGCATAAAAATGAATACCAAAAATATATTGAAAATGTTGAATAGCGTTTAGTTTTTCATGTCTAAAAAAAATACCATTGCATAATTTTGAATTTTTCAAGGGTCATTTTACTTCATTACTTCCGTTTTTATCATCAATTATAAAATAACTTGTCACTTTATTGTGAAGTGAAAAGGTACAAAGTAGGGCAAACATTTTTATTCACTAATATCACTAATTTTCTTTATTTTGAAAATAATTGGGTTTACTATCTTCACAATTTGAGCTGGTTATCATCTAAAAATTTTATGTAACATCACATCTACCACAGAACATACCCAAGCATCTGTGGCTTCTACTTTCACAGTAACAGGGTACTGTTCCAAGTGTTTCACGCAACTTAATGCCAAAATTTTAATGTTTTTATACGTTTTGCCACAGTTCTAGGAAATAATCTTTATGTTACACAAGGGAAAAGTGTGTCGTTGTCACACGGTGTGCAAAATAACATTTTGACATTGGCGTTATCCATTGCATTCGTGAATAGTACGTTCAAAACAATTAATAATACAACAATATAATGATCTGATCTAGTACTACGATAGTAAAAACGCTGTTAATTATTGGCTTGTGTACGACAACCAAGTCAATTTCTGAGCGTTTAAGAACAAACGAAAATTGCACTATTTTAAAAACAAAGACAATAAATATCTTAAAAAAATTACTAGTCTTAACGCACGGTAAGAAAATTATAAACTTATTTATTAATTTATGTTCAAAATTTTTTTTTTAATTAATGATATATTAATTTGCACTAATAAATTACAAATATTATATTTGTCAAAATTTGTACACTGGCAAAAACATAGAAAACTATTAATTTTAAAAACAATATGCTGTCATGCTAACTACTGTTATGGCATTTGCCCTCCCCTCTTTGTAAATATTGACCAATTTAAGTATCTATTAATAAACATAAATGTAGAGAACAAAATTGACAAAAATCAAAAGTTTTGCCTTCATAATATTTTTTTTTTGAATAAAGCCATGGTATCTTGCAGCTCTTTTTGATACTTTTAATCAGGGTTGAGCAGATTTAAATCAATTGATTTAAATCATGATTTAAATCAAGTGTTTTTTTTTTAAATTATCAATTTAAATCACAGATTATAAATGAGTAGATACAATATAATATTTATAATAAAACAAAATTGTATTACTATTAGTAATTAAATACACTAAATGGTGAATAAAACATATCAATTCGCTCTTGTAAAGTAATATTCATTGTGGAAATGCAATAATTCAAAAAATAAATGACAAGTTTTTGACGTTAGCGAAGCGAACAGTCAGTTTTTTCAATTTCCACGGCACTCTATTGCTTCAATACCGATTTGAAAAAATAAAGTCGAATATCTAGAAACGTATGAGTTTTGGGTATAGGACACACTTAACAAAATATGAAGCTCTTTTAAAGACGAATTCGATGACATAAAAAATACAGGGGTTCGCATTTGAAAAAATCGAGTTACGAGCTTTTAAAAATCATGGAAGTTTCCACCTATTTATAAACACTCCTGTATGTGTGATTCAAATTTTTTCATATCGAGCGAACAGAGACATTTTTTCTGCATGTCCATAAAAAATTAAAACTCTGTACTTCAAAATAACTTCAGGAGAATTTTTTAAATAAAGACTTAAAACCTTGATTAATTTAGAAAATTAATGTTTTTTTTACAACGCCGTATAAAAACCTGAGTATTTTATATTGATGCAAAGCTAAAATTAAGGCGGTCAAAAATATTAAATAAAAAATTGGGTATTGTATTTGAAATATAAAAGTTGCTATTAGTTCCAGAAAGGTGACTCACCCTGTATATTTGAAAATATTTTTATTGTGTTGTTTAGAAAAAACTGTATAAAATAGCATTTGATTCAACTTCATATCTCCAGCAGTTTAGCCACAATCGACCGATCCCGCACTAATGACTCACCCTGTATATAATTAATTAAACATCACCATTTAGCACTGATTTTTTCAAAATTCAATCCTTATATTTAATTTTTCATTTTGACAAAAATTCACCAATGAATTAAATATATTGGTTATTAAATATATTAGCACAAAACAGAAATAGAATGTGAATATGTCACTAAATTCGATAATATGGTAAATCATGATTTTTATCCACCCTGCGTTTTAATACCTATCATTGCCATTTTAATAAAGAAGCTCGCCCGACTGCGGTCGAATCATATAATATCCTTAAAAATACAATACCTAAAGGGTGCGTATGAAACATGAATTTACTAAAATGTATTTTTTATGTAAATCATTTTGAACAGGCAATTCTTTCTTTTGTTTTACCAGATAAAGTCTCGATTGGAATACCATTCCCTTAGTTGTAAATACAAACGATTTAAATTAGTTTTACTAATAATAAGTGTTTAAAGCGCACCAACTAGAACAAAATAAAGTTGCTTTTCCTTTAGAGCACGTTAAAAAAGTTCAAAAAAGTGGAAACAACATTTATAAATGGTGACCACAATGCCGCTGTGCCATTATTTGACCCGTGCAAGGTTAAATATATGTGGAAAAACGTCGCTGTTCTCTGCTTTGATGGAAAATCTTTATTACCATAGCTATACTGTGCAATATTTTGTGGACGTACAATAAATATTCTTTTCTTTGATTTTCTGTTCAATGTTATTGTAAGATCATAAAACTTTTAAATAACTTACACCTGCAAATCGGTCAAGCTGAGTCCGTATAATCAAAAATAATGCTTTCTTATAACGAAACAAGAGCCCAATTTTTTATTAAAAAAAAAAATTGTTCGGAATATTTATTTCTAATGAAAGAATATTATTTTTAGGAGTATATCAACACGTAAAAGGAAAGTTCCTTGGCGGCCACGCTATAAGAATTCTAGGTTGGGGTGTGGAAAACGACACACCATACTGGTTGATTGCAAACTCTTGGAATTCCGACTGGGGAGACAACGGATATGTCAAAATATTACGCGGTGAAGACCATTGCGGCATTGAAAGCAGCATCAGTGCTGGTATCCCAGCATAAAATAAACGTTTTTGACTAATTTATGCGAAGACCTATTATTGCTAATTAAGCGCTAAAATACAAGTATGTATATCTAATTATCTCTAAAAAGTGATCATTACTTATATCATAATTTATTAGATTGGAATAATAAAGGGTTTTTATTATGAAATAAATATTTTAAGCTTGTCACATTTGTAGAGTTTATATGCACAATAAATAAAGCAATAATATAACGATGTCGCACATGTTTTTAAGTTTGGGTATTTGAGCAGGAATTTCAGTGGCGTGTCTATATTATCAGACGCCCACGACAAATATTTGATATAGGTTTTTACGGTTAAATGTGTTTTTTTTTCCAATACATTCACGTCTATTGTTTTAACTTCGTTAATAACTGAATTGTATCTATCATATAATTTACCAACAAATCCAATATGGCGTTTACAAAAAATAAAAAAATTTGACCATCAAATCTCGACGAACAACTTATTCATCCGTTTCTATTTGATTTTCTTCAGTACCAAACACAGTTTTATTAAATACACCTTTACATTATTATGTTTTCTGCTAAGGTGACTAACTTGTCTAAAACCCGTCTTTATGAGTTATAAATTAATTTTCTGGCCGATCTACATTTCCACATTTAAGGTTAGTTCACACGGTGACATTTAAAGTCGCGACTTTAAAATTCGCGACTTTTATGCGAAAAATTGCTGGGCGAAGAATTGTAGCGGCGAAGAATTGTAGCGGCGAAGAATTGTGTAGGCGAAGAATTGTGTAGGCGAAGAATTGTGGGCGAAGAATTGTGGAGGCGAAAAATTGTGGGCCAAGAATGTTCCGAACACGAATGCAGGGATAGGCAATTGTTTTCTGTAGAAGGCCGGATGAATATTAGTTATTATGACGCGGGCCGGAATAATTTATATGTGAGGGGTATTAAAAATCTTTTGCTGAGCCTTAAAGTTTTTCAGAACCTAAAAAATATTTAAAAATAACTTTTCTAACATCAAATTCATAAAAATTTAAAAAAAAATTCATGTATAGGGCCGGATTGGATGTTGTCGGTGGTCGCATCCGGTCCGCGGGCCGGCATTTGCCCATTTCTGTTCTAATGCATAACTTATTTTATGAGTAGTGTTTGTAAAAATTTTGTTTAACAGTTGCACAATTCCTGAAATGATAGATAGACATTTAAGTGTGGAAGAGCTATCAGAACCATAGAGGCGGGTAGCCAACCAGAAAAATGTTTTCCAAACATTCTTAACGTTAACGACACGGAAATATTTGAACCGAATTCGTTGACTATGGTAGACCACGCTCGTTTAACAGTCCTGAATT
The DNA here is from genome assembly GCA_947652605.1 of Elmis aenea. NCBI lineage: Eukaryota > Metazoa > Arthropoda > Insecta > Coleoptera > Elmidae > Elmis > Elmis aenea. Next base: position 49,779,967 of record OX393577.1, on the reverse strand, counting down.
CGAAGGAAGGTTTTGCAGAGAAACAACCAATAACTACTAAACGAAGGGTTTTAGGATCATTGTGTATAGTTTTATTTTTTTAAATTAATATTAATCTCGACATGGTTTTAAAAATTAAACAGCATTTTTAAACACTCCGTAACAGTTCCTATTCGATATCGATTTATTTAATTATTCCAAATCCTGTACATAAGTTACGTTTATATCAAACCTCAAGGTCTGGCAAAGAAAATATTTTTTGTAGCATCTTTTAAAAGAAAAATCTCCAATGTTTATGACAGAAACTGTGATTAAATGAAAAAATTAGTGCAAATTAAAAAATTAATAGGTTCAGTTGGGATTTCAAAAACTATTAAATTTGGGAGGTATATAAACAGGGATGCGTGATAAAAGGTTAAATAATAACCACTGTGCGACTTTGTTTGAAATATTTAAGACCCGTGACTTTGTTTGCCTAATACCCAACTTACTGATGTGCTATTTGGGTTGCAGATACAAATGTAAAAGCTTCGTTATTATTGGAAGTTTCATTTGTATGCGCTTATTTGTGTTAGTATTTAATTAATTTTATATTAATTTAATTTGTTATTTCAACCTAAATATCTGAATTTTGTTATTAATAATACTTAGGGAAATAATATTATAAAATAAATATTTTGCTATCAGCACCTACAATGTAGGTACAACTACAAAAATTTACGCTTATGTACAATTGATAAAATTATCTAATAGTAATTGATCTCATACTACCATTTTAAAAAAAAATAACAAAAAGACTTGCCCATCCAGCTTTTGCATCTGAGGATTCGAGTGTAAAATGTAAGAATATAGTTACTCAAAACTTGTATACATTTTCATTGGTGTTAGTATTAAAACATGAAACAATATTTTTTAAGGGATGAACCAACCAAATCCCTGGTAGCGCAACTAAGATACTGGGGGCCCGCCGGTGGTGCAAATTCGGGACCTTTTCACATTTTTTCTGAATGTATAAAAAATCTATGATTCTTTTACAATCTTGATAGAAAAAAAAACAAATATGATATCAGACAACTATTAAGATATCTTTTCTCAAGGGTCCCTTTGTCGGGGGCCCGCCTGCACCCCAGGCCTTGCAGGTCTCCTATTTACGCCACGGAGTCTCTCATACGTAGGGGTCCCGCGATTCATTTATTAAAAACATTTTTTTAAGTCCAATGTGCAAAATCATAAATCTTATTGCAATTACGTAACAAAAATATAATTTTGCGAATTACCAGTAAAATTATTTTTTAATTAACACGTCTGTCATTGTAAAAAATATCTATTTATTAACATTTAAAAAAAAAAGTAAAATATAGTTTATCAAACAAAATTAAATCTAAGCGCAGTTTGACAATAACTGATCAAGCTCTCATTATCTTTAAAACCATATAATTTTAATTAAAATGTTTCCCCTTAAAACTTTGTTTCACTTAGGGAACAAAGTTTAATTCTAGAAGGCGGGCGTGTCGCGATAGAATCTGAGCGTGCAGGATTGGTTGTACAGGTGCGTCAGGTATATGACGTTCAGCCCTCGGCAGTGATTTGTTACCTGCCGCATCAGATCGTCACCGTATTTTGAATTGATGTCTTTATTTCAACATAGTAGCGGAGACTATTTAAACTTAACTTCACGCAAAATGCTTTTAACACTTTAACCCTTATTTATTTTTGAATGTCACTAACATAATCGATTATACTTATTCGATGTTTTTATTTTTATAATACACGTATACACATAAACTTTACAACAAAATACTATTCAAAACTATGTAACAACTGAAATTCAGCTACGTATTCACACACTAGTAAATTTTAATTAATATTGAAAATGGTATCTAAGAAAAGTTTGATTTAAAATAAATAACAACTGTCTGCCCCCATATAAAATTTGTTTGTGCGCACCTGGTTTGGAGCAACAACATGCAGAAAAAATAGAAAGTACCTATTAGTTATACTTGCTTTTCTCTCAAATTGTCGATTCTTATATTTTTCTGGAAATACATATAGGTACACAATAAAAAATCGACTGTAGTTAATCGGCTTGGTTGGTGTACTTGGACAAAATATTTGTGTCAGTTTATTTTAACACATCATATCGGACCAGTAGGTTTAGTTCATCTCTGGTCTGGTCCATGCGTCATGGGCCGGCTCACGTATATTTTCATTAAACTAAATTCAATTTTTAAGTGACCCTACATACTCCAAATTTCGTGTCATTTTGGCATTAAAATTGACACCGAACTTTTTACTGTGTGATTGCTTTGTAAAATGAATGTTAGCATGTCTGCATTTGTTCATCCTGTATCGTAGATTATCCAATTTATACGAACATATTTGCAATGATTTTGTGATGAGGAATTTAACTTTGGTTTTAGATAGTCTAACCCAAAGATCCTAATGCCATTTTTTTTTAATATTTTAAATTTGGATATAGATAATATCTACGTAGCTAAAAAAAATAATTTCGTTATACCCTACATCAGCGTTTCTTAATCTTTTTACTTTGAGGACCCTTTTCAAAATAAAAAGCTTGTTGAGGATCCCAGTAGATTGTTTTTAGACAATATTTTGTTATATTTTTGTATTTGGATGATTTTTGAACAGTATGAAAAGGCTCAGAGGACCCTTTTAGAAGGATTTAGGGACCACCAGAGGTCCGTGGAGTCAACAACTGCAAATGCCAAAAAGAGATGCAAAGTATTAAGTATTACATAAACAGGACATAATATGCTTGTGGCATGGAAACTGCAAGGATTACTATTTTTGTTCAGATAATTTCTTAATTATCTGTTTTTAGGTATTTTGTCTCTTGCAAAACGTATTTGCAATTATACGAGTCTTTTGCAATTTCCACCAGAGTCCCTGAAATTAGCTAAACCCACTCTGACAATAATGTGGTTCATTAATTAGTTTAAAATTTTACGGTATTTTTAACTTAGTTCGTTTAATATAATGATGTAATAGAACCGTGCGGTCGGTTTTTTTGTTATAGTAATATTAAAACTATAATGGACTAAAGTCCCATTATAGTTTTTTGTTTTTTGAATGAAGGCAAACGGCGTGTAGTCCGTCGCTTGTTACCATTGGCGGCGCCGCCTTGTGGTTTGACACCGACAGCCAGATTATAGTGTGCGTGTCCCGCTGTTCAAACTGGATCCGACAGGATATGACTATCAGTTCTGGTATTTATATAAGACAATTGACATTACCTGTAATGGATCGAATGAAGACGCTATCGAAAGCGAAAATTCCAATAAAGATATTTCGCTAATGTTCAAATATCGTCGATATAATACCTACCTATCAATAGTTTTCTTTCAGCTCTTTGATAAATGCTTGAATTATTTAGGACCTAAATTTTAGGTGATTAATTTATTAATATCATTCTTTTTTTTTGTAGGAAAACAAGAAATGAAGTATGTACTAGACCAGGGGTGGGCAACCTTTTGTATAACAGGGGCCAGAATAAGATTTACGTTTCGTCCGCGGGCCTTAGTAGTTAATGGACACATTTTTGTTACTTGAATTTTTTTCTGAAAATATAAAAACAATAATATAAAAATATTGCGACGTCCATTTATCTTGAAAAACTCTGTTTTCCAAATCAACCTTTCGTTTTTTAATGTTGTTCGATGCCATTTTGCTTTCAGAACTAAAATAAATATTTATAATTATTTTTCTTATTTAAAATTTAAATTATACGAGATTTTTTTTTATTACCTTTAATAAATAAATATTAATTTTAATTAAATATTTCACTTTAAAACTATGCGACAATTCATTTACTACGACACTACGACTACACGGGGGATTCCACGAACGAAAAACGAATTGTCGAACATTTCCGACGTTAAACGATTATTGAACATTTCCGAAGTTTCTGCGTTACGACTTTCTATGTTACGACGTTAGTACTAAATTATGAACAAAGATGTAGCTATGTGTGTTTAATTTAAATAAGACGAATTATATCGAAAATTAAACTGTAGATGTCTCGTTTTTCCTTATGTTAGGTACTAACCTAATCCTTTTCTTTCAAATTTTTGTTTTTGAAAATATTTATTTATTATTTCTTCTAAAGATCTCGCGGGCCGGATTAGAACTTTACGCGGGCAGGAGTTGGCCCGCGGGCCGGAGGTTGCCCACCGTTGTACTAGACTACTAGAGTCTTAAAAATGGTCTAGCATTTCTACAAAAGATCCTTCTTAAGTAAACATAAGTGATTTTTAATTAAACTTAATTATATTGGTGCTCATTTCCATCTGTTTATTTGTAATTAACATTTACAACAATGAAAATATAGGTCGTTTTGTCGTTGAATGCTTTCAAAAAATTATCAAATCATAAAATTTTACATGAAAGCTTTGGTGTCTTTTAATTTTTGGTTTTAGTTAATTTTTTACCATGCAATAAATAAAAATTTTATGAACAGATACATCAGGACTAATTAACAGTACCTATAATAAAAATAAAATTAATAGTCTGCACTTAAATTATCTTTAACAATTTTATATAATGGCAATATACTCAACGTAATAGCATTGCTTTAAATTTAAAAAATAATTGATTTATATATTGAAACCATAGAACTGAATAGTGAAAAAATTTACTGGACAGTACTCGCTAATGTTACTAAAATATAAATTACTTTTAAAAACGCTTCACTTGAAATCATTATATCGTTGCTAATGACAAAAAGTTAAATCTTTATTTATAAATCATATTAAAATTATTTCCTTGTATAACCTTTAAAATTTTGTTGTATAAAATTTCAAATATTTAGCTAAAAGAAAATTCTACTTACTAAGCAAAAAAACATATGTAAACTTAAAATCTGATTTTTTGGTTCGATTAATCAAATCAATATTTCACCAAAAGTTTAAAAATTTTAATTCATCTTACATTGTAGAACAGTGAAAAACGTTTAACACGCAAACCGTTAAGATGAAAAATCAGTTAATGTGAAATAATATTCTGGTCCCAACAAAATGCTATGTAATTGCATATATTTATTTTTTTTAAAGACGAAACTAGAAATGCTTAACACGAATAGATTATGCATCCGAGAGGCTCAACAAGTAAAAAATTCGTAAATTGACCTCCCTTGACAGAGCAATGGAAGAAAAATATGGGCATAAACTAAGCGCTATTTAGCTTAAAGCAGTGATTCTTAATCTATGTGGCGCGCCCCCCAAGCCCCAAGCGACGGGCGAAGAAAATTGGGAGTCAAAAGCGAAAATGTTTAATAAAACAACAAAAACATGTAAGTAACATTATACGTACTGAAAATAACAGCAGGCACACCTAATAAAAGATTCTTTATGCGCCTAATAAAAGTGTTCTGGATTTAAATGTATGTTTATATTTACTACATTAAAAAACAGTACATCGAGGACTTTGTTCTAAATGGACATCTTAACTCTATTATTATGACATCAAAAACATTGGTGAGATTTATTTTGTATACTTCTTTGAACTCGAAATTCCTTTGAGACGAAAAAATATTTTGGTAACCATGATTTCGTGTTAAACGATTTCCGCCAGTAGAGGGCAGTGGAGGTAGTACATAATTAATAGAAAGAAAAAAACTTCAAGCAAGCAGATTTTGATATTGTTCGATTCATCTTTGTGAAAAAACTGAAAGAAAAAAAGAATTGTTTTGCACATCCTACTTTTTACTGTTTTATTATAAGCAATTTGAGAAAACCTTTGACTCACCATCGGTACTGCCCACTTTAAAATGCACGGTTTATAAGCTGAACTTAATTAAAAAAATAGCGTTATCTTCAAGTAACTGCTGGATCAATCTACAAGAACAAAATGAATGAGAAATCTTTTAGTTTCATTTTTTTTTGTAAATTTTACTAATCGACTTATTTTATGATCATTTTTCTTTTAACTACATTATTAAGCAATTTGAGTGAAATAGTTGACTGATTTAAAAAAAACAGCGTACAGAACTAAAAAACAAATTGATCTGGCGGTAAATTTCAAAACGATGACAATTCAATCACTTGCAATTTCACCCTATACATATAGTCAAATTCGTTCCAAATTACTTGAACAGTTTAAAAAAATCATATTTTTTTACCCCAAATTTAGCTACCTTAAGTATCACTAAAACATTATAGACTTGTCTTTGTTAATAACGCAAACTATTAAACAATGATTACAAAGCACATCCGAAAAACCGTTTAAGACTTAATTCCATTGTACTATCATAAACAATAACTAAAGGATCAAGCTGCTCTTAAAAAAGCCATTTATAACCCGCAAATAATTACGTCTTTTATAGAAAAAAACTGTAACTAACGCACAACCAATAAAGATACTGAAAAGACGTAATAGCCCCATGATGACGGTTCATTATCTGCTAAATCATCGTTCTCATTTATATTGAGGCGGCCCTGGTCTAGGTATATAATTGTCACTCCACAGGAAGTAATTATGTTTAAATATATTCGAGCCGCATATGGCTCCAACACAGTTTTATGCGATGTGTAGCTAGGAACAAGCTCGTCAAATGTAAGTGAGTGTAAAATAATGATAAGCATTCAGATTCGAAGAAGAGACCACGCTGTACTGCCTGCTTAAAAATATTATGAAACAAGAATTTTTTAATTTATAGAGCACCCGAAAAAAGTCGGTATAATTTTTTTCAAAAACTTTTATTTAAAAAAACCGAAATATATCCAGTATTTACATCAGAATCGTAGAAACAACTGCAATATTTTTACTGAAAATAAAGTGCATGACTGTTTATTAATTAAACATTATTTACAAAATCCGACAATTTAATAGTATCAGTAACTGATGACAATTTTTAACATTTATAACTTATAACCTTCAAAATTCTTGAATTTACTTTTTTTTTTTAAATTGAGTTTTTGCAGGAACATTGACTTATCAAGCTATTGAGATAAACTAAACTATTTTGTAATGAATATTTTTTTAAAACGTTGCTAATAATAATTGGGTTCTTTCAAATCATTATTTTGTTTAAAAGTATTTTTAAATCTTTTTTTAATAACAAAATGCAAAATGTACATAATTCACTTGGAATAGTTTTTTAAGTAGTTGATTGATTTATACATACAATAGAATTATTGTCACATATTCTCTTTCTACAAAAGATCATTTAAAATAACGATTAATGATCAACTACATATTTATTTTAGCAATTAAATAATTCTAATATACAGGGTGTCCCCGTTATCACCGCGAATATTTTAAGTGGTGGTAGAGGACCTTTTTCTAAGAAAAAATTTCAAGTAAATTTTTTTCCTAAAATCAAATGCTAAGCTGATATCAACACTTACTTGATTTGTTTACACTTCTGCATTTATAAGACTCTGTCGCCGAAAATATCAATTTTATCGTAAAATACTTTAAAGCTTTTCAATAGAGCATAAAATTCTGTACAAAATTAGTTTTATTTATTTTTTGTTTACAGGCAATGGTTTGAGAGTTATAAAGCAGTTTGTACAAAAAAATGTAAAAAATTTACAAAATTTAATTGTTTTTTAGACTTTGCAACCGCTGTATCTTTAAAACGAAAGGTTGTACAAAAAAACCGACGGCCCATTCCAGATAGCAAATTTTATGGGCTACAACTTTGGTCAAGTGAAATTTTTTAAAAATCAAACCGATTTTCCGGAAAAGCTGAAAATAAGGAATAGAGTGCAAAAACAAAATTTCCTACAAATATTGTTTTGTATTTAAAAATGCTTTTAAAGAGAGTGCGATTACGTGATTGAAAATGATGGAGGTCATTTTGAACACTTATTGAAGTAACTTTGTGGTTACATGTTAATTTTATTGCGTCCAGATGGATTTGCATTGTTTTGCATTTTATCGTTTTTTTTCTCACCTTTTTCACTATTATAAACATTTCTATGATACATTTAGTTTTATTGAAAAACATATTTACCGAAGTTGTAGTCCGTTAAATGCCTTATTCGCAATAGGCATCCGTTTTGCTCTACGACGTTTCGTTAAAAAGATGCGGCGTTTTTAAAAATTTACATAACTTATTTATATGCAATTTTACAATTTTTTGTTAAATTTGTTCGTTACTTCCTTAAAAAAAATGATAAGGGGTGGTTTTCTGAAGAATTTCAAACTTCATAAAAAACTTTGAAACTGATGTTATGAATGTTATGAATGTTGCCGATGCTATGGCATTTTTAAATACAAAATATCATAATTACCGGGAGTTTTTGTTTTTCGAAAACGATAAAATGCAAAACAATGCAAATCCATCTAGACGCAATAAAATTAACATGTAACCACAAAATTACTTCAATAAGTGTTCAAAACGACCTCCATCATTCAATTACGTAATCGCACTCTCTTTAAAAGCATTTTTAAATACAAAACAATATATGTAGGATATTTTGTTTTTGCACTCTATTCCTTATTTTCAGCTTTTCCGGAAAATCGGTTTGATTTTCAAAAAATTTCACTTGACCAAAGTTGTAGCCCATAAAATTTGCTATCCGGAAGGGGCCGTTGGTTTTTTTGTACAACCTTTCGTTTTAAAGATACAGCGGTTGCAAAGTCTAAAAAAAAATCCAATTTTGTAAATGTTTTACATTTTTTTGGACAAACTACTTTATAACTCTCAAACCATTGCCTGTGACAAAAAATAAATGGAACTAATTTTGTAGAGAATTTTATGCTCTATTAAAAAGCTTGAAGGTATTTTACGATAAAATTGATATTTTCGGCTACAGAGTCTTATAAATGCAGAAGTGTAAAAAAATCAAGCAAGTGTTGATATCAGCTTAGCATTTGATTTTGGGAAAAAATTTTACTTGAAATTTTTTCTTAGAAAAAGGTCCTCTATCACCACTTAAAATATTCGCGGTGATAACGGGGACACCCTGTATATGTAATAATTTAACTTTAAATAAAATGCATGAATATTTATTGTTCACTAAGTATACTTCACAAATTACACAATTTTAGTGTTTCCCTATGGTTTGCGAATTTTTTTAAATTTTAATTGATTATTAACAGAAATATTGGTTTGCATTCAACGTATTGAGATTTGAGATCCAATGCAATAAGTATTTATGTAAACGTGATTTGATCAAATAATACCAGAACTAGCGTCAAAAAACTTTACTTTAAAAACTTAATTTAAACCTAAGTGATCACCTTCAAAATGGCCTTCGGCGGCAGCTATACACTGCTGCCAGCGCCTTTTTATATTTTGGAAGCACTTCTTGCAGACACTTTCAGTAGGCACTCTTAGGTCAGTCTGCGTCTTTTTTAAAATCTTGTTAATCGTTTGAAAACGACATCATTTAAACAACTTTTGGAAACAAAATAAAATCACAAGGGACCAAGTCAAGTGAATTGGAGGGTAAGGAATGTAGGTGAATTCTTCGTGGTCTTCTGCCAAGAGGCGAGAAACAAACTTTGCAAAAACATGACTCATGCCAAGAATATTAGTTAAAATATCTTGGTTATAGTCGTATGATATTCCTAATTCTTCTGTTACCTCTTTGACAGTCAGTCGCCGGTTGGCACGAATCAGTTCGAGAAGTTTTTTTCTTTAAAGCGTATAAGCAATTAAAACACAACATGGTCCGCCTCAGGCCATCTACTCCAAGGGCCATTTTCAAAAAATCTTGTTTCTGTGGTCACACATCCAAGTATAAAACAAGATTTCACAAATATGCGCGTTTCTGTATTCTTAAAAATTTTGATTCACCAAAACAACTATCACTCTTAAACGAAGTGATTTTTTTTTATACGTAGCAAAACGGCTATAAACAACAATTTTACAATACTTTATCCTTATTTTCTCCCTACAGTTGCTAAATATGTAGAGACATGAGAAATTCTAGTAATATTTGATCATACCACGCAAATGTAATATTTTTGGTCTTTCGAATCAAAATTTCGTTTATAAGAAAGTACTTTATGATCAGAAATTTTACTTATTTAATGAATAATAATATGTGTTTAATTAATTTACTTTAAATGACCAACGGAAAACATGTAATAATAAAAATGAAATATTTAAATCAGTATAGTTTACATTTAATGTTGAACCATGAAAAGAGTAGCAGAAATGAGAACTTTAAGCAGTACATTAAACATTCCTTAGTGAAACAACAGGACAACACTTAAAATTACACTAATGTACGAATGGGTTAAACAAATATTTAAAAACTATATCGACCTCATGCAAGACAGTAGACTCTTTGGCTGTCTTTATTATAGTCTACTGAGTAGACTAATAAAGACAGCCAAAGACAACTTTTCGACAGGTCAAAGAAGCACAGGAGGACTAAGAAATCGATGACGAGACAGCATTTAAAGACCAATTAAAGGAACAGGCCATAGGCCCAGGGCCGTGTCTAGGTGTTTTGGCGCCCGGGGCAAGAACGAAAAATTGCGCCCCATTTCTAAAAAAAAAAAAAAAGTTTCTCCGGGCCTACTTTGTTCGGGCTTGGAAAATGGGGCTCGTTTTAAAAAACACTTTGTAAAACACACATATGTATGCACATATAATATTTTTAATAATAAATAAATAATTAGGTAACATTTAACTTAAGGAACATACAATTTGGTAAAAAATAACATAATATGCACATGTAATATTTTTAATAATAAATAAATAAATACTTCAATAGTTAAACATTTAACTTAAGGAACATTATTTTTTTTAGTCGTGAGTCTTTCTACTGTTTGTAGGACTGTTGAGTTGTGTTGTGCTGACTTTTTTCCATGATCGCTTCTTCTTCTTTTCTTTTTATGCTTCTGGTATTCCAAGTACCTATTCTCATTTTGTCTTTCTTATCTCTATTTTTTTCATTTTTAGTATCTCATGCTTTGATTGCTATCTGTTTTTCCTTATTCATGTCCGTTTTCGTGTAGTGATCGTGCCATTTTTTCCGTAACTTGTTTTCCGTCCTTAGTTTTTTGGGTCTGTTTTTTGCTGTAGCTCCTCTTTCTCTTTATTCCATAGCCAGATGTTATTATCTACAATGAGTTTTTGATAAGTTACTCTGACTTTTTTGCCCTTTTTTCTTTCTTTTTCTGCCTCTTCTCTGATTTTTCTTTGTATTTCTCTTTCTTTTACTGTTAGGTCATTGTCTATGTAAACGTTTTGACCTTTTAATTTGCTCTTATACTGCATCATCTTTATTTTATTTTACTCCTATTTACTTGTCATTGCTATTGTCATACTTTTGCCATATTTTCGACCCACCACATACATCTGTTTGATATTTACTTTGACTCCTAAATTTTGATCTAGAAATTCTTCGATACCTGCTGTACCGTTACTTTTATCAAATTTTGCCCCCTTTATCACAATTTTATATTTTTTTTCTTTTTTTTTTCTGGTTCTTCTATTCTGTTTTCTAAGCTAAGCATCTTTTTTCTAAGCTCTTCGTTTTCTTTTTTTGTTGCACTAAATTCCTCCCTAAATGCTTTTTGTTCTTCCCTTATCTTTTTAACTTCTTCCACCAATTGGTTAATTACTTTTACTAATGCCTCCATTTGTTTTTCTTCCGTTGAACCTTTGGTTTTTGCTTGATCTGGTGATCTGATTACTAGTTTGTACGTTCTGGATATTCCGCCTTCTTCTTTGTTTTTCTCTTCCTTGTCTCTTTTTCTTTTATAACTACTACCACTCGCTTTAAAAAATTTCTCCATGGATAATATTTTATTTTATTTAACTTTATTTATACGATTATATTTTAAAATTTAATTCACTACACAGTTATTAGTTTAATGTGCTTACTTACACTATCACTATTACTTGACGCGCTCTTGGGTTCATTATCACGCTACGTCAGCTGTCTATACCTCATACGCCGTACGTTATTTACTTGTTAATAACACTCTACAATTTAGATAAAAGGACTTAAGGAAGAAGGGACGCGCCAATAAACTTTGCCTAGGACACAAAATAATTTCGCGCTGGTACTGCGTAACGTAGATAACTCCAAAAAAAAATAAGACGTCAATGGCGATTTTGGCGCCCCCTGATTTCGGCGCCCGGGGCGAGCGCCCCCTTCGCCCCCCCCTAAACACGGCCCTGCATAGGCCTACACCAGAAAAAGAAGAAAAATTGAATATTGTTTTAAGTTTGACTGACTATTGCCACAGCAATTTTATACTGTAAGAATGTTTAAAAGTCTATTTTATTATTGCAATTAGTAGTTTATGCTTACACCCAACCTAGTTAATTGCTGAATGTATGTAATAGATACCTACACATTATTTAAAAAAAAGTTTAATAAAATAAAATTTTTGATTATTTGAGTTTAAGCCAAACAAATATATTTTAAACGTAAAAATTATAGCTAGTGACGAATATTATTTAATAATAATAGATCAATAATAATTTAAGCATTGGTGAAAGTTATATTAAAATAGATTAAAAACTTAATACATTTTCTTTCAGTTAAAAATATGATTAAATTTAGAAAAAAAGTAAAAAAATATATTTTCTAAAAAAAGATCGATTTTTAATTTGCGATAGTTACTTGGCCCCAAAGGATAAACTAATTAGTGTGCTTTATATTCAGAAACCAAATATTATTAACGTTTTTTTTTTTTTTAATTTCGCATAAACCAGACATTTGGTTTCTCAAGTCTCATCATACTTCAGTACAGACATAAAACATAAAATTAATGAATTACATTTTTGGGTTTATAAAAATTAATATTAGTGTATTGTGCCATGGTTATAGTGTATAGCACATTTAAAAATTGTCAACCAATATTCAGAGGACTGCAGATAAATCTTTTGATTTCCATATAGGTACTTTGAACGATGAAATCTTATAATGATTTTACAATTAATTATACTAATTTCGATAAAACAATATCTTACAAAATGAAATGTTTACTTTATTTTTTCTTAGTATTGACGAACTTATATTTACCAGTTTATAAGTTAGTAATGAATTTAAATATTAAGGCTCAAAATAATTCCATTATCCCCATTTTAATTTGAAAATTAATGGTGTTATTTGTATCCTTTTCATGAAATCAACAAACCGTTTTTACAATTTCTTTGTATTCGTAACAATATCGTTTGCAAAACGTTAATTCAATTAAATTTATGGATGACGTTAGGTCATTTTGCTGTATGAATCGAGCAACGTTTTAATTTTCATTGCTATCAAACACCCACATCTAACTGTCCTTTCTTTCTCACAATTGGTGTTAAAAGTACCATCTGTCCTCTTGTCAGACAGGTTTTGGAAGTTATTTGCAGTCACGTACCATTGTCTATCAAATAGGCTATGATCATACCACGCCTTAAACCCCCTCCTCGGCAAAATAAAGCTGTAACGTATAAGATTTAGTCATAAAAGATAATCCTGATCCTGGCCAACCCGCAACTTTACTAATTAACTCGATAATTGTGTTTTTAATAAACCAGTTTTAAGAAAGTGCAATTACCGCTTTAAATAATAAATATTAATGATGCAGTTCATCTGTATTCAGGATGGTTAACCACTCGCTATCGGGTTTAAACACGCAAATTGCATTATTTTGTAATCAAATTTTAAAACGGTTGTCCAACCGGTCCTTTTAATATAATTACGTTTGGGGCAGTTTCTGTGCCTTGTCTTGATCAAAACAAGTTTTATTTAGCTGCTGTTTGTTAAATAATTATAACATGTGACGTGAAATGTCTCAATTAGTGCTCTCCGAAATAAAACTTGTACAAAACAATTTCTTATTAAACGGAATTAAAATGACTACGAAGCGCGTTGACAGTAATTTTCAGATTAATAACTACAATATTTAGGCAAGCAGTCGAATATATTTTATTTCGTATCAGTGTGACAAAACTCTCGCATTTAGTCGAAAGACTGGCGATTTTATAAATTGACAAATTACCATTTGACTGCGATATATAAACGATATTTAAATATAATGAAAACAGATCATTTTATCGTATTTCATTTTTCATGTAATATTTCTCGACCCAGTTAATCATCCTTTCAATAAACATTTTTTTGCCAACATTGAATTAATTTTGCGAGTTCTTTACGATAGAACTACATCTATTGACACTACGCCAACATCTTAAAACCTCTGTATTGTCTTTGTCACCGATACAAACCAATATTACTATGCTTTTGGAACTGGCAGCGCCCAATTAGAGCTACATAATTATATTCATGCTGTGGAATCTTTTCAGTTATTCTCACCCTTATATTTTGGAATCTACTGTCATTCTGAAAGAGAACTTCCTCTGTGTCAATATAGACTGTTGTGGATAAATGACACATTTTTCCATCAATCAACTGTACAGGGTGGTCTATTTTCAATGCTCATACATGGTATTTCGGTTATTATCAGAGATAGAAAAAAACCAAGTACGTAGTCTTGTTTTGTTTTTTCGAGAGGAATTCATTGCCATAAACAGATTTTTGATATCTATCTTAATTTTCGAAATATAGCCAAAAACCGATTTTTGGCAATTTTCAAAAAGATTAAATATTTCGCTTAAACGAAAAGATAGAGAAAAACTTTAAGAACAATTTTTGCATGGTTTTTTGTCCTTAATAAGTTAGCAATACTATTTTTTTTTCCACATATAAATATCGATATATTACACCTAACTTTCTTATTTTAAATGGCAACCATAGTTGGCTTTGACATAAATCGAAAGCTTACTTTTGCGCTTTAAGAAAATGTATAATTTGCTTATAGTAGAATAAGAAAGTTAGGTGTAATATATCGATATTTATATGAGTGAAAAAAATTGAATATTGCTATATTATTAAGGACAAAAAACCATGCAAAAAATGTCTTCAAAGTTTTTCTCTATCTTTCCGTTTAAGCGCGATATTTAACATTTTTGAAAATTGCCAAAAATAGGTTTTTCACTATATTTCGAAACTTAAAAAAGATATCAAAAATCTGTTTACGGCAATGAATTTCTCTCGAAATAAGAAGAAAACTCTTGAATCTGTTTTGATTCATTTTCTACAACTAAAAAATCTATAGCAGGTATTTTTTTTTAAGTAATAATTAACTGTAATCACTTGAACTTGTCTCCGCGTGTCTTTTAAAGTAAAAACTAAGGAAATATATTACGTACATACACATACATATTCAACATAGTCAACACCTAAACTTCTTGTGAAGATGATCAAGAAGATTTGTCGAAACGTCGAGACCATGGTCTCTCTCTCTAAAACTTGGCGCTGACATGCAATTAATCGTTTCTGCGTTAGTTTGCTATACCGCGCTCACAGACGCTAAACTAAATCAGGAGTCACATAGATGCAAGCACACAAGCAACGAAACGGTGTGGTTTCAACACTGATATCTAAAAGTTAGCTACGGTGTGTTCTCTTGAGATTATCAGGAGGAACAAAATCGCTAAAAATATGCGAAATTGGGCACAAGCAACAATAATAATAGTAATAATTTCGACCCTAAACCGAGAATTTTTTAAAATTATTATCGCATGAGTGTTAAAAATTTTGATGAACTTTTGGATCTAATAAGACTTAACACCATTTACCATGATACGAAGTGGAGAAAAACGATCACTCCATTAAAAAGGCTTTTAGTTACTCTAAGGGTCTAAGGCAAGGAAAAATAAATATAATCATATTAAAACTTTTTTTATTCGTTCTCGTTGAACCTTAAATTATTTAAAAAAAGTTTGCAAATAAATAATTAACTTACATATTTATGATATATTTGAAATAAAATAAAAATACACACATGTTCAGCGTTTACTGGCAGCTTGGCCTAATGCCTCAGGTCTTTATTTGCGCAGTTGATTGACTATTTAGTTGCAAGTGAGCTGACATTTAAACCTATACCACCCAAAACAGTTGTACAAAGTCGCGCAATCGTTCACTTTAATCAAGACACAAACTGTTTAGTTACCCAAATTTACAGTTGTACATAAGTTGTTGTCATATTAAACAATGATAATGATTCCCGCAACGAAACTGTTGCACAACTAACATTTCAGCGCCTAGCCTGAAGATAAATTCTTAAAATTTCGTGCCCCAGAACGTAAATCAACTAAACACATCTTTTTGGACTACATATTTTAGTTCTATGAATTCAATCATAAACATTATGACAAATTCTGGCCAAAATAAAACTAGAAAGTGATGAGTACGTATTTAGCGTAATGCAATATTTCTAAGCAGGGACTAAAAACGAAAAAAAATTCGTTCGTTTCTGTTCGGAACGAAAACGAAATATATCTTTTTCGTTCTTTTCGTTCTAACCGAAAAAATTCCTTTTTCGTATTCGTGAACCGAAATAATAACGGTTAAAAACGGTTTTACAATTTTTTTTGTCCTCAAAAAATCGAGGACTTTAATTTTTTTTCAAGTCACTACAACCCTCTATAAATACGATAAATATATTTGCGTTTCCACTAAAATATAAACGATGATGATGGGTTTTGATGCTCCAGGACAGCATATTTTAGACTGGCGAACCGACGCCATATTAAATTTACCAAATCGTAAAACACATTAACATTTAACCATTTTATTTAGTATAACACCCTTAAGGTGCAAAAATACAACTTGATTAGTTTAAATTGTACACACGATTTTTATTAGAAAATATAAAAATATAGCAGTGCTGTTTTAAGTTTGTCTTAGTAGGTACTAAAATCTATGAATTTGAATTAAATTAGATCCTGCTGTAATTATTTAAAAAGACAAGGGAATTAAATCAAGTGGATAATTTACTAAATTCTTCCATGAACGTTGTAAATAAAAAAAGATATTAGAAGAAAACTTATATTCACTCTAAACGCAAATAAAACATACCTACACATTAATAATATATAAAAAATTAACTTGAAATATACCTTAACTTTCCCAATCCATTCAATCTTACTATGTAGCAACACATCTTCCAATAAATCTTCTTTAACATTAGTCCTTTTCGAAGTAAGAGTAAATTTTACTTTTATTAACTCTATAAACGCAAATAAAACACACATTAATAATATTTATATACCTATCCAATCAAGAGTACAGAGAATATCGGTACCCTTTCTTGTGTTACACGAAACTGCAAGTATAAACAATAAATTGTTAAAACATCATGTATATGGAGAAAAGTAAAGCTCACTTATTTCAAGTGAGATTTTTTACTGCCTCGTGGAGTCTCCCCAGCATTTAAGGTGAATTCGCGTTTGTGTTTAACAAATAAAATTTAAATAGTGATAAAACCGGTTAAAACCGGTTTTGGAAAATATTTATTTCGTTTTCGTTCTTAAACGAAAAATAATAATTTCGTTTTCGTTTAACAATTAAAGTTTAACTGTTAAACAATTAAAAGTCGACATCTATGACGATCACTTTCAACCATTGTAAAAAATTACCTAATTTAGTTTGCCCGCTTAATTGAAAAGTGGCTGAAGCTTTCTGAAACAAGCCCTTTTTTTATTGTTTTCAATCCTTGATACTAATTA
Source organism: Elmis aenea (assembly GCA_947652605.1). Taxonomy (NCBI): domain Eukaryota; kingdom Metazoa; phylum Arthropoda; class Insecta; order Coleoptera; family Elmidae; genus Elmis; species Elmis aenea. Next base: position 49,762,491 of record OX393577.1, on the reverse strand, counting down.
TTTAGATCACACTGAATCGTTAAGTAAGCATCCTGTAGCAGAAGAAAAAACATTTATTAATTGGTAACATATTTTACAATGATGCGTAGCCCCCAAAAGACGCAAAAATAATCAGTTTTACGTCAAACTTAAGGGTCGCCTTAAATAGATTTAAAATACTTTTACAAGACGAATTAACATTTATTACTTTAGCTTAACAGCTAAAAGCTGTGGTTAATTAAATAAATAGCAACACGTCCAAGTAGATGTTGAATAAAGAAATCTTTAACGTTCTAAAAGAGCTCGTGCAACTTATACTTGATAACCAGCCGTTTATAATTAGAAATGAATCATAAAAGTTTCTTCGAAGATATTATTCTTGCCTTAAAATCTCATTCGGACTACCAACGAGAGGTCTAATAAGTATTCATAGTTCACACAATGCTTTACGAGTTTTTCTAGCAACTAATGACGACTAGTCACTAACTAGGTCTTGTTACAGCACGATATTTATAAACTGGACTGTTTCCAACTGTCAAAACAAACACAATTTCACCGCCAACACCCCGGTAATTACCGGTAATTAACGTTTTTGCTGTAAAATAAAAAATGCGCATCCCGGTCAATGTAACTTCTGAGTTATTTTAATGTGACATCGAACGAACTTAAAAGTAACAGAGCTTATTAGGGCATACTTCTTGCAAGAATGATGATCAGATTAATTTAATATATATTAAATTATTAAACTAATTATAGATTCAGGTTTATAAACAATAATTAAGCTCGTCTAAGATTATACCTTTTATAGAATTTTAATGAAACTCTTGTAGTTGCATCATTAATAATGTGTCTGCTAAATTGAAGTACACTTATCAATTAAAACTGCATGGAAAAACATGCTTTAACGGAAAAAATATGCAAGGGAAATGTACAGGGTGGACCAAATTCGAATGTTTTACAGGGTATCTCGGTTCCCGTAATAGATAGCGAAAATCTGATTTAGGTCTCTTGGGCTATTTTTTTGAGAAAATAACGCCTGTGCAATCAGATTTTTTCTATCGGATTCCATTTTGGCACTACAGACGAAAAATGAAATTTCATCATTTTTGAAAATTTGCTATAACTTCTTTATTTATTAAATTAGAACAAAATGTTATAAAGGCTTTTTATACAGATTTTTATGCTTAATTTAAAAACAAAAGTAATTTTTTCATAGCTACCTTGACTTTTGAGATATGGAGTAAACTTACATTTTTTTAAATGGAAACCCTAGTTGGCCATGACTTTATGTGAAAGAGTATTTTTTTAGCTTTTCAATAATATATAGTTTTATATATTTGTTGCAAAAAATAACCGAGATATGGCCAATTTTGTAAAAATTCGATCATCAAAGTTTGCCATGATTTCGTTAACAAGTGATGTTTGCAATTATTAAACAACTAAACGTCATTGCCAAGTAAATTCTGAAACAGCCGCTACGTTTTTATCACTTACAAAGTAATATTCTAACATATTAAACTTTTCAAAGAGTTCAAATTTAGCCATGTTCACAATACCACAATAAACAGTTATAAAATACAAAAAAATACAGGGATTTGCTTTAAAGTTGAAAAATTTACTTCGAAATGACGTTTAGGTGTTCAATAATTCCAAACATCACTTGTTTATGAAATCATGGCAAACTTTGATGATCGAATTTTTACAAAATTGGCCATATCTTGGTTATTTTTTGCAAAAAATATATAAAACTATATATTTTTAAAAAGCTAAAAAACTACTCTTTCACATAAAGTCATGGCCAACTAGGGTTTCTATTTAAAAAATGTAAGTTTACTCCATATCTCGAAAGTCAAGGTAGCTATGAAAAAATTACTTTTGTTTTTAAATTAAGCATAAAAATCTGTATAAAAAGCCTTTATAACATTTTGTTCTAATTTAATAAATAAAGAAGTTATAGCAAATTTTCAAAAATGATGAAATTTCATTTTTCGTCTGTAGTGCCAAAATGGAATCCGATAGAAAAAATCTGATTGCACAGGCGTTATTTTCTCAAAAAAATAGCCCAAGAGATCTAAATCAGATTTTCGCTATCTATTACGGTAACCGAGATACCCCGTAAAACATTCGAATTTGGTCCACCCTGTACTTTATTAATCTACACTTGAAATCAAACAAAATACGGTTTCTACTTTTCTTTAAAAATATGTAAAAAAAAGCGAATGTATGGACTCTGAAAATGGATAAAATTAAAATTAGCCAATTCGGCCTCGAAACAAATGACTCTCCCTCCATACATGTAAAGTAAAGATTTGCATAGCAGCATGAAGTTAAAATACTAATTGTTGCATAGAACAGCTGCTTATTTCCGACAAACCGGAAATGACAAACATAATTTTAGCACACATATACACATTACTGAGTTTCCATAGATTCGTCGCTCTTCAAACATTTGAATCGTTGTAGCATTTGTTCAATAATTGCCACTGTAGTCACAGAAATTATTTACTTTCTATTGCAATTTCATTTTAATGAACATAACATAATTTTTACAATAAATTTTTCTAATATAATTTAAGAAAACAAAGGTGATCTATGCTTCGGTCACTTAGTCTTATTCCTAATTTATTAACAGAAAGTTCTGCCGCATCAAATGTTTTCTCAGTTTCTCTTGATGTGAACGGAATTGTCTTGAGAGTATCTAGCAGCAAAGACACATCGTTTTTATTTATACAACTTCGTTTATAAGCTATTTTGCATTCGGGTGTACATAATTTGTTATTCTCAAGCAAAAAAACTATTTTGAAATAAGAATAAGGTTTTTCATAAATTAATGTTAGTTAAGATATTTATAATAAATTCTGATAAGTTATGATAATATTGCAAAGATCCTAACACAAAATAACATTTTTTAAATATCCCGGGATTTCCCGGGACAATAAGTGTTTCCCGGGAGGGAAACCCTACAACGTATCTAACAGTTATGTTAAAATACATAAAAGTTTAACATTGTGATCATTTAGTCAAATATTGTCACAAATAGAAATAAAAAGAAAGTTTTTTCGATTATATGAATCTGTTATTTTATCTGATGTTAAATGCGGTTTTTACTTTTGATAAACTATTTAAAGCACGTTCCAACGACCAATCTGTATTTTTCGTACCTAATAAAATGCTAAATAATATTGTTTTTTTCCAAATTACTTAATAATATGAATTAAATAAAATCTTTTATTTTTAATTGTTTCTTGGAGAGTTTTTGTTTTCATAGCAATGTTGATTTTATTAAAAATCGATGTTTTACTATTCTATAATAGAATGTAAAACCATTATACATATTTAGAATGTTTAGTAGGTACTTTCTTCTATGTAAGTATTGAATATGACACCCATAAGAAATAAAAAAGTCGATGATGATTCAAAATAGATATAAAGTATTATACAAAATTCAATTGGAGTAGTGTAGAGTATTTTCAAAAATTAAGAATGCAAAAAAATCTTTTTTTCTTACTTGTTATAGGGCATTCAATGGTAATTAATTGCAAATTTGAATTCAGCACCAAATCAAGCAATTTTGCCTTAGTTTAACCGACTTATACAGGGTGGTCCACTTTTTATAGCAGGACTTTTAACAGTCGATACACAAACTTATTTTAACGCAAATATTCCACATCAACATGGGTCCATAAACGCTTCATTTCAAAGATACAGGATGTTGAAATTTTCGAAAAAATATCGATAATTTTGAACCGTTTCTCAACCAGAAAATATATTTACACGAAATTTGGTATACAGCTCCACCTTAGAGGTTACCCCATTTAATGAGAATGTCAAGCTCCACAAGCGACCAGTGACGGAGTTGTTGGGGTTCAGTTTCGATAAATTTTATAAAAAACTAGTACAGCCCTGTTCCAATTCAAACTCAAACTTGTTTTTAGATAGAGCATTTTATTCTAGACAAAAAGTGTCTCTTGGCTTTTCTTCGTATCTGCCACCGTTTGGTACTTTTTGTTTAGAATAAAATGCTCTACTCAAAAACAAGTTCGAGGTTGATTTTGAACAGGGCCGTACTAGTTTTTTATAAAATTTATTGAAACTGAACCCCCACAACTCTGCCACTGGTTGCTTGTGGGGCTTGACATTGTTACCGAATGTGGTGCTGTATTTCGAATTTGGTTTATATACAGGGTGTCACACAAAAAACGCCGCAAGCTGTAACTCCGTTGTTTGTGGTCCGATTTTGGTGAACAAAAAACTAAATGAAATGGCTTCTCAAATACTATAAACTGAATTGGATTTCAATTTTTTTCAAGGTCAACTTAAATGTCAAACGATAGTCAATTTTTTTTTCCAAATGGCACCATCTATTTTTATTACTAAATCTGATAGACACTATTTTTCTGAATTCGATGACGTAATCATCAGTTAATTTTAGTGCTAAACTAATAAGAAATAAAAAATAAAAGTTTAACTAAAATAGGTTAGGTTTCACAAAATTTTCAAGCGTGCCGTGGAAAACAAAAAAAACCTTTATCAACAAATGTCATTTAAACGTCAGTGTGGTATTTAAATGACATTTGTTGATGAAGATTTTTTTGTTTTCCACGGCACGCTCGAAAATTTTGTGAAACCTAACCTATTTTAGTTAAACTTTTATTTTTTATTTCTTATTAGTTTAGTACTAAAATTGACTTATGATTACATCATTGCATTCAGAAAAATACTGTCTACCAGATTTAGTAAAAAAAAATAGATGGTGCCATTTGGAAAAAAAAATTGACTATCGTTTGACATTTAAGATCACCTTGAAAAAAATTGAAATCCAATTCAGTTTATAGTATTTGAGGAGCCATTTCATTTAGTTTTTTGTTCACCAAAATCGGACCACAAACAACGGAGTTACAGCTTGCGGCGTTTTTTGTGTGACACCCTGTATATCTACTAGTTTAGAAACCGTTAAAAATTATCGATATTTTTTCGAAAAGGTCAACACCCTGAATCTTTAAATTGAACTGTTGATATGGAATATTCGCTTTAAAATAAGTTTTTGTATCGACTGTTAAAGTCCTGCTACAAAAAAAATGCACCTCCCTGTAGATAAGCAAACTCCCCATGGTAGGTGTCGAATTTGGGATACCCTGTATATAACATGTTTTAAAATAATATAGTAGCAAATAGAGAAAAAGCATTACAAATATTTAAACAAAAGTTTTTTGACACGTTGAAATCGTTTAAAGTAAAGTACTGTGCAAATGTATCACAATATTATATCCAATAAATCTAATTGTAAGAAATGCAATGATAAGCTAGTTATTAAATTCTGAAAATGGTAAAAATTAAACAAAAACCATATTTTTACCAACTAGATTCAACTTTTTAAATTAAATAACACAAATTAACCATGGATGTTTATTTTCTTTTGTTTTATTCAATAGAATATTTATTAAAATTTTATCACTGTTTAGTAAAAAAGTTAATTAACGACATAATAAAGCCATAAAAATAGCTAAAAGTTGTAGATCAGTATCAAAACATGTGAAAGTGCGAAGTTGTACGTATGTGTTAATAACCGCTGCAATCAGTTATAAGTCGACAATTATATGTATTTATATCTTACCGTACCGTAGGGTGTCTATTCAAGGATTTTATAAATCACCAACAACCCTCTTTAAAGCGCAGAATAGTTCTATAATCTCCCAACACAAAGACACCCATTGATAAATGCAAATACATGTTATAATGATAATCGCTTTATTTGGTTAGATTAGGAGAATTTTTACTTCACGTTTTATTGCCTTTTCAACCGTGATATTTTGTATAATATAAAATACTGCATAGATTTATTTTTCGACTCATACTTTAAAGTTTACAAAAAAGTGGTAAATACTGTCAATTTATACAGAAGAACACAAAATTTTTTGAAGCAAACAAAAAGTAAAAGCAAAATGTATTAATATTTGTTTATCTCTTGTAATCAAACTAATTAAATCAATAACAAATTCACCGGCGTTTCTTAAAATTTAGATACTATCCCAGATTAACTCTATTTCGAATGATGAGATAAAATCAAAAATTTTTGGACCTGGGAATTATTATTCATCCGCTATCATTTTATAGATATTTTTTGAGTTACAAGGAACAAGTCCGACAAGTTTTTGCACGAGATACGCACATTACCATGACGTTAAACAGATTAAGCTAAGGGTCTTACACCGGACAAAGTAATCGTGTATCAAGAACACTTAATCGTGACTGAAACATTGTTTATCTTAGTTTATCTCATGATCATTAGCAACGTAAATAGATTAATTACTGCTAGATTTTAAAGGAAATATACCTATCATGAGATAACAAGATACAAGATCAATTTAGTATAATGTTGTAAAGAATCATCACAACCTTTAAGAAATTACTGTTAAGTGTAGTTTGCAAGCGTGTTTAAATATTTATTTTAATAACTTTTCCAGCGCTTTTAGTTATAATATTTGGTGTAAGCCAGGAATAATAACAAATAGAAAAGGTTTTTTTATAAGGAATAATTTATTTAATAAACAAAATAATTATCTTTTTACTAGGTACGAAGAACGAAGAATGGCTCTCTGAAGAAAATCTGTACCAGTTTCCAGACTCTTTGTTTAATTTTAAAATTATGTTTAAAAGAATTAACCATAACAATTTAGGTATATTACTTTTGCACCACTTTAAATATATCAATTGATTTTATAATTTTACTAATTATTTTTAATTTTGTTACTCTCGAAATAAATTCAAAATTTCACGTCCGTTTTAAATGTAATGTAATGCTCTTAATACTATTTTTAAAAAAATTATAGGTCACTAGGGAGGTATAACATTCAAAGTAGTAAAAAACCCTCCACGTTGCATAAGAATGCTTAATTTCCATTTTTAACCAGTGCCTCTTTGGAGACTGTCCCAGAGGAATGGAAGCTAATTTATATTAGCTTAATAAACAACAAAAGTGATAAAATGGCATGCAAAAACCATAGCGACAATGGGGTCTTATCATCGATAGACATACTGTGTGAACAGATCATAACAAAGAGACTTGAACCTTGGGTGACAATTGAAAAAATTCAAAGCGGTTTCTGTTTAGGAAGATCGTGTTTGGACAATGTGTTCTAAATCAAGCTTATAGAGACAACCATTGCATACGGCAGCGAACTTCTCCTTATTTTTGTTGATCTGAAAAAAGCTTTCGACTTTGTCCGTTTAAACAAACTATGAGAAACATTAGAAAAACCAAAATGTGCATTGGATAATTAGTAAATGCAATAGAAAAACTTAGCGCGAAGAGTTGTGTATTGTGTACTGTACATATAGGTAATTCTTACTCCGAGAAAATAAACTACCAACAAAGAAACTAGAGTGTCGAGACAAGTATAAATTTTTCAAAAAGAGATTCTTAGATATAAAAGAAGCAATATTGTAATTAAACTTAATTATACAGATTGAAAGTTCCAACAAGGAAATCTTGCATAATATAAGAGCTATAAAATAGGTTTAAATAAATTAAGAAAAGGTGCTACATTTTATGCTGACTGATATTTCAAAAAAACGTTTAAATTATATTAAATGTTTTTTTCAAAACCTGGTACAACCTAAAAAATTTGATTTTGGAAAATCCTCTCCCATTTGTTTATTGTACTTTCGAATGTATAAATCTATTCTTACTTACTTACTTACTTAATCCATGTCGCCTATCTACCCTCACGGGTGTAAGGCATTGGGTGGAGTTGAGTTTTCATTTGTTGAAGTGTTGTATATCTTCCTCCATTCTCTTCTGTTTTGAATCTTATTCCCTACATCCTCCCACTTCATTCCTCTTTTGCCCAGTGCTTGTTTTAATCCTTCTAAGCAACTTTTTGCGTGGCGTCGCGTCGGGTAGTGATCATCAATTTATTCTACACAATTTTTTTAAAAGTATGACTATACTAATTTTTTTCTCTGAGCAACAAATTGCATTTTTCTAACAAGGGAGGGTCACGACACGTTGTCGCTACAATTTGATTAAGGCTGTGTTTATTGCATCAAGGACCTCAAAACTAAATGTTTTCCAGAGTTATACGTGCCACTGCCATTTCCTTCAAAAAAATAGGGGAAAAACTGAAAACTTGGTATAAAAAGGCCATTATTGCGATCGCGTTGGCCATAAAACCCTCTGAGACAACATCTAAATTTTTCTATTTACCAATGCGCGCATCCTTTGCAAGTAAAATGGTGCAAAGTTTTCGAAAAAATCTTAAACGGTTCCGGAAAAAAACGTCAAAAACGAAACCCCTGCATAAGCGCTATGATTTGAGAAGTTGTGGTATGGTATATCTGTATAACTATATCTATGCGACATGCATAGGTGTTTAACATAGGGAAAACCGTTTTTACAAAGGCCTCATTTTTCGCGTTTTTCTCCGGAACCGTTTAAGATTTCTTCAAAAACTTTGCACCATTTTACTTGTAAAGGATGCGCGCATTGGTAAATAGAAGATTTTCGATTTTGTCTCTGACGGTTTCATGACCAACGCGATCGCAAAAATTACCTTTAATATTCAACTTTTCCGTTTTCCCCCATTTTTCCAAAGAAAATGGCAAGTGCTACGTATAACTCTGCAAAATATTTAGTTTTGATGTCCTTGATGTAATAAACACAGACTTGATCAGATTCTAGCGACAACGTTTCGTGATCTTCCCTGGTAAGTTAAGAATTTCAATTTATTAAATAGGCATAAAAGTTAATACCCTTTGACAAATTTAGTTAATTGATTGGCTACCATGGTAGTGACAAAATGTACATGGCCGCTTCCATGATAAGTAGTGGTCACTATCCAACTCAACGTTATTGATGAATTTAAAAGTCAAATACTATGAACAAAATTTTATCCAATAATGTAAATAGCAAAAATTGCGCTCGTGAGTAAAAATTTCCTTAGCAGTCATAATTAAAAATAGTCGAAGTAGACAAAATTGGTGATCACCATTCGATGCGGTAGTTGCTTAGGATTTTTTTTTCACGTTTAAAGAATTTTTTACAACATACAATTTAGAGAACAATTTATAATTTTATCCACACTTTCCTAATAATTACCCTTTAAAGCCGCGTACACACCGGGTTCGCGAACTGTTCGCGAATTGTTCGCGAACCCGGTGTGTACCTGAAGTTCGCGAACAGCTCGCCAGTTCGGACAGAGTTAGCTCTTGAGGCGGTATATCAAAGGGGCTGTTCGCGAACTCGCGTCTGACATAACCTCACTTACTGACTGCACACGTTATTTGTGGTTGGTGATTATCATGGACAAGTCCTAAGCTTGAAGACATATTCATTTACAAAACGCAAACCTTTTACCAACTGTTTTGGAGCTGTTACGAACACAATAATGTTTTGATGTGGACGTGTTTGCGAACCTGGTATGGACGAAAGTTCGCAAACTGAGTGCGCGAACCGAGTTCCCGAACCGTGTTCGCGAAACGAGTTCGCGAACTCATTTTGGTCAGTACGCGGCTTAATAGAGTATTTCATATTTCGCATTTAAATTCGAATTCAGCATAAAATTTTGCAACTATACCAAATTAAACCTTTACTCTATCGCTTACAATAAGTAAGATCGTGATGCTGAAATTTCAGGATGCCTGTATATTTTAAATTTTGCACGTCAACATTGAAAAGTCTGATACGCTTGTGATTAAGGATGTCAGTTGTTTTTTCAGTTAGCCCAGCATACAAATAGTTGTGAAACCGACTTTTTTTTGCCAAAAAACTTCTTTTAATAACAATGTAGGAACCATAAGTCATCCCACTGAGTTTAATAAATTAGTTTTAATAAGCGCAGTTATTATTTCAAACAAAAACTGAACTCGCTAATATGCCGTGTTCTACACAACATAAAACTCGTAAAACTAATGATTGTGCTTTGAATCCCATAAAACTTGAAAGACTAGCTTAAAAATCTGTTAATTACAAATTTTAAAATAAAAGAAAAACGCTAAAAATTCTTGTAGATTTAACGATTACTAAAAACTGAAACAAATTTTACAACTTCAAAACGATGTAGGTACGTTTAAAATTTAATTATCAACGTTTCATCGTGGTTGTTTTTCATTTCAAATATCGGACCTATCCCCTTTAACAAATAAGCCAATATCATGAAGAAGATTATGATCCAAATCCTCCCAGGTGATTCGATGAGGCTCGTAGTTATTGTCGATATCATGTGAAGACCGGCAGCTGTCAACAGGGGCATTATTTATATTACACAGTGTCGATGTGGGCCAGTGACGTTAGGAAGGATTTCAGCGTGTGAGGAACAAGGGAAGTCGACCTGGAACACGTCGGATTACGGGATTAGTGGTTATTAGGGGCATAATCACTATTAGTGTGGCTTTTTCTCGACGTATGTGGTGAGTGAGTGAGACCAATCCTGTACGTTATTTATCGACATTGATCCAGACGATGCGATGAGACGCCTATTACCAGTTATAATATATTAAACATTATTGACAAAAGTTAGTTGCTTTGGTAACATCCTGAGACAAAATTACATGAACAAAATCCTGAGCCGAAGGCTAGGGATTTTGTCATTTTTGTCTCAGGATGTTACCTATAAGCAACAAACTTGAATTAAAATGTTTGCTGCATAATAAAGTTCCGAAATATATTTGATTAGGCTATTTCCCAAATAAGATAAAAAAAATAATTATTTCTACAATTGTTGTTTATTATTTAAATACTGTAATTTTTAATATACTTTACAAATGTCGAACATCTGTAAAAAAGCCAAACAAGCAACCAGGTTGCTATGGAAATAGGATGTTTTTGCTTTTTTACCATTATCTACATGTGTTGTATGGGTAACTTTGTTATTATAAGAGTTACATGGTCGGTTGAATTAGCAAATTAAGATTAAGTACCTATATTACACTCATTTCGTTATGGAGTTCATAAAAATAATCCAAGTCATTCTGATTTAATATATAATTCATTCACGATACGATTTTATATTCCTTCCTGTTTCTATAGCTGTATGTAAATTTAAGATGCTTGGCTTTGTGCCATACAAGAAAAATAGTAACTATTGAAGGTTTAAGATGTGTCACATGTGGGAATGTTTACCGTTCATCCATATAATATTAGCTTGGTATTAATTAATTTTACTTCGTTGAGAAATTTGGAATTTTTGTGTTTTAGAAATGCATTGGAGATTAACACTAATTAAGAGCTTTATTAGAATTAGGTTTTTCCTTTAATGTAAAAATTTGTAATTTTTGCGTGGTGACAGTATGCTTCTAGGGATGTAATGTGTAATATATAACTATTATAATTTCGCAAAAAAAATTCACTTAACTAAAAATATAAAAATTTTCGTTTTATCCACTTAAAAACTGAACCGACGTTTTTGTTACTGTAGTGTAGGATTATGTTTTAAATTAGAATTTAAGTTGCATATTCACAAAAACCAAATTTTAAATTAATTTTACTTTGCAAAATAATGAAATACTAATTCCGATAGATTTACAAACTTCAAGAAAAGTCAATATGTGTCCCAAAATCACCTAAATGTGAAAAACCGTTGGTATCTCGCACTGGATTTTATTTCCGATAACTACATTTCTTTTTAAACCATAGTATGAAAAAGCCAAAAATACGCCCCATTTTAAAACAATGGCCTCGTATTAATTTCTGCATAATACAAGCGTTTGAGAACAACAAACAAAACAATTGGCGCATGCTTCCACTATTATATTTTTCAAAACATATCAAATCGCATTACTTAAAAACGAGTTAACCTGTGATGAAAAACAATCAAAATTATCGCAAATGCGAGATGAGAAATGAATTTAAATAAACCGTGTCGCACAGCGGGTACTTTCAATTGTTTTGATAATATTGTACAATGGTATTTTGAATATCGAGCATTGTGTATTGGTATGTGATTGATTTGAAGTAGCAGAAATCATTGATGTGAGGAGACTATTGAAATGAAAGGACAAACAATGAATGAAAGGGTTAACTTCTGGTTCAATAAGAATTCTTCAAATACTTCTCCGCCCTTACAACATTATTCCTTTACACAACAATGTAATTGCAATCGACAAACAAAACCAGCACGCACTGGGATCACTTTTACGCTGCATTTACTATACCAACGGTTGTTTTCAATTGAAATAAACACAGAAATATGGTAATAAATGTTTGGTTCGTCTAAGTCTAAGCAAGTCATGTTGCAAGTTTATATATTTACTTAAAATTACTTAAGACTACTTTTCTTCATTTCTGTCTTAAACCCTTTTCAGTAGAAATACTCTATAAGATTTGTATAAACATTATAAATAGGTATATAAAAATAAGGAAACAACCATAAAGTCGGAATATGCAGTAATGTAGTTTGTTGTAGTTTATCTTATGTTCAAATATTTGTAATGTTTATCACAACAACAAATTACAAAACCTTCGTAACTCGTACCAAATGAGTTTTAAAAGGTTTTACACCGTGTTTTGTTTTTGTTTTTACAGCCTACTATAATTTTGTTAAAAAAAAATAAACAGCTAAAAAGCCTTCATAACTTATTGAAAATAAATACATCAACATATTTGGAGTGACAAAAATAAGGAATTTAAATAAGTCATAGGTATGGGTTCGATTTAAAAAAGTACAACTTTATGTCACAACTCGAATTTCGGATTTGTTTTTGAAAAATTGTCTACGCCACTGCATTCCTATCAAAAAAGTGCCTGCAGAACGTCAAAATTATTTTTATTTATTTTCATAAACAAGCGAGATATAGTCATAAAACGAAAAGTCGAAAAATAGAGTTATCGGCGATAACTCGAAAACAAAAGGCGATAGCCAATTTTAGTTTTCACCGTTAACTTTTTTTCGAAAAAAGAGATCGAGGATGCGCGGTCTGTTTTTTGATAACTCGTATAATTACCGAGATTCCCTATGAAAACATCGAAATTTGCCCACCCTGTACATTAGGGTTTGTCGGTTTTTAAAAATCGGTTTTGAAAAACCGGTATTTTTGAAAAAAATTATGTATTCGAAAAACCGGTTTTTTTAACTAAAAAACCGGTTTTTAAGCCTTAATTTAACTTGTAAAAAATAACTATCTACATAAAAATCTTTACATTTCTGCTTCATTTGCAAAATCCAAAAAATATTATTACAAAAAAATCAAACGTATTTCCGCTGGCTTCAAGAACGGATATAGTCAAGTTATCGGAAAAAATATTATCTAGAATTTACCCAAATTCTGCTATAGAATTGGAAACAAATTTCGATGAAGATGAAAATATTATTAAGGGTTTTTGGATGCTGTTTTTGCTAAAGGTTCCTCGATAAATCTAAGAATTGATTTCTCTTCTCCATCTCTTCTTTCAAGACATTGTTCTTTTCATTAGGGCAGAATTTGCAGTATTTGAATCAACTAATAAAAAAATAAAGAACCAAATTAAGTCATGATTCCGTAAATGTTGTGTTTTTTAAAATCGTATTTTCTAAAGAAAAAAGCAAATTAAATAAAAATGCTATTCATGGTTTGTTGGAAGTTTAGAATTTTATTTCTATGTGTTATCTTGTTATTTGTTATTTGGTTTTATTTGAAATTTGTTTTGTATTTTATAAAATGATGAAATATAAATTATTTTATTACGTTTTAATTGTTTTTTTAAAACTATTCGAAAAACCGGTTTTAACCGGTTTTTTGGAAAAATTGGTATTCGAAAACCGGTTTTTTAAAAGTCGGTTTTTGTATAAACCCTACTGTACATCATTTTAATTATTTGTTACATCACACACAGTATTTTTTTTAAATTTATCAATGTAATGGTTATTTACGTAACAAGACCGGAAAGTGGTACTTTACTGGACCAGTGACGAGTCCAGTAAAGACACTTTACGGGTATGTTATGTATAATATTTTTACTGCGCCCGCCACTAACAGCAAAACCACTATAGTCACCATCCATAATTAAACAATAACTTAACAAACTACAGTTGAAAAGTCGCTTGGTGGTATAATGACGCTTGTTTGACAGCGTAAATCAACAAAACCACTCATCACCATCGCAACCAGCTACTTTCCGGCCTAGGCCGGTAAAGACAACTCATTACCATGCAACCAGTTACATTCTGGCCTAGGTCAGTAAAGATGTATTTTTCAGTCTAAAATTTGATCGAAAACAACTGATTTTCTGGACGGACGCAGAAAAAACTTTTTATAGTTGCCTTAGTTTGCAGAGAGTGAAAGTTTTATTTGCTATTCAATTTAATAACAGACCCTATACCTTCCGCAAGTGCAATTTAAAAATATGCCCAAAAATTTGTAAATAAACGCCAATATTTTTTATTTTATTTATATGTATCTACAATGTAGTATCCCAAGAAATAATAACAAAATACTTTAAAACTTAATACACAATGATAATTGCCTTTGCATAATGAAGTTTGGAAGTGGACATCCTGTACAAATGATTTTTTGGAAAATTTCATTTAACAACCACATCCAATGGTCATACAAATAAGAATAAAAATAAAACTGAATAAAATTACAATCATACTAACTTGATTTTAATTCTCATCATAATTTGATAAAACAACCATTTTGACTTAAACTCTTATCTAATTCAAAAAAAATTGTACACAGTTGCACTTTTACAAAAACACATTTAGATATAAGTCCAACTATACTTTGTATATTAACTATTGAAACAAAGTTTTATTTTCAATTATTTATTATTTAAAAAAAGGAAGATTTTAAAATGAAAAATAAATTGTTTACTTTTTATTACTCTCTTTAAACTAAATTCAAGGAGGTACATAATTATACCGACAATTTTAATATGAAGTTCATAGACCATTGATACTTCACCTGTTGTAAAGTTGAATTTTTTTATAAAAAATTTAAAATTCAGCTTTTTAAGGAGTTGAAATTTCAAGAAAAAGGTAAAAATTGTCCTTTAAAAATTTATTTCACCCAAGTCAGTCTTCGCATATTTCCACTGCTTTATTATTTGTTTTTCAAATTTTTACTAAAAATATTTATGGCTGATTTATTTATACATTTTTTAGTTAAACACTTCTTGCAACTTAAAAGCTGTTAGTAAATTAGGTTCATTATTTTTTTGTTAATATCGTATGCTTCATAATTTTTTATCGTAATATCGTATAATATTAGCAATTTGTGTATAACATTCATAATAATTACAAACATATGCTAATCCTGTTGCATGACAAAATGTCTTAATACTTTTAATTTTTACAAATAAAGACGTTACGTCATTTATGAGAATGTAACATGCGAAACTGAAATAAGAATACTAATTAGCTAATTATTCTGTACCGAGGTGAGAATAATTGTGTCGTATAATTAACTCGTTGCAGTAGAAGTTATGTTACTGGTACGATCATAAGTACGGTTTTAAATAAATTGTACACTAAATTAAAAAACATTTTTGTGACACCCGCATTTAAATAACAAAAAAGTATTTAGCCGTATCAATTAAAAATTAAATACCACAAATAAACTTATAAATAAAACACAAGCCATTATCATTTATTTTACTTGGGAATAAGCAATTAAATTTTAATTACATGCGTGTTAAATATTAACATAACGACTGTTTCTACATTTGTTAGCAATGAAATGCAATTATTACAAAACGTAAAAAATGTGGGGGAATTAGTGTGAGATTTAAAGAGCAATAAAAAAGATAAAAAAGGTATTCACACACGCCGCTGCTTGCGTTTTTAACGTTTTTCTATACAAATGCATTAAAATAAATGTTAATACGCGTAGATATCAAGATAAACTTACACTTACAGAATGATATACTTAATTAAGGAGAGCTTTAATTGTTGCTTTTACTAACAACAAAGCAAAACATATTCTATAATAAATCTGACATAAAAATTGTTTAACATTGGTACTAAAGTCTTTTTAAAACCTTTCAACGAGCAATGAAGATAAAAATATTTTTATATTTTATATTTAAAACCAGGGTGGATAAAAATCATGAATTTAAAAAAAAAAACAAAAAAATCGATTTATTTTATTTAAATCAGATTTTTTTGATTGTGGCTAAACGGCTTGAGATATGAAGTTGATTCAAATGCTATTTTATACAGTTTTTTTTTAAACAACACAATAAAAATATTTTCAAATATACAGGGTGGGTCACCTTTCTGGAACTAATAGCAACTTTTATATTTCAAATACAACACCCAATTTTTTATTTATTATTTTTGACCGCCTTAATTTTAGATTTGCATCAATATAAAATACTACAGGTTTTTATACGGCGTTGTAAAAAAAAATATATTTTCTAAATTATTCAATGTTTTAAGTCTTTATTTAAAAAATTCTCCTGAAGTTATTTTGAAATACTGTAGCGGCCTCTGCCAGTGCTGAGCGGAACTATTATGCATGCATTGATACCATGTGATTTTATGTTAGCGTTAGGCGAGTTAGTATTACAGAGACAGAGAGAAAGAGCAGTCGTTCGAACACCGACATGTAAACGTGCTCTATTGTATATATGAAAATATATAATTTTTGTTATGGTTGTCGTTAATTAGTCACAGTTCCATTGAATGGAAGAAGAGAACATTAATATATATGTTAGTGTTAAACATTGGTCCTTCTACGCCTGATAAAATTGATCCTTTGATTTGGATATACATATTGTATTCGTCGTACTGAAGTCAGAAGCAAATTGGAATTCGTACATATACTTTGCGAATCTGCAAGTATACAAGCATATCGTCGTAAAATAAGCAGCATCATCGCAATTACATTGACGGCAATCCATTCGTTAAATACTTTCGCAAAATTGGCAAGTATTACCATCGCATATTCGTTCGTTAGCAAGCAGCACCGCCCGAGCACGTGTTCAGTTCTACACCACTGGCGCGGCAACCAGTCCTTTGACAACGGCCGCACCTAGCATCTTTGTTCGGCGCACGCATTTACAAACAAGTGAGTCAACTTTCATCTCTCTTACTCCTTAGCCTTTTTAAATCCATTTAAAATTGCTTCGTATTTGTTTCGTATTGTTTAGTTACATTATTATATCGAATTAAAATGCCTAAACCACAACCAATTGGCAAACCGTTGCATTACAAACGTAATATTTTGAAATCATATTTGATACAATGTCAAAACTTCTATGAGGATGTCAAGGGTGATCCAAATTATTTAGCAAATAAATCGTATTTGTCCAAATGCAAGATAAGAGTAAAGGAATTAGACAAGTTTTTAGAAGAATTTAAAGATCAAACTCAAATTGAATGTTCAGAGGAAAATTCAGATGAAATTATTGCAGAAATAATGACATTTCAATCACAAATTGTGAAATTATAGGAGATCTTGAAACTTTAATCGCGGAATATGATTCAATAGTAACACCAAATTCTGATGTATCAACCACAAGTCAAATTAACTCGAATATCGAACATTTAAATTTAAATACTGTTAAATTACCAACCATATCTCTTCCAAAGTTTGAAGGTAGTTTTGAAAATTGGCTTGAATTTCGAGATACATTTGAATCAATGATTCATTCAAATAGTTCAATCAGTGCTATACAAAAATACCATTATCTAAGAGCGTCGCTTGTAGGGTCTGCAGCCCAAATAATCAAATCACTACCATTATGTGAATCAAATTATTGTATTGCATGGGATTTGCTTTGCGAAAGGTACAACAATCGTAAAATGTTAATCTTTCATCATATCAAATTGTTTTGGCATATACCTAACATAGCAAAACCTACTTCGTCAGCATTGCGTGATTTATTAGATGAATTTTCTATAAACTTACGAGTGTTAAATAATTTGAAGGTTGCCACAGATCAATGGGATCTTTTAATAGTGTATTTGATTTGCCAAAAACTAGATTCGAAAACAGTTGCAAAATGGGAGGAATATTCGGTAAGCATTGAACTTCCAACTCTTCAAGATTTGAAATCATTCATTGAACTTAGAGTCGCATTGCTCAGAAATTTGGAATCGAATAAAAACATCGAAAAACCCACATCAACAAAGTATAAATATAGCACGTCAAATGTCAAAAGCTTTGTTACTTATGGTGACGTCTGTATTGTTTGTAATGATTCGCATAAACTCTATAATTGTGATCAATTTAAAAAATTGAATTCACAAGCTCGTTTCGAAAAGGTTAAGTCATTAAATCTTTGCATCAATTGTTTAAATAGTGGTCATATTGCGAAAAATTGTATGTCATCAAGTTGTAGAAAATGCAATTCTAAACACAACACGTTACTACATTTTGAACGATCTAAACCCGTCGTACAAAACACACCTGTAGTAGAAACAACTCCAAACCAAATAGCAATGACAAATAGTATCGATCATGGAAATCGTGATGTTTTGCTTTCGACAGCAATCATTCATATTTTTGATAAGCAAGGAGCTGTTCACGACTGTAGAATTTTGCTCGATTCAGGATCGCAATCAAACTTTATTACTTCAGAATTATGTAAGAAATTAGGTTTACCCACTGAACAAGTCGAGCTTTCGGTGACCGGTATCAATCAAATTTCTTCAACATTAAATCGTAAGTGTCATATTCGTTTACAATCTCGCATCAACACTTACAACACATCGATCTCTTGCTTCGTTATACCTGAAATTTGCAAAAGTATTCCAAGTTCTACAATCAATTTTGCATCGTTTGAAATACCCACAAATTTAAAATTGGCAGATCCCAAGTTTAATAAACCTTCTCGTATCGATATGCTCATCGGAGCTCAATTGTTTTGGCAACTTATTTGTGTTGGACAGGTAAGTTTGGGAAGCAATAAGCCTATCTTACAAAAAACTAGATTTGGGTGGATTGTATCAGGTAGCATTGTTTCAAATACATCAAAAAACACATTTTGTAATTTAAATCATGTCGATAAAGTTCAAGATACTTTAAAACGGTTTTGGGAAATCGAAGAATGTGAAAATTCTCGTGTTCTTTCTGACGAAGAACAAGCATGTGAAGCTCATTTTAAATCACACACAACAAGAGATGAGACTGGTCGTTTCATAGTAGCCATTCCTTTCAAACAGTCAATAGATCATTTAGGAGATTCATATCAATCAGCTTTAAAACGTTTTCGATCCCTTACAACCAAATTAATTGCAAACCCTTCGTTATATAACATGTATTCACAATTTATGGGTGAGTATGAGTCGCTTGGTCACATGACTAAACTTGTTTCAACTTCGCAAATTCCCATTTGTATATTACCACACCATGGTGTATATAAACAAAGCAGCCAGACTACTAAGTTGCGAGTAGTTTTCGATGGCTCAAGTCCAACTTCGACAGGTGTTTCGTTAAATGATCTTCAAATGCCTGGACCTCCATTGCAAAATGATCTCTTTTCGATCTTGATTCGATTTCGTCAGCACAAATTCGTTGTTTCTGCAGACATTGCAAAGATGTATGTCAAATCATTTGATGCAAACGGTCAAATTCATGTTCATTTAATTAGTGCTAAAAGCAAGGTGGCACCTATCAAGCATATAAGCATTCCTCGTTTGGAGCTAAGTGGAGCTCTAATTCTAGCCAAATTAACAAAAAATATTGAGAATTCGCTCACTTTGAAGTTGGATTCGGTCAAATTTTGGTGCGACTCGACTATCGTTCTCAGTTGGATTCGTACTTCAACAAATTTGTTAAAAACATTTGTCGCAAACAGAGCATCAAAAATCCAATCGTTAACAAACAGTACAGATTGGCATTATGTCAAATCAAAAGAAAATCCCGCAGACTTGTTGTCGCGTGGCGTAAACCCAAGCTCGCTAAATGGATGTTACTTATGGTGGCATGGTCCTGAATGGTTACATCAACAAGCATCGGAATTAGATTATCCAAATTTTGAAATAGTTCATGACTTGCCAGAATTAAAATCAAATAATTACTCATTCGTTCTTACACCATTCGTTGATCCGTTGCACATACATAATTATTCGAATTACAATAAACTACTTCGTTGCGTTGCCTATTGTTATCGGTTTGTCAACAATTGCAAGCAAACTAAGCAAAATCGCATATTTGGTCCTCTTACCATGGACGAATTAAACTTGTCATTAGTTGCTATAGTCAAAATTGTTCAAAATCAATCATTCCCTCGAGAATATCGTTTATTAAGGGATAATAAACCCTTGCAAAGGGATAGCAAAATCATTTGCTTAAGCCCCTTTGTTGACATTAAAAATATAATTCGTGTAGGTGGACGACTTACTCATTCTAATTTGTATTTTGAGCAAAAGCATCCCATACTTATACCTGCAAATCATCACTTCACTAAATTGTTGTTCGAGCACGAACATTTAAAGTTAAAACATGCTGGTCCACAGCAACTATTGTATTCAGTTCGCGAAAAGTTTTGGCCAATTTCAGGGAGAAACATATCTCGTCAAGTTGTTCACAATTGCATTAATTGCTTTCGAGCAAAACCTAAAACTTTAACTCCCAAAATAGGAGATTTGCCAAAAGAACGCGTTACTCCATCTTTACAATTCGCAATAACTGGCGTAGATTATGCCGGACCCTTTTCAATAAAGGAACGTAAAGGTAGGAATGCCAAAACATTGAAATGTTACATTGGTTTATTCGTTTGTTTTACCACCAAAGCAATTCATTTGGAATTGGTATCGGATTTAACTAAAGAAAATTTTATCGCTGCCTTAAGACGATTTGTGTCGAGACGTGGCAAACCATGCGAGCTTCGTTCCGATAATGGCACCAATTTTGTTGGAGCAAAGAACGAACTTGCTGAACTTGGTAAATTCATAACTAACAATCAAAATTCATTAGCTGAATTAACTCAGAATGAAGGCATTATTTGGAAATTCATTCCGCCTTATTCGCCTCATTTCGGAGGCATTTGGGAAGCAGGGGTCAAACGCGTAAAATATCATCTAAAAAGAATATTGAGAAATACTAATTTAGTTTACGAGGAATTTTACACTCTTTTAGTTCAAATTGAAGCAATTTTAAATTCCCGTCCCTTATCTCCAATGTCGTCTAATCCAAATGACCTAGAACCTCTTACACCTGCTCACTTCCTCATCGGTAAGACTCTAACATCAGTGGCAGACCCTGATGTCACACATATTGTTGAAAATAGATTGTCGATTTATCAAAAAATACAACAACTGAAACAGCACTTCTGGAAACGCTGGTCGACAGAATATCTCACTGAACTCCAGAATCGTTATAAAGCAAAACCATCGCTAGAAGATATCAAATTGGGCACTTTGGTGCTAATTAAAGAAAACAACTTGCCATCATTTCATTGGAAGATGGCCAGAGTAGTCCAACTTCACCCAGGACCAGATGGTCACGTTCGCGTAGTGACAATTCGTACCTCCACAGACACAACTCGCCGAGCGGTATCGCAACTATGTCCGCTACCCACGTGAGTGTAATGGAAGTGAAAGTTCGCGAGTGATCGCCTTATCGTAATTGTTGCATGTACTTATTGTTGTTTTTCCTTTGCATTTGTTTAATTTACTTTGTCATTTATTGTTTTGATATTTGTTCATTTGAAAGCCACAGCCTTTCAAGGCGGGGTGTATGTAGCGGCCTCTGCCAGTGCTGAGCGGAACTATTATGCATGCATTGATACCATGTCATTTTATGTTAGCGTTAGGCGAGTTAGTATTACAGAGACAGAGAGAAAGAGCAGTCGTTCGAACACCGACATGTAAACGTGCTCTATTGTATATATGAAAATATATAATTTTTGTTATGGTTGTCGTTAATTAGTCACAGTTCCATTGAATGGAAGAAGAGAACATTAATATATATGTTAGTGTTAAACAAATACAGTGTTGTTATTTGGTATGGACATGCAATGAAAAAATTTGAATCACACATACAGGGGTGTTTATAAATAGGTGGAAACTTCCATGATTTTCAAAGGCTTGTAACTCGATTTTTTCAAATGCAAACCCCTGTATTTTTTTATGTCATCGAATTCATCTTTAAAAGAGCTTCATATTTTGTTAAGTATGTCCTATACCCAAAACTCATACTTTTCGAGATATTCGACATTTTTTTTCAAATCGTTATGGAAGCAGTAGAGTGCCGTGGAAATTGAAAAAACTGACTGTTCACTACGCTAACGTCAAAAACTTGTCATTTATATTTTGAATTATTGCATTTCCACAATGAATTATACTTTACAAGAGCAAATTGATATGGTTTATTCACCATTTCGTGTATTTAATTACTAATAGTAATACAATTTTATTTTATTATAAATTAATATTATATTGTACTCATATAATCTGTGATTTAAATTGATAATTTAAAAAAAAAATCACTTGATTTAAATCAATGATTTTTTTAAAAAAATCACTTGATTTAAATCGTGATTTAAATCAATTGATTTAAATCTGCTCAACCCTGTTTAAAACAATAGGTATAGGTTAGGTACTTAATATACATACTGGGTGTAACTGTTCTGGTAAACCTTCTTGTTTTTCTTAGTTTTGATTTAAGATAAATTAAATTTTTGACATATGATATGTGTAAAAATCCGGATTATGTGAACAAATGTACACTATCTTTTCACTTCCGGTTTTGCCGGAGATCACCCTAACTTTGTTATTTCAAATGGAACATCCAGTATATTTGTACATTGTTGGAAAGAGGAAGCGATTGTGGATGCAACTGACTAATTTAGTTAATTTTAATAACCTCAAATAATTTTTGGACCGAAATTTATTATTTTATTAAGTGTGACGTGACCTGCATACATTTAATTTTATTACCTATGTCAAAGAGTGTCCGAAAAACGTTTTTGTGAATTTTAATTTACATTTAGGTTACTTAAATCGGCTTTAAAGGTTGCAGATGCAGTGTTTTGACAAAAAGTAATTTTTTAATGGAACGGTAGTATAGTGGCGTGGCTAGAGTTTGTCCCTGAATTTGCCGTACCAACTCTTGATTTTTCCAAATGTAAACAGAGATCGACACAAAAAAGTGGGGGGCAGATCAAAAGCGGCGCAGGCGATTTTTTTTAAATTTTATATGTTCAAACGTGTTTTAATGCAAAGTTAGATAATGTAAAGTACTTTACCATCATCCAAAATTACAGTTTTACGGCAGAACCTTTTCTGACTTTTTTTTTTTCATTTATCAGATCGCCCCCCACCCCCACAAAATTATTTTTAATGAGGGTAAAAACTTTCACTATATATAGTTTCCGTCTAGGTAAAGGAACACATAAATATATATAAAAGTCCAGGCTGACTCTGTGACTCTGTGACTCTGTGACTCTGTAACGCATGAAAATAGCTACAAAATAAATTTGTCAGTTTTGACGTCTATCAGGGTTGATTTATGTCATTGAGGTTATGTTATTATAAAAAGTAATAGTTTAAATTTAAGATATACAATATACCCGTCCTAGGACGGGCTACGTGCTAGTAGGTACATACTACATACATAATAAATTACAAAAAGGTAATAATATAAATATGAACATAAAATTCACATAACTTCAAAAAAAAGTAACAACATATGTATTTCAACTTAAAATTCAATTTAAAAAAAAACGGAAAAATATCAGTTTATGCTATAAATTTATATTTTTGTTGCTTGTTCGAATAGCTCAAGAGTGCTCACGAACAAAAAGCGTACATTACTATGAATTTCTTCAAAGGCACACGACCTACACACGACCTCAAATAAGATATAAATCATAAAGGATTTTATATACGTGTCAAATTGCACTAATTATCGCACACTTAGGCCAGTCGCGTACGACCAATATTTTGATCACGTAATTAAAAACCTCCCAACAATAATTTTATTCACCTACAAGTAATGAAAAATCGTCAGTAGGTACACACTATTTCTGGTGCCCTATATGATTTGGAAGTTCTCTTACCACTGTTCAAAACTTTTGTACATCTCCAATTACAAATAATTAGGCGAATGTTATAACTATGCGACGATTGGTTAATATAGAAAGGGATTTATACCTCAAACCAAGTGTTTGAAATAGAACGGAAGTGAAAAATAGAATAAAATAGAGTTTAAAACTGCATGGAATTGAATGCCCAAAATAAATTAAATGTTTCATAATTTTATTGAACAGTTGGTACATTATCCTATTAAATACACATTTTAGAGACATTTATTACTTAACCGAAGACAATATTCTAAAAATATTTGCTAATAAGTGAACAATGTTAATGCATTCCTAAGATATTTATTAATACCGATTTTTTAAATTAAATCCCTTTAATAGTAATTTCATAAGGTTTACTCACCTTCTTCCATGGAAAAAGGGACAAAGACAATTATTTATCATGCCGATTAGAATTTGTTTTAAATAAAATATTTGTTTTTGTCATTTTTAACAACAATTGTTTCAAAAAAGTGCCAACTGTTATACATTGTCGAATTCAGAATAAAATGCTCTACAAATTGGCGTTAAAATCAGAAATAGCGTCCATAAGAAAAAATTGACCTGATGATGGTTTAAAAAAAACGAAACGTCGCATGGAAAATATAATTGGGGAATTTGATTCCTTGCAAAAAGTGGCCATGAAAATGTGTCTACAAAAATAAAATTCGACATCAAATGAAAAAGTTACGGGCAAAAAACAAAAATCCACTTTTTTACTTTTTTCCCTATATCTCAAAAACTAAAAGAGCTAGATCAGTTCTGTTTTTGTCAAATTATTAAGCACCTGAATATACAACTTTGCCCTAATTTAACCGAAGTCGTAACTCTTACCGTTTACGAGATCCCCATAGTAGCCCGCGAAAAACGAGAACCCTGTATAGTTGTTCGTTTCTCTAAAATAAGAATTTTCTTCTCATCATGGACTTCCAAGACTGTTGGGTTAATTGTGTGCCGCAGAAAATGACTAATGGGACCTATAAATCCCAGTGTACAAATTATACACAATCAGCACATGTTTTTTAGGTTATGTTGTATTGAAATTCGTCTGAGGCTATGCATTTGCAGTTGCAGGACGGGATTGTATAAATCCTAGCTAAACTGGGTTATATTATATAGAAACCAGCAGTCATTCCAAATAAACTTGTGGGACGTATAGGTATGTTGCGATAGGCTCGAAAGGGTTAAGTCACTTCGCAGTAATGAAAAATTGCGATTCGTTAACGTCTGAGCGAAATTATGTATACTGAGAAAAGTAAGAGTAACCGAGATAACTTGTGTAAGTAAATTTTTTTATAGTTAGCATAAATATTTTTATGCACATTAAAATGCAAAACATTAATATCTCAAAATATGGTTAAAAAACAGGACGAATCAAAGTTTTTTTGTGTTATTTGCTTAAATTTCCGATATAAACATACAGGTATTAATTTCAATTTATATGTTCTATTTAACTGGGCACGCACTGAAGACATGAAAATTAAATTTTGCTCAAACATTAGAGAGATATCATCGATGGGGCACGACATGCTCCATGCTGCCTGATCCGCATTCTGCGTGTGAGCCCAAGCGAAAAGCGCGGCCACTGTATGAGAGATTAACAACTAATTTGTGCAAAGCGGATTATAAAGAATCCGGCAACATTAGGCCTTATTTTACTTGTGCATTGTGTCTATTGGATTTGTGTAAAGCGGCTGGTCTTTGTAAGCTAGACACGATTCGGTTATGGCTGCCTTAATAAACAAATGCAATGCTAAGCTTTCCTCTGTTTGTTATTCATGTGTCTAATGGTTGTTACCTAGAACGGATTTTAAGGCTTTTAGGTATTGATGGTGGCATTTTATAAAGAAGTACGTTTTGTGCATGCTTAAATATTTTCAAAATGTTAGTTTTACGTTAAGAGGGTTAAAATATAAATACACAAAATACTTATACTTTGAGCCGAAGATGTTTTAAGTACCTTTGTACAAATTTTAGTTGCATTAAGCACAAAAATATTGTTAAAACAAAGTAGTAAACAGATATTGGCTAGTAACTGACGGAGTTGACAACCAAAATCATTTTTACCACTAAAACGTACTTACTACTAGACTGTAATAAAACTACTCTTGGCAGTAACATAAAATTTTTATTGTTTAACCTCTTAAGCTGTTATGCCGCATATAATCGTCATCGGCCTTGGTCATGAATAACGACTATGCCGTACATACTCGCTTTGTTTAAAATTGTATATAATAATATATCTTATTGTATTTGACGAAAACGTACGATTTCTTTGCTTCGGTCATTACATATAGGATCACTTTATGACGTCATCTATTTTGTTTGTTCGAAACCGTTTCCAGCGCCATTTGCCGATATTAACTATGTGTTCTGTGCTTCAAAAAAGGAATAAGAAAAGAAAGTCGTTATTGGTGTGCAATTTGCAGCACGGGCCTTTGCCCTGAACCTTGCTTTAAAGATTTTCATACCAAAAATTAAATTTTTGAAAACTTTGTACTGTTTTGTAATATATTTAAAAACATGCCAAATGGATAATTATGCATTGTTCTGTGATATAATATGTTGTATACACTATAAAAAAGTAAAATTTTAAATAATTCTTACGTTTCATTAATTTTTTATTTCATATTTTCAATACAACGAACGAAATTTTTCATGCAATGGATATGACGTAAATACTCGCGAGCGGTCTAGAGTTCGTGTCCGCTGTGCAAGGCCTCGCGCTCAGAGGCCGTGTCGGCTTAAGAGGGTAATGAGAATAAAATCTACACTCGGGTGCAAAATTATCGAGTCACCTCGCAATTTTAAATTTGGCCATTTTTTAAAGATACTTTTGGAATTTACGAATAATCTCCAAATTCGGTTGACATTTAGTATGACAAATACACATTTTAGGACAAATGATGGCTTTTTAGAAGAAATGATAATCGGGACATTGTAACTACCCGAGTGCATGATTCTTTAAGATTACCTCATTCAAAAGGTTATTTTATTGACTTTAAAATGAGACCAAATAGTCCTTTTTTTCTCTCTCAAGTTTAGAGCGTTCGTTGCACAAAAGCATCCGCAATATGGAAGTTGGCTCGATATTTTTGCACCCGAGTGTAATTTAAACTTTAAAAAATATTAATTTTCGATGTTTAATGATAGCGTAATACATAGTCTACTCATTTTATTAAGCAGAAATTTGTGCATAATTTTATAATGGTTAGAATAACATTTATTACAAAAATCAAACATTACCAGTCAAAACGTAAGTAATTGTTTAACAATCAAAGTTCAATTAATCTAGAAACACCAGAAATGTTTTTTAAAGAGATAAAAACCAACACTGAAGTATGAATTTTACACTCAGAATAATTCTGCGCACTGCGCGTCCCAATTCCCAAACACATTATATACAGGGCGTTCCAAGTTAGAGGTTCAACTTTAAATTTGATTGAAGTTGCGTAATTTTGCGCTCAATTTAGAATTAAAAAGTAAATTTGCATGCCCTGAGAGTTCATAAACTTTTCAGGGAAAGCTTTAAAAAATAATTTTCGTGTTTTTACGTTCTCAAAACAAGTTTTTATTCTCAATACGTGGCACTAATTAGATTTTGCGTCAGGCGTTTTGTCTATTTCAATTCATCATCAACTTTGTTATTTCTTATCAGTACCATTTTAGATTTTTCATCTTAAAACAGTACTAAAAATTACAATCACAATGACTGCTGAGTTTTACCACAATTTTACAGTAAAATTTGCATATTTCATGCAAATCGTCACTATCGGTACTTTACAATTTTTATTGTTTAGTATTTAAATTATTGTCCTAGTATAATGTTAAATTAATGTATAAACTATATTTGGTTCCTCCTTTTAATGAAAAAATTCAATATGACAAACTTAATAATGGTTTGAAATATACGGAACATCTGATACTGCTAGTAAATATAATTAGATCAAGAAGCAATTAAAAATAAGGTGCTTTAACAGAGTGTATTTTTTCGGTATGTAAAAATAAATAATTTTAAGCAAAAAAAAAATCAAACAAGCAACTCAAGTGTCTATTTTTTTTAAATTTAAATTAAGTACCAAATTGCACAATATGAAAATCATATACAGGGAAATAAACAAACACAATATGAAAATAAGCAAAGACAAAACCAAAACAATGGTCACAAGCGCGGAGGGGATTGAACATAATCTGAGCTTAGATGTGATACAGCTAGAACAAGTAAAAAGCCATAAATACCTAGGAGTGTACCTACACTGTAACGGAAAGATAGATAGGGAAATAAATGAGAGAATAGGCTCAGCTGGTACGCTATTTATGGCGATAATGAAACAGCTTCTTGAAAAAATAAAGATGTCCAAAAAAACGAAGGTGAAGATCTATCGTAAAGTGTTTAGCCCCATCCTTACATATGGTTGCTAATCATGGACCACAACCAAAAAACAACAAACTCGTATCAGAAGTATGAAATTAGGTTTTTAAAAGAAATTAAAGGTAAAACGTGTAGGGACAAAATTAGAAACGAAACCCATAGAGAAAGCCTAAAAGTGCAACCGATATAACAGGAGGCGGAAGGTCCAACTAAGATTGTTAAATCATGGATATAGAACGGAAGAAGATGGGATGCCCAGAAAAGCCTATGAAACGCGAACGAGAGGCAAAAATTGTAAAGGAATACCAAGAAAAACTTGAAATGAGGAGGTAAAAGAAGCTGCAACAAACAAAAGGATCGAGTGGACTTAGATTATAGAACTAACAAGAGACAGAAGAAGATAGAGGAAAGCACCCAAAAAGAGGCCACATAGATGTGGAAGAAAAAAAACCTCACACCTAACGGTAGAGACGCGTAAGAATAAGAAGGCCAAATTCAACAACTTCACCTTAAATTAACCGATTTCGTTATTTTTAAGTAATTAGGATAAGCTTTGAATATGAGACTATCCCATATACCAAATTCGGTATTGCAAGCGATTCTCTAAATCAGGAGTGGCCCACCCGCGGCCCGCGAGCCACATGCCTTGAACATTTTTCCGGCCCGCGAGATTCATCACACTTTTACAAAATATATTTATTTTATAATGGCCAAAGTAGTGAAAACCAATGTATTAAAAAATGCATTATTTGTGCAATGTGCATCCATAATATTCAAAAATT
This sequence comes from Elmis aenea, assembly GCA_947652605.1. Lineage (NCBI taxonomy): Eukaryota > Metazoa > Arthropoda > Insecta > Coleoptera > Elmidae > Elmis > Elmis aenea. The sequence goes on along the minus strand of OX393577.1, from coordinate 49,733,414 downwards.
AACAAATTGTTGTTATTTGAATCGCAATTGAAAAGTAATAACGCTCACCACTTTCCATTGTTGAAAGAATTTAAGAACTCGAAATGTAACAATTACATCAAATATGCAAAAGAAATAAGAAAACTTACAGCTGCTTTTGAAAGCCGATTCAGTAATTTGGAGTTAGACAAATACAACAAAATTTTTGAAATATATTCATCTCCCTTTCATGTTGAAATCGAGTCGGCCCCAGAATTTCTCCAAATGGAACTGGTTGACTTACAGTGCAATATTGAATTAAAACACATTTTTGAAACATCAGAATCAAAAATAGATTTTTATAACACTTACGTCACAAAAGTTAAATTTTCCAATTTGAGAAATCTGGCACAAAAAGTTGCTTTTGGTTTAACTTACACCTGCGAATCGTTTTTTTTTTCGAAAATGAAATTAACTAAACACAAAACACGCTCAAACTTAACGGACGCTAACCTGCAACACCAATTACGATGTGCAAATACCCAAATTGAGATCGATTTGCAAAAGCTAAGTGAAAGAGTGGAGAAACAAATATCGCACTAGTAAAATAAATATTTTTTAATGATTTCATTTTTTTATTTCATTTATATTTATATATTTTTTATATTTAATTTTTAGTGTTATCTATTTGTGTCATATATTTTTTGTATAATTTTAAAAGGCATTTTGATTTCTTTGAAGGTCTTTACGGTCAATTAAATACGTTGCTGTTAACATGAGTTTCAATCGTTTGCTTCTAATTTTATTTAAATTTTTGGAAAAAGGAATCTGTTAGTAAAAGGTGGCACATTTATTTTGAACTGTACCTACATCGTACAATGAAGTATGGAAATTTTATTAATGACATAATATGATTAAGTGGATGAACTTAAAATTTGATGGCCCTCGAGCCATGCTCATAATTTATAAACGGAAATTTTCCGTCAAAGTTCAAAATTATCCGAATATATGCGACGTAGTTGTAGGCATAACACTTAAAAAACTACCTACGTAAAATAAAACCCGTTTGATTCAGTGCGTGGTGTTATCCCCATCTTAAATCCCGTGATGCTGTACCAAAGTTTTATGGATTTTTTTATAGATGTTAGTTCGTAGGATCTAAATTCACTGAAACAATAAAAATACAAATTAGCTTCTCGTTTGACCATCTATTCACATAAAAAGTTTTCTAAGACAGCCTTTTAGTGGTTGACGATAATTTTGGGTCCAAATTAACATTTTTACAGCTATCTTGTTAGTTAGACATTTGTGGCTTCTTTATTAGACAAAGGATTTTAATTTATGGTTATGATCGTGGGTATCATAATTTGTCCGATTTTTTATTTCACGGCCAACATAAAGAAAGCGATATTCTGTTTGAATAAAATACCACAACGTCTATAATATTTTGAAAGTCGATATGTACATATTCGTACTACGGTAACGTATAATCTTGACCTGAAAAGGTCTCCAATTATAGTATTTTTTAATCACTTAATCAAACCAAATCGACTGTTTCGGTCACGAACCAACTCTTAAAGCGGGGAGACTAACAATATATGTCAACATAACGTACACATTTATTAGATTTTATTGTTAAACAAAAATGTCGAACCTGTAGCGACGTTTGTTAAACATATTTCATTTAATCTACAGAACGTTAGTCTAAAATAGATTATTGTCATGTTATACAGTTGTACTAAAAAAACATGATATTCTGATATTTTTGAACCGTGTTAACATCCATGACGTCCCAGTGGCAACTCACTAGCTCTGTAACAATTTTTTTTTACAATATGCAGCTTTGATTTTCTTTCAAAATATTGCAACTTTTAAAAATATGTTATTAGACTGTGTTTTATTGAAATTCTTCGTAATACATTCGATTTTAAAATGATTTTTCGTTTTTTATCTAAATTTTTAAAAACCCATATTAATTAATTTAAAATATTTTTTAGAGAATAATAAACAAACATTATAAGTCAGAACCTGAGAAAACATTAAGACACAACAAAATGTAATAAGAAGTAATTTAAAAAAAAATATATATATACAGGGTGTCCCAGCCAAGACGAATTACTCGATTACTCTGTTATTAGTAATAATATTTAAAAAAGTTGAATGTAAAAGTTGTTTGTAATAATTTACTACATAACCTTAAATTATTTTCAACTTTACACCGTGTTTTGTTTTTGCGCACTGATACCAAACATTGTTTTTTTATATGGAACACCCTATAAATGTTGTAATTTTTGGATGTAAAATTAAATTTTCTTTCAAAAATTTTGTAGGTTGTTTATGTCTAAAATGAACCGTTTTTGAGTTATTAACGTTTTTTTGAAAATTTTGACAGATGCAGATCTTTATATAAATATTTATATTTATTAACATATCAACACCAGAGCAATTTACTCTGGTAATTTATTAGACAATAGTGTCATAGTGATTTTTGACTAGTTACATTTTTAAAATAATATACAGGGTGTTCGTTATACTCGGTCCACACTCGGTTAACAGTTTTTCACTTTTTTTTCTTTTTTCGGTATTTTCGTTAATAAGACTTCTAGTTTCCTTCTTGTATTATTTATGTATAAAAAATCTGTGACAGCTTGGCCTATGTAATTTTTTAATTTACTAAGTAAACATTGTAAATCATAGAAAGCATAAAAAATTGGCTAGAACTGAATAAATTCAATATTTCATAGATAAGCTCAATTCAAATTAACTCATTTTTTTGTCAAAATACAACACCAGTTTCAAGACCCTCGTTTCTCCTTCAATTGCAGTCTTATAACAGAAAAAAAATTATTAAATTAACAAAAAAAAGGGGGGGCTTCCTGTACATGGCAAGAATTTTAACTAAAATTATGCATTATAGGCCCAGTTAGTAGGTACTTAACTTAAAAAATAAATAGCCCAACTTTACTTATTTAACTGGACTCTGTTACGTAAGTCGGTATTTTCTTGTTATCCTACTTATTTTCTACTTGTTGATCAAAAACATGTCCTTAAAAAGCCAAAGAATCTTTTAAAACTTTTTGATGAAAAAAATGTACTTAACGTTACTGAATTCAGTGGAAAATGAAAATCTGCATTAGTATTTACTATTTAAAATACTAACCAAAGACCAAAGACGCATTATTGCTAACAATGTTTTACGTATATACAGTAGGTACATTTTTAAATAAATTTGAACAAAATACGAAGCCAGTGCTGTAACGAGGGTGTGGCGAAAGAAGCGCCCGCCACGGGCGCAACTAGGTTTGTGGCGAAAAACATAAAAAAATTAAAAAACAAGAATAAGTAAATAGATATAAAAGTCCGCTATTTTATATCGTATTTTTAATTTTCGACAATACGCCGCTTTAGACATACACTATCTACAACACGCCAGAATTTCGTTACAATTGGTAACACTGGTGAGTTCCAATTCGTTTCGAGTTAGATGGCAAAAATAAGTTACAGTAGACACAGAGTTACAGAAACAAATGCTCGAATGTTGCTAAAATTATTAAAAAATTTAAGTTTGTTGCGCTACTAATATTTTGGGATGCAATATTAGGAAGGATTTATAAAGTAAATTTACTTTTACAAAAAAAAAAACACTGTCGAAAATGCTGAGAAAACGATAAAAGCTCTAAAAATAGAAATTCAACAGTACGGAAATGATTTTTTTCGATTTGCTTCACAATTCTGCAAAAAGTTTAGCCGAAACAATTTATATTGAAACTTACATTTCCGAAAAGAGACGGCACAAAATAAAAATTACGCCTGGCGAGAAAGCTACTGATGATTCGTTTGCCATGAATAAAACTTCATTATTTAAAAAAAAAAGTGAGGTTTAAGATCTAATACTCATACAATTTAATGATAGATTTCCTGCTTTATAAGAGGTCGCAAACTACTGCAGTTTTTTAAATGGACACGCTTTAAAAATTATATTAAGATCATCTAGCGGCTAGATGATATCAAACAATGCGCAGCTGACCTGACATTGAAATATAATAACGATTTAGAAGCATCAGAACTTGTATGTGAAATTGAGAGTTTCAAATATCAAGCAATAGAAGTTTTTGAAAATTTAGGCTATATGGACGCTTTTCAAATCTTGCCAAAAAAATTACGAACTCTCTTTACAAAACACGTATCCAAATCTAGACATAGCATAAAGGACTTTTATAACAATGCCTGTTACAACAGCGAACGTTGTAAAATCGCACCTTCCTTCTTCCTATTGGACAAGAGCGATTAACAAACATATTATATCAATGAAAAAAGATATTGCTATAACATAAAATTATTACTAACTTCGTCGATTTTGCATGTTTTTAACAGAAAAAGTATAATTTTTGTAAATTCTTCGCATTATAACAAGGATTAATTCTCAATAAACAAATCCTTTCCCTTCCATGTAGTCATAACTTGCACCAATTATTTTTAATAGCATGTAATTGTCGGTTTATGGTGCATTTTATATGAAAATATAGGGCACTTTGGTCATTCTAATTACACTAATTGCTTACTTATAAGCCGTATAATAATTTTGCATATTAAAAAGAACGCATTAAGTGTTTATAAAGATTATATCTAAAAGCAAACCAGCCTGTTAGTCAGTCTTACCATACAATGAATATATTAAATATTTCAAAATTTGGTGTACCGGACAAAATCACTTAGGCGAATCAACTATGAGAAACGGTAGAGGTTTAAGAGTTAGGTATTTTTTTTTACTGAAAAACTTGAGAAAGATAACTTGTTTTTCTTAGCAGCAATAATTACAAGAAAGTTTAGTAAAAGGCAAAACCGTTTGATTGTATCCACACAATAATGAAGAAAAAATTGTAAAAGACTGTTTTGGCACAGTTAACACTACCTACCGGAAGCCTATTAATCGGCTTTTTTTTCTGACAGCGCTTATCGATCGAGTTATCGATTCGTTCGTTACTCTTTTAACCAGGGATGGAATAACGTTTTAAATCGTTACGTTATTGTATAACGTTATTTATTATTTGTTTTCGTTACATAACGTTATAAATAACGTTAAAAAAATGAATTGTTATGTTATACAACGTTATATAACGTTACACAAATTATGATATACAGGGTGTTTCTTAAATAATGCGAAAAAATTCCTTATTGAAAATAAAGTGGGGTCTTAGACGTCTCCTTTCGGAGTTACACCCCCCTAAAGGGGAGCGATAAAATTAGGTTTTTATTTTATTTCTCAAATTTAGATAAATGTAGGAGAATGATATTTGGTAGATGTTTTATGCTTATTAAAAGGTTTCCAATAGTATTATTTTCAATCCTTCCACCTTCATAGGGGGCTGATAAGTGCGACCCCAGTTGGTTTTTTAATCATAACTTTTTGGTGAGCTGAAATTTTGCAATTTTTTTGTTTGTTAGTTTGATTTATTTAGAACCTTTTTTATTCTTTAGTTTTTCTCGTAAATCTTACAGTTTTAAGTAAAAAATTAAATGAGTGAATATGATGTTTATGTTCATATTGGGTAGAATTGACGGGCGTTTTATAGTTGTCGCCGCGTAAACGTCAAAATGAATTACACCCGTCACTTCTATCCAATATCGTTTTATATTGGAATATTTGATTGTTCATGTTCATTCATATAATTTTTTACTCAAAAACTGTAGGTTTAACGAGAACAGTTAAAGAATAAAAAAACTTCTAAATAAATCAAGTTTTTAAAGAAAATTTAAAATTGCTAGATTTCAACTACCAACTACAGAGGTCGCACTTTTCAGCCCCCTGTGAAGGTGGGAGATGATTAAAAATATTACTATGGGAAACCTTTTTATAAGTATAAATCTCCCACATTTATACAAATTTGGGAAATAAAATAAAAACCCAATTTTACCGATCCCCTTTAGGGGGGTGTAACTCCGAAAGGAGACCCTAAAGAAAAAAAAAAATTTGAAAGACCACTCTTAATTTTCGATTAAGTATCACCTCCCGAATTTTTTCGCATTATTTAAGAAACATACTGTATAAAAATTATTTTTATTTGTAACTCTGAAATTATTTTTGGGATCTGTAAATGTAAATTTAAAAAATAGTACCTACAAAATTACGTTAAGGTTGAGATATTTTATTTTCATTGTAATTTCTAAAATGCAAACAAAATATTATATCTTCTAAAAATAAAAAGATCGCCATATAAAAATTTAATTTATAGAGAATAACGATACCAAATAACTTTTAACGAAACGTTATCGGTTATTATAACGTTATATAACGTTATTAATATATCGTTACGTTATTGTATAAAAAATTATAATTGAATCGTTATTATAACGTTATCGGGTATCGTTACGTTACGTTTTCCATCCCTGCTTTTAACGGTTGTCAAGGCAACACATATCTTGTTATTCTGCCTGCCAGTAGATAAATCGTATGGTAAGCTCCCCATAACCTTATAATATTTTGAAATTGTCACCTTTTACAATTTATCAATATAGTGGAGATAAAGAGTTATTTTAAAGTGTCACATATGGTATTGTACACCATATTATTTATAGCTATATTATCTTGACTGCTTTGTATTTAAATTAGATTACATTACAATAATTTTTGTATTATATGAACTGCACCATTTTAGTATGTTATAAGTTAAGTTATTACTCATTCTGTAATAGTACCATAAGGATACCTGTTATATTGTAAGTCCTTTTCTACTGTATTACCATTGTAATTGTTACCACTACGATAATTAAGTTATTCATGTTAGATTTTCTCGTTGTAGGTAGTACATATTTATACGTCACTTTGTCGTTCGTCCATTTGACATTCTGATTCTGCACATCAAGAAGCGATGGTTGCCACGCTAAAATGAATCTGTTTTAATTCAATTTAAATATGTGTTAACTGTTTTGATTGTGCCGTCGAAAACTTTTAATATGTTTAACATCATCCATTGTACCTTTTATTTATTGGATGTTGATCTATCCTAGTGATTAGAGTGACAAATTATCTACGAATCCACATGTTGATTTTCTCTTTATAACTTCAATTTTCAATTTTTCAAATTTCAATTTATTTTTTGTCAAGAGAAAACCACATGTGTCGACGATTAAAAATTCAAGCAAATTTTAATGAAGTACTTTCATCAATTTTAACTATTTCATCTTCGAGAAATTTTAATGTTCACCTTATTGTTGCTTTCAAACATCCTCGCTCATCGGTGAGTAGCACCTTATTAGACTCCTAAATTATAATTTTAAGGACACTGTGCATTTTGTTTATAGCTACTGATGAAGGATCAAATAAAGATCCGAAATATTTAGCTGATGTAAAGAGTTTTCTTTATAAACCTAAGGACCACTATCCCGTCATTCTATACAAACTACTACATGGTCGTAATTTTTGGTTAATAAAGAGTTATGTTTAGATAATTTAACAAATTGTTGAAACAATAATTCAGAGAGTGTTAGCAGCGATGGTACTGATATAATCATTTAGAAGCGGCGTTTATGCGTATAAAAATAGTTTTAACACTTAAAATAAATAGAATAATAATATTATGGGGATTACAAATGATTTAAAAACATTAAGCATCGTGTTAAGATACCTAAGAAAATATCCAAAAATTATGTCTCCTTCTTTTTACTAATTTTATGTTTCTCTACCGTTACATGTGTAAGACTTTTGTTTCCTCTTATTTAAATTGACTCTATTTGAATGACTCCCTTTATCTCTAATCTTAATCCAGTCGCCCCTTTTTCTGTTTAACCTCCTCATTCCAGCTTTTCCTTAGTCTTTGCTTTCGGCTATTTTTTCCGGTCTGGGCTTCACAAGCTATCCAGGGCAACCTATCGTCTTCAATTCAGTGCCCATGATCTAGTCATTTTGTTGTGGCTACTGAATATTGTAATTCATTGGTTGAAATTAAAGGTTTTATCTATGGATTTCGTATCTAATTTTGCTTCTAATCTGGCTTTTTTGATTTTTAGTTTTGGCTCATAATTCGCATAGGTGAGGACCGGGCTAAACACTTTATGGTCGATCTCATCTTCGTTTCTTTAAGTATTTCTCTTTATTTTAGAAATGATTTAAATTATCACCATAATGCTGTGGCCTCAATCTGTGGGGGGGGTAAATATCTGACGGTGGGTCGCGAAAAAATAAAAGGGAAAACTATTTATTGTGAAATAGGATGAATTTAAAAATAATTTGATAACCTTTTTTATTAATCACAATTAGTCATCAATTGTTTTTAACTGTCTTTTTAAGATTGGCTGTTTTAAAAATATTTCATCAAACAAGACGTAATATGCTTAGAAAATCATTATCATCAAATATGTATTGCTCATGGAGAGTGGGCTACACTTTGAACGCATGTTTTAATTATTTAGAATCAATGGTAATAGTAACTGAAAAATTATAAATTATTATGTAATGTAAAAAATATCTTAAACTATTAACCTTTTTTGTGTGTTTAGTTAAGTATAGCTAGTTTATTTATGTGATGTTTTGTTTTTTAATGGCCACTTTGATTAAACTTAATACAATTATATTGTAAAACTTACTTATTTGTAAAGTTAGACCTAACAAATCATACATCATAAAAATTGGATTTTTTTTATTAGTGTCAGCCAACTACAACCCGTATTTAAAATAAAAAAGTTGACTTTAAAACAAGAAAAACCAATGAAGATAGGTAAAATGTTTAACAAATTTCAAATCTATACGCAAAAAAGAGTCCCAATAATGTCGAAAAATATTTTAAGTATGATTTCAAATAAGCAAGTTATAAGCAAACATCGGAAACGTCATGTTTTTAATTTTTATGATAAGCGCAAAAACTATTAACGTTTTTAAGGGTTTTTTTAAATAGAACAGTTGCTCTTAAATCATAGATTATTTTAACTTATTTAACCAACTCTGTATCTCCTACCGTTTACGATCTCCATGCTGCAGGACCGTGGCTAGAGCATTTGGCATCAGGGGCAAAGTTAAATATAGCGCCCCTTGGATAAGCCTATTAGTACAGTGTTTCTCAAGCGTTTAACTCAAAGTACTTCTTCCAAAATTAAAAGCTTGCAGAGGACCCCAATGAATATTTTTGTAGATATATATTATTTAGAAAAAGAGGGAAATATATTTTTATCCCACTCATCGGCTTCAGCCACCATTATTGTGTACAATATTCTATCGCAGTGCGTATTACGAGTACATACTCTGCGCAATTTTAAAAGTGTTGTCGATCAATTGAAAATTTGATGCCCTGGGCTCTTGCCTACGCTGCCCCTGCCTTTATACGGCCCTGCCATGCTGTTCACGATAACTGGGATGTCCATAAATGTAAATAATAGAAGTAATTTACATGTTTTTGAAATTAGAGAAAAAAGTCGTAGCTTACTAAATGCAAATAAATATTGCGTCCGTTGGAAATATTAAAGTTTACGTGACAATAAAACCGACTTGACAAAAAGTTGTTTAGAAAATTAATTGCAGAATTAATGATTTTTACAGATTAAAAAAAAAAACTTATAAAAAAGAACAGTAAATAGAAATAGGTGAATTTTTCACATTTTATCACTTTTCATAAAAACTGTTTGTTGTTGTTTTCTTAATTAGCACAAATTTTTGCCAAATTAAAACCTTTAGTCTATCTACAACAATGCCACATATCTATGATCGCTTTCCAATTTGAATCGGTCTATACATCTACATTTTGCGGTATATTCCAAGATCTTTGATGTCTGTGACCGACACGTACGATTGCGTTTGATATGCCTCCTTAGATGTATACACAAGAGTATGTTATTGCTTAATGTGTATGACAGCTTGTTACAAAGAGGCGTGGTGGCAACTGTAGCTTTATAACTCAACAAATATAATAAATATTTCTTAAGTCTTTCCACAATCGTTTAGAAGCTGCTTAGGAACGGCAACTACACAAGTAAACCGTATCGTAAATCCAATTGTATCGTTGTTGTCAATAATTATTAACCAGGCGTTACGTGGTAGATAAGTTATTCAGACATTTATTGTTTTTAAATACTTACAAACCGTGTGTAAAACCGCTGAAGAAAATATTGCTTTTGTTAATTACAATAGATGTAGACGAGCTTGTAATCTTTTGAAATGTATTTTTAAAGAGTTCAAGCATTGTTATAATGATGATTACACCTGATATGTGTTTTATTAATCAAATAATCTACAAGTAACAACAAATCCATGCTTAACGTTAGTGTAAAGTGGGCAAATTTTGAGTGGGACGCGTTAATTTGTTGTGGAGATGATATGGATCAGAGCAAGATTAAATATTTTCAAAAACAGAAAAAAAAAACAATAATATTGTAAAGATAATTATATTTACAGGGTGTTGCATGATCAAACGGCCAAACTTAAGGAGCATGTTCCTTGAGTCAATTTAAGCAAAAAATGTTGTATAAACCATAGTCCAAAACTCGATGGTTATCGAGCTATAGGCCTATAAACAAGGTAAATTTTAACAAAAACAAAATAAAATACAGCTTTTATCTTCTAAAATATTGAGTTAACGACAAAATGTTTTTCATAAAAGATGCAACTCTATCTTTTTTGCGCCTTATGGTGTACTCGATTTTGTTTTGTTTTTTACGGTTTATTTGCTATGTCAACCAACCTAGTTTGAAAATTTTGAGCGATGTAGGAATTTAAAAAAATTTCAATATTTAAGAAATGTTGGTGACAACCGAAATTCGTTTGGAAGTTATGCTTCCTATAACTTTGTACACGATATGTGTTATTTAAAATTTTGAAATTTAATACAGGACATTTGTTACTTTTAATCGAATTCGTTAAATACTGATATATTTGAAAGTGCTACATTGTCCAAAATTTTTGAGAAAAAAATTAATTACTCTAAAACGGTTAATTTTGGGCCTATATGACCTTTCTCATTTTATAAAGTACATTTAAAGAGGAATCCAAAAGGGTAATAATATACAGGTTATTCTATTGAAAATAACTAGTTTGGTTGGCCATAGCAAATAAACCGTAAAAAACAAAACAAAATCGAGTATACCATAAAGCGCAAAAAAGATAGCGATACACCTTTTATAAAAAACATTTTGTTGTTAAATCAATATTTTAGATTCTAAAATTTAGAAGATATAAGTGGTATTTCATACTTTTTTATGTTAAAATTGACTTTTTTTTATAAACTTGAAAGGTCTATAACACGATAACCATCGAGTTTTGGACTATGGTTTATAGAACATTTTTGCATTAAATTGACTCAAGGAACATGCTCCTTAAGTTTGGCCGTTTGGTTATGCAACACCATGTATACACGACATTTATAATTCAAAACGAATGGAAGCAAAACTGCAAAGTTAAGTCTGTTTGCTAGTGATTCCCATATCGGCCAATACTGTAGTATCAATTTACAGAGCAGGGTTTCCGCTTCATATGGAGCCGTAAGTAATCAGTCAACTGTTTGGAAACAAGTGACGACTGGCCGACACACTCCACACCCCCAAATATACTAGTTAATGACTTCCAGAGGCGTACATTTTAAAACCGATACTGTATTTCAAAGAGTAATTTCAAACAAAAAGAATAACTTTTCAAAAATGACAAAAAAATTTAAAACAACCCAAACTTTTACCATAAATTTTCAGTTACAAAAAAGCCAACAAAAATTTATGTATGAACATTTAGGTATATTTATTATATTTTCATCTAAGCAACTTATATTAAATGTTTGTGCAAGTTTCTGAATTCTGAACTTATTCTAACACTGTTGCAATCAAGTTAAGTTAACAGTCAACATTTACAAATTAATTTGCACGCAAATACTATTACTTAACGTTTTTAAATATGTTACATTTAAAATGCGTTTTGCACTGTTGTAGTAAAATAATTTAAAAATATTAAAGTCGCCGCCTATGTTTTGGCATTTTGTTTATGGCTGACGACATGTGTTTCAACCTTTTCCGGACTAGCAAATCCATACAACCATTTCTCATGTTAACTCTAGGAATTATACAGTTTTGAGAAAAACCAGTAGTTTTTAGTTTTACAGATTTATGATACATTTAAAACATCTTGTGACTCTTAAGGAAATGGAAACTTTACTAGTTGTATTGTTAACTAAAAAGGGTTGTAAAAGCAGACGAATAAATCAAACTCGCTATGGATATATTTGTAAATTTCATATTTCTTATCTTATTATAATGTTATCAATTATTGGAATACTATAAAAAATTGTTTTCTCGTTTCATTAATGTATGAAACAAACAAAAATTATCTTCTTATGAATCTATAGCCAACTATGGTTGTCATTTAAAAAAAGTCAAGTTTGCATTTCAAAAATCAAGTGTGCCATGACTTTTTAGATATTTTTTTCTAATTCTTCGTAGAAATATCTACAGAACTACAGGAATTATTTCAAATTTTGATTCTAATATAGGTGGCTAATTGGCTATGGTATTATGTACCATTGAAAAAATCTTCTGTTTTTAGTTATTTCAGAATATTAAAAAAAGTTCAAAGTGTAGGTCATTTGTTAAAATGGCATTAAATTTGTCAAGAAATTCTGCCCAACTTTGTTTCTTTAAGTGCCTATGTAACTCTTACAATAACAAAGTTACCTGTACAACACATGTAGATTATTGTCACCCTGTATATAAAGATGGAGACGAATCAACTAAGGTGGCTTGGGGCTTGGACATCTACTAGACATGCCAGAAAGTAGATGCAAATGGAGGGATAAAGAAATAAAGGAAGAGAATAAAATGGGAAAAAAAATGAGGCAGAGACTAGTAGAAAAAGGTGTCAGCTGGAGAGATGTGCCACAATTAGCTAACGATAGGCAGCCGCAAGAGTGGAGATACATAACACAGAAATAGAAAAGTCTACCTCGACACCGAAAGGTACAAGAGGAACCGATTAAGATGAAGAAGTATATAAGCAAAAAAGGAAATATAAAACAAACATTTACAAACGAACAGAGTTTAAAAAAACACTATACACTACAAAACAATTGTTTGAAATTAAATTAAAATTTAATACATTTTAATTTAATTCAACACAAACGAGTAAATAGTTTAATAATAAAGTAATTTATGTAGAAGACAGTTAACAGAAAGAATACAAAAAAGCATAGATGTTTGCTATTTCTTCTTTTCTTGCTCTCTTACACACAGTTCTGCATGTTCTTTAACTATGATATGGCGTTGCTCCATTTTTTCATCTTTCAGCACTTCTTGCGTATGATTTATCTCTTACAATCTTTACTAGTCTTTTGTCTTTTCTATCCGATATATTTCTGCTACATTCTTCCCATCAAACTTTAGCCAATTATTTTATTGGTTCTATTTTGCTAATGTGTTTTCAGTACGTCAACTAATCCTTGATATGAGAATTGAACAAAACATTGTTGATCTTCTCATATTTTCATGGTGTACTGTAAATCGATAATTACATTCTGAGTAATCTTGAACCCCATTCTATAATTACTTATACGGCATTGCAAGATGTGAGGTAATCACTTTATGCATAGAAATTTACCTAACTTAATCCAGTTTTACAGCAAAAAAATCTTACATGATTTTAATTAATGCTATCTAATAATAAAACTAGAACTATTGTACAGTGTGTACAAAAAGTACTTAACGAAACGGGTCAATATTTAATCTTGTGATAACTTTACAACTTTACAAAAACAAGTTTCGAACAAAAGTTGTTTGTGGTCATTTACTTCATCCTTTTAAACTATTTTTATATGTACACGGGGTTTTGTTTTTGCGCACCGATACCTCACTTTGTTTTTATTTTTAATAGAACATCCAGTAAAGGGTATTTTGTATTTTTTAGGTGCAAAATTAATTTTTTCTGTTAATATATCATGTACCTAAAATTGATAGTTTTTGAGTCATTTTAGTTTTTACGAAAAAATTGACAGGAACAGCGCTTTAAAAAATATTAATATTTCACAAATTAGCAATGTCAGATATGTTACATAAAATATCATTAAAATTATTTATTTATGGTACTAGTGTAAAAAACGTGTATACTGTCAATTTTAATGGACATTAAAAAAGCAGAGTCAGTGTTTGTGTTAGTGCACAAGATAAGAGTGCCAAATGCTAGAACAGATAAGAGACGCCAATGGGTGACTTCTGACTTACATCTTAACTTTTTATTGTATATTAGGAATAGAACTAACTTACTTATTCGTCTAAGACTAGATCGTAACATTATTTAAACTAAAAAATAAAATAAAAAAATAATTATGACTTATCGAAGTCATGTTACATTAAATATCATGTTAATAGGAGCAGTAGACTAATAATAATAATAATAGATCTTAAATATTAGGTATGCATTTTTGGGCATATTTATTAAAAAAATAATAAGATGCATTATATGTTCTTAATAGTTAGTTTTTTTATATTGGCCTAAAAAATTTAACTTTGTAACAATTTTATGTAGCTTGATTATTATGTAGATTTTAAAGTTAAATTAATTTATAATCAAGCAAAATTAAAGTTTAAATGTGAAAATGGACTGGTTTTTGACATTTAAAACAAATTTTCGAAATATTTACAAAGCGTACCTACTAGTTTTATTCTATTAACAATTTCGTTTGTGTCCGAAAATTATCAGTTATAATGTATTAAGGGAACATTATTTTGCCGAAAAAATTATTGACAAAAGTTTGTTACTTTGGTAACATCCTAAGACAAAATGACATGGACAAAATCCTGAGCCGAAGGCGAGGGATTTTGTCATTCATTTTGTCTATTTACCAAATACGACACCTATAATAATTATAATTTTGGTTTATTATTTAAATACTGTAATTTTCAATATACATACTTTACAAATGTCAAACATCTGTAAACAAGCAACCAGGTTGCTATGGAAACGGGATGTTCTCGCTTTTTTGCCGCTGAAAACATCTCAAGAGACGATTTGGCGTTATTGCCGCTTAAAAATTATTGTGATTGGTCTTAACATGAAGGCGTGACTATAATTTGACTAAAGTGATTGGTTTATATGACATGTGGGAAATAGTCATTAAAATTGCAATAACTAGAGAAATATTAATTTAAGATATTGTAGTAGATTATAGTTCAAATTTGAATTTGGCGCTCCAGCGATAGTATTTGTGTAATGTATGTATGAGTGAGTGAATAAATGTTACTGTTAGCGCTCGTTTATGTTTTTGCCCTCTTAGGAAGATTATTATAATTTATGTGAAATTATGAAAGTCATCCCCACAATATAAATGATCCTATATAATTTTTAAAAATAATCAAATGATCCATAGGAAAATGTAAAAATATATAGGGTGTTCCAATTAAAATAATTGACCCATTCGTGTTTAAAGTTTGACCAAATGACACGGGCATAAAAAACACCCTGTATATTATTTAAAATTTTTAACTAGTCAGCAATCACTATGACACCGCAAAAACGTGATCTATTACTATTGCTATTGCTGTCATGCTGTCAATATTATCGTAAAAAACTAAAATAACTAAAAGCTTTTTTTACACACTGTATTTTACAACATACACGTATGGCTCATAAAACAAGAATAAGAAACTAAAGTACCAAGTACCTAATAGTTCTTTTTAGCTTTGTAGATACTTAATACGGTACAGTGACTGAGTTCGGCCGTATAATTCCAACACCTTCTGGATCGTTAACCACACGTATGTATGTAGTGGGATATATCAAACTTAGCCGCAAGATAAGTTAGTACATAATAGCTTTCATCGTTAGCGTTCTAGCCGACTTAAATCTTTCACTTTTCGGTCCAGTGATGTTAGTAGAGCTCTAAAGATGTGTCGAGCCCATTATTCATTCCATCTGGGGTTGGGGTTGTCTGTGAGCCACTCCCTGTCATGTGAACCGTATTCCCACGTGCTAATAGGGTGCGTCGCTCCACATTATTATAGACATCAACATGTGGCCACAAATACTGATTGAGTTATTGAATTACGTTCTCAAAGATTTAATCCACGTAATTTATGTTGGGGTAACAGCAGGACATACAGGAATAAAAATTTTAAGTAACCACTAAAGAAATATTTGTTTTCGGAGAAGCGTTTTCATCTTCCAGCAAAAGCAAATACATTTTTAATTATTTTTTATATTAAGTTTACATGTAAAATTCTAATTTTGTATTAACTTACATTTATTGATTTGTCGCAAATATGGCACTGAGGATACTGAAATACCAATTAATTATTTGGCTACGTGACACATTCGTAGTTCTAAATCTGTATCCTTTTTTATAGACATAATGTAGCATCCATAAGAAATAAAAAAACAGTCTTTCGCATCTTAAAAATTAAGCACTCTTGATCAATTTTAACAATAATATGCGTTTAAGGTCTTAGCCTAAACCTACAAATATCTAATTTCCAATGTTGATAATATGGAAGTTACAGTAAAAATATAAAATTAAAATTTCACGGATATTTTGAAAAATGGAGAGACTGCAAATTTTCGCTACAGATATCTACTAAGCATGTAAAACACATTTGTTTTAATTCAACCATCCTTTTATCACCCACGGTTACCAAAATTAACTATTTATTTATTTTAAAACGTATTTATCTTTTTAAATCAGCATATTTTTTTATTATCAGCAAAAACTGTTTTTACTTCAAATGTGTGACTTAGACCTTGCATATTAATTACTTCAGAAAAAATACCTTTTTTTCACTACTAGTAATATAGCGTAGCATTATGACGTATATTAGAATGCCGTGAAATTCAATTTCTCTACCTATGCATGGTTACAGGTAAACAATTTTTCATTATTAACCACTGGTGAATAATGAACAAATTTATATTTTTTGATAATGCTGTTGTAGTTTTAAAGAAAAAAAAATTATAGGACGATTTAGTATGATGGAGAAATTCTCTTTATTGGTATTTTAGCATTTAAAACGTTGTTTAAATAAATTAATTTAATTTTAAAAACTTTGGTGTATTTAAATAACACGACTTTCCCGCCGAAATAAATGACGGTTGTCAATATCCACACGGTCGATTGACACAACGTAAAAAAGAAAAGTTTTAATAATGTCAGTATTTTAGATGAAACCATCGCTTAAAAACAATGTTTTTTAATAACAATAGTGATTTAGCAAGATGAGTAACACGCAGATTCAATATTTCTATAGAATAGATAGGTACTTAACTTTTTATATTTTAGGTTAGAAAGTGCGTGCATAACATAAATGGGTTTGTCTTACTAGTAGTGAAAAAAATAGTATATACACCACGGTAGAGAAGTCTTATAGCCTTCGGGCCCTTAGATCCCTCGGCGCTTCGCGCCTCGCGATCTAATCTGAGCCCTCAGGCTATAATAGTTGACTTCTCTACCTTGGTATATAATATACTATTTTAATTTAAATGATGCCCTACACATGTATTTTTAGTTAGCTATGACTCTAGCAAGACTAAGCTCCAGCTCACCATAACCTTAAGGAATTTTTCCCTCAACAAATCGGTCTCTAAAGCACAAAACAAATTAATGAAAAAGTTCTAATTTCAATATTTAATTATTTGGGTATAATTATTAATTATTTGATTATAATTATACGTTTTTTGATAATAAATATAAATTATTTTTTTCAGTTTTAGCATCAATTAATATTTTAATGGTTCTTTTTATATTATATTAAAACATATTTGGATAGTACAGGGTGGGCAAATTTCGATGTTTTAATAGGGAATCTCGGTAACTATAAGAGGTATAAAATAACCGACCGCGCATCCTCGATCTCTTTTTTCGAGAAAAAGTTAATGGTGAAAACTAAAATTGGTTATCGTCTTTTGTTTTCGAGTTATCGCCGACAACTAGATTTTTCGACTTTTCGTTTTATGACTATATTTCGCTTGTTTATGAAAATAAACAAAAATAATTTTGACGTTCTACAGGCACTTTTTTGATAAGAATCCAGTGGCGTAAACAATTTTTCAAAAAAAAATCCGAAATTCTAGTTGTGACATAAAGTTGTATTTTTTTAAATGGAACCCATAGTTGGTTATGACTTATTTAAATTCCTTATTTTTTTATCATTCCAAATATATAAGGGTTGATGTATTTATTTTCAATAAAACGAAAGTTACGAAGGTTTTTTAGTTTTTTTTTAAACAAAATCATAGTAGGCTGTGAAAACAAAAACAAAAACATAGGAAGCATGGTACAACATTTTCGTATTAAGATTTTCGACTTAGAATTTTACGAAGAACATCGCTCCGTGTAGCCCTTCCGCCAATTTTTACACACTCTGTATATTTTTGAAAATCTATAAAATGCTCTTTCACATACATATAGTCATGGTTAACTAGGGTTTCTATTTAAAAATATATAGATTTACTTCATATCTTGAAAGTATAGTTCGCTAAAAGAATATTTTTGTTATTAAATTAAGCACAAAAATCTCTATAAAAACCTTGATAAGATTTTATTCTATTTTAATAAATAAAGAAGTTGAAGTAAATTTTCAATGATGAAAACAAAATTTCGTCTGTACCTGTAGTGCAAAGTGGAAAGCGATATAAAAAATCTGATTACACAGGCGTTCTTTTCTCAAAAACATAGTCTAAGAGGTCGATATCATATTTTCGCTGTTATGGTAAACGAGATACCCCGTAAAACATTCGAATTTGGTCCACCTTGTACAGGGTGGGCAAATTTCAGGAACCATTAAAAAAAAAAAAAAATTGGCAACATTGCATACATTGATTTGCGTTTGGAAATTTTTTTATCAGCAATTTTTATTTAGGTATTTACATTTTTTGTTCGAACTGAAAGCCTTCAGTTCGTAAACATAGCTGCAAACTTTTGGGTATCGTAAAACACAAACAAGAAATAATTACGAGAAAAACAGAGATGACAGCTAAGGACAATGTTGCCATATGTATTACTGTCATTAAAATCAGTGATTTACATATTTTCAACACCAATTTTTGAAAGGAAGAACACAATATCTAGGAAAAAATACTATTCGAAATCTATTTTTATTCCAAATTGCAGCTTTTTCATTTGCAAGTATTAAATAATAACGCCTATTAAAGGACTAAATGTCAAAGCTTTGAGGACCTCTTGCAGACACAGCAAGCGTGGTACAACATTTTCGTATTAAGATTTTCGACTTGGAATTTTACGAAGAACATCGCCCCGTGTAGCCCTTCCGCCAATTTTTACACACCCTGTATAGTGTTATATGTATATCTGTTGCAAATTTGTTGCTATTTTTGTAAAAATTACATTATCAAATTGCCATGATTTTGTACACAAGTGATTTATGCAATTAATAAACAACTAAACGTCATTTTGCCAAATTTTAATATTTTAAATAGTTTAATATGTTAGAGTTTACATTGTATATGTGTGATAAATACGTAGCAACTGCTGCAGAATTTACTTGGAAATTACGTTTAATTGTTTATGCAATACAAACATCACTTGTTTACGAAATCATGGCAAACTTTGATTGTTAAATTTTTTCAAAATTGGCCATATCTCGGCTAATTTTTGCAACAAATTTATAAAACTATAAATTTTAGAAAGCTAGAAAAATGCTCTTTCACAAAGTCATAGCCAACTAGGGTTTCCATTTAAAAATATAAGTTTACTTCGTATCTCGTAAGTCGAGGTCATTTAAAAAAAAGATTAGGTTTTTAAATTAACCATGAAAATCTGTTTAAAAAATCCTTATAAGATTCTATTCTATTTTAATAACTAAAGATGTTATAGTAATTTTTCAAAAATTATACAATTTGGAGTAATTTTTCGTCTGTAGTGCCAAAATGTATTTTTATTATTTTGATTGGTGGAGTCAATGCATTTTCTTTAAACTACTTAATGTATGTATGTAATACAAATTTTATGTTAATTTATAGGTTATAAAAATAAACTAACAAATTAAAATTGTTAGGTAAATGCATTTTTCCAATAATTTTTAAGTTCTGAACTTAAAAAATTGAAAAATTGTGTTTGTATTTATTTTTGCCTAGCTACACTTTGTTAATTCTAGATCCAAACCAAAATCGATATAAAACTCAAAGCTCAATGCTGTTGTTTCTTGTCTTCTGGAGAAGACATCGTCTGCAAAATAGTTGTTAGTATCAAGATGGTGCAGAACTGCCTCTAAGTGTACGATTAAAGCTAGCTCGTCAAGCAAGCCATGCATGGAAGTCGTAGAGCAGATTGATGCGTACATCTTCAGCGTTCGTCGAATGAGACATCAAGCTGGCCGGTTCTAGTTTTCCTTATAATGATCCGAGCGGCACTTTTAAGGCATGTTTGTATAGCAACACTATTATCAAGATAATGTGTATGTGGCTACGTCTGTACGTCATCTGCCCACGTCCGTTTGTCTTATTTTATACCCCTAGGTGTTTTGTAGGTACACTTATTTCCGTTTCATCCAAAGATTGTTAGAGAAACAAGTTCTTAAATGCGTATTCAGTTGGATAATGAACTGTAGTTAAAGATTGTTTATTATTTTTAGCGTTTTAATGAGTACAACGTAAGCGCAATTTACATTTTATTAATGAGATAATTCTAATATTATTTGTTAAAATAGAGGGTGTTTGTATCAATATGAAGAACTTGGGGATATCGGACACCTTTAAAAATAAAAGTATAATTAATTTAAATCTAATAACGAAAACAGAAATGAAATATTATACAGGGTGTTTTTTAAATATTGCGAAAAAATTCGGGATGTGATTCCTTATCGAAAATTAAGGGAGTCTTTTATATCATTGTTTTCCTTAGACGTCTCCTTTCGGAGTTACACCCCTTAAAGGGGAGCGCTAAAATGCGGTTTTTATTTTATTTCTCAAATTTCTCTCCATTTGAAATCACAAAATTAAGGTAATTTCCGGCTAAAACTGAAGTACAACAAAAGTATCACCAATATTTTTTTATTATTTATATTAATCATGGAGCAAAATGTATCTGCGAGTCGTTTTTAAGTAATAAACCGCTCACTTTCTTTTTTGGTTTATTTATTGACATAATTTATTACATCCCGAGACACCGCAAAAATGTCAAATATGAGAAACCCTAGTTGTCACTTATAGATAGCTAATTATATTATAATCTTTTGTACCTATGTAAAAGTTTAAAGAAAATATTTTGTTACAGTTTTTTTTTACTTAAAATACTATATGAACGGTATTTGGCAACAAAAACAGGAAGCATAAAAAAATATGTAATGGTAATAACAATTAGATAAAGTTAAGACGAATTTAAATTTGTTAGTCTATATCACTTCATAAGACAACATTTTCCCATTTTGTGGTATTATTCCAAAGAGGTAATAACATTTTAAGATTCAGTGTTTTGTTTTTCAATAAAATATTATTAATTGTCCTTTTGTTAAAGCTATGTGTACAATGTACAATTCTATGCATAATTAGGCGCAAAATTAGTTAAAACAATAAATAAAATGTTTATGTAAGTTTTAAATTATATATAAAATTTAATAACTTGCAAGTTTGTTGCCATTACAACAAAATTTGTTTAAACCATAAATTTTAAGAGATTTTTTTGCACCGAATATCAATGATACAATGTATTTTTATGTCTATAGTTCTGTGCAGAATTATATGCCGGTTTATGTCGGTAAGAAATTTTCGAATTACTTTTAATTAATTACTTAAATACTTATACCGGGTGTAAAAAGTGTAGTACACCCCCGTTTTTTTCTTTAGTTTTGATTTTAGATAAATGAAATTTTAGACGTATGATATGTGCAAAAAACCGGGCTTTTTGAGCCGTTGCACATATTTGTTTCACTTCCGGTTTCGCCGGAAATGACCCCAACTTTGTTATTTTAAATGGAACACCCAGTATATTTTTACATTTTTAGAAAGAGGAAGTAATTTTTTATACAACTGCACTATTTTCGTTCATTTTTAGAACCTCAAATTTTTTTTAAACAAAATTTAGTTTTTTATTAAGGGTGCCGTGACCTGCACAAATTGATTTTTATTATGTCAACAATTGTTCAAAAAACGTTTTTGTAAATTTTAAATGACATTTAGGTTACTTTAATCGGCTTTGAAGGTTGCGAAATCGGTTTTTTGACAAAAAGTCAATTTTTTTAAATGGAACCTTGCTGGTACTAGCGGTTATTTAAATAGAGCATCTTCTTACGAATCTATCGGTACCAATAACTTGTCTTTTTATTAAGAATCTACTTCAAAAATTTCAAATTATGGTGAAAATTTATTAAGAGATCCTTTTAATCGCAGTAATCTAATTATATAAAAATGATTACCAAAATTTTTAGACTTTTTAATTAAATGACTATAGTAGTTAAACATAAAACAACGATCATTTGTTTTGTTGTAGTTATGCACAGTGTACTGCGATTAACAGGATCTCTTAATAAATTTTCACAATAATTTGAAATTTTTGAAGCAGACTCTTAATAAAAATACAAGTTATTGGTATCGATGGATTCGTTAGATGACTCATTTAAATAACCGCTAGTACCAGCATGGTTCCATTTAAAATAATTGACTTGTTGTCAAAAAACCGATTCCGCAACCTTCAAAGCCGATTAAAGTAACCTAAATGTCATTTAAAATTTACAAAAGCGTTTTTTGGACAATTGTTGACATAATAAAAATCCATTTGTGCAGGTCACGGCACCCTTAATAAAAAACTAAATTTTGTTTAAAAAAAATTTGAGGTTATAAAAATTAACCGAATTAGTGCATTTGCATCCAAATCGCTTCCTCTTTCCAAAAATGTAAAATTATACAGGGTGTTCCATTTAAAATAACAAATTTGGGGTCATTTCCGGCGAAACCGGAAGTGAAACAAATGTGTGCAACGGCTCAAAAAGCCCGGTTTTTTACACATCGTATGTCTAAAATTTCATTTATTTAAATTCAAAACACTTCATTTACACCCGGTATAAGGTTGTACAGCAATATAGACTCTTATACCATAAATAAGTGATACCATCAAACAATCATTACCATTTTGTTAAATGCTACAGAAACCGTTATTATTAACATATATGTGTAAACAACGATGCTCGTTTGGTGTTATGCTTGTATAAATTGTATTAAAACAAGAAATAAAACACGTTTTTCTTAGATCACTACGATAAATCGACGAAATTTCACTTATCGCATAATAAACTAAATTATTTCACAACAACCTGAAATCCTCCATTATTTATTTCGTGTAAAACTAATATACCAGTGTCAATTAGCACATTCCAGAAAGCCATTTTTAAGACAAATAACATTGCCGTTTTAAATTAAATGTTTACAAAACGAGTTTCGCTACCAACAATTTATGTAATGGTTATAATTGAATACAAAATTGCAGGTCCTTAACAATATTTTTGTACGATAATCAAGTAGTCAGGCACCGCTACAAAATTTTGAAGTTGACTATACCCCAGCCGACTTAAGACATTTACTAATTTATTTTTTGTATTTTGTTTATTCATATTTCTCTTTTTTGGAAACCGAAACCCGGGTCGTTTAGGGCCAGTTGAGCATGCAACGCAAAACGGTGGCGGTGATAAATAAGGAGGCGCTGAAACCAGTTTTAGCACTGCCGATCGACTACCTCGTGGAATTTACTTAAAACTTTACAATTTAACGTAATTTTTTGGGTGAAATCACGCACGACCGTTGTGAATTAATTATAAATCTATATAATGACTTCAATACCAATGATCAAATCACATGTAACCACAATAAAGTAGTCATTGCAATATTATTAAAAGGTTTACTTAAAACAACAATTTAACGTTATTTTTTTCTATGCTTTGCTAAAATATTAAAACACATTTCTTACGCACAGAATAAAAACTTGATTTTCCTAAAAAATAGGTGTACTTTATTTTGAAAATGAACAATTAGATGCACTTTTATGTAGCAGTAAATTAATATTTTACATTAATTACTCCTTTGTAACACGAAGATTCTTAAAACATTAAGTTTGTATTATTAAATTAACCCACTCTTTTTAGTTTATTTTCGTGTTAAATCCGTTTTTCTGTGTCCGTCCAGAAAATCAGTTATTTCCGATCAATTTTTATGCTGGAAAATAACTCTTTACTGGCCTAGGCCAGAAAGTAACTGATGGTGATGAGTTGTTTTGTTGATTTGCGCTGTCAAACAAGCGGCATTATACCACCAAGCGAGTTTTCACCTGTAATTTGTTAAGTTATTATTTAATTATGGATGGTGACGATGGTGATTTTGGTGTCGATGGCGGACGCAGAAAAAAAATTGTACATTACGTACCCGTAATGTGTCTTTACTGGACTGGCATGCTTTCAGGACTCACCTAGGGCTCGTCCAAAAACGACCTGCTCGTCCAGTAAAGTACCACTTTCCGGTCTCGTTGCTAAATAACTGTTATGTATTGGCGATTTTAAAGTAGGCGAAAATACCCGGTAAATTACTAATAAACAAGTAACTGAAAAAGTCAATACATTTTCTATACACACATGGGTGATTTTATAAATATTTTAATGTAACTTATAGAAAAACGAAAGCATTTGCCGAAAACCGATAAGTATTTTTTCGGTTCAGTTCCGGTTTTCGTTCCGATAAAAAGTTTTTTTTTCGGTTTTCGGTTCAGTTCCGGTTCGAAGCCCTGAAATATACTTTCTTAAAATTGCGAAAGTGTATTTTTGAAATGGAAAATTGTTTAATTTCATATAAAATTCTAATGTTTTCGGCAAATGCTTTCGTTTTTCTATAAGTTACATTAAAATATTTATAAAATCACCCATGTGTGTATAGAAAATGTATTGACTTTTTCAGTTACTTGTTTTAGTAATTTACCGGGTGTTTTAAATAAAATATTAGTTTTTGTCATTTTTAACAACAATTGTTTCAAAAAAGTGCCAACTGTTATACATTGTCGAATTTAGAATAAAATGCTCTACAAATTGGCGTTAAAATCAGATATAGCGTCTATAAGAAAAAATTGACCTGATGATGGTTTTAAAAAAACGAAACGTCGCACGGTAAATATAATTGGGGAATTTGATTCCTTGCAAAAAGTAGCAATAAAAAAGTTTTTACAGAAATTAAATTCGACATCAAATGTAAAAGTTACGGGCAAAAAACAAAAATCCACTTTTTTACTTTTTTCCCTATATCTCAAAAACTAAAAGAGCTAGATAAGTTCTGTTTGCGTCAAATTATTAAGCACCTGAATATACAACTTTGCTCCAATTTAACCGAAGTCGTAACTCTTACCGTTTACGAGATCCCCATAGTGGCCCGCGAAAAACGAGAACCCTGTATATCAGTGACGTGCGGTGACTTTTCAACCAGGGTATGCTGTCCAAAAAAACGACCAATTTATTTTTTAAAAATAAATTTTATTCTACGATCTTTGTTACAAAATTCGTCTAAAGCAACATCATACAATCTTTTTTCATTTTTATATTTAGCAATAATTTTTAAAAAATTGATATTAAAGCGAGAGCAGACAGTCTATCGTCATTTTGGCTGCTTCTGGTAAATGTTTTTATTCGTTTCATTGTCCAAAACGATCGTTCAGCCGATGCGCTCGTGGAAGGTATAGTGCAAATTAATTGTATTAATTTAAATACTTCTGTCAAAACATCTTTTAGTTCATCTTTCACAATTAATTCTTTTATGCAATTTATAGATTTTAAATGAAAGTCGGGAGTCGAGTACACGTAAACTAATTGACTTTTTAACTTCATAAAATCAAAGTATTTTCCATAAGTTAGCTGAAGTGATTGTAATAGAAAATCCGGAAAATTCTTTTCATATTCTTTAAATTTTCAATCAAACAATTGCAATTAATTATTATTAACCAGTTTCATCGTTCCTTTGGTAATCCATATTAAGGTCGTATTAAATAATAATCAAAATTCTAAGTAGCAAAACAGTGCACTAAAAATAGAGTTAAGCTCATTTAAATAGACGAAGCTTGATTTAAAGAAAGTAAACAAAAATCAACTTACAACGGATATTATTATTTTTGTAGCGTGCGGTAACATTTATCGATTGCGGCTGCCCCACACTGAGGAACCATGAGAGTAATCGCTTCCCGTAGTTGTTAAGAGTAAACAACGATGCGGGCAATAGGCTATGGACTGCACCGCAATACGCATGCGCCAAGAACGCAAATTTGGAATCCACAATCAGCAACGCATCCCTCAGTCGGGCTCACAATCGCTAAAGCTGTGCATCGCATGCATTTCGTCAGCCGCTCGCTGGATGTAGATTATATAACGCAAATTTTTCGAGCAGGCAAAATGTATCGTTTATAATAAATAAAATTATCACGTAACAAAAAATAAATCAAAGCGAAATAAAGCTACACGAAATTCAAATATGATACGGAAAAAAATATTCTTGACGTGATTTTAGGGGATGCGCCGCATCCAACGCATCCATGGACCTCACGCCGCTGCTGTATATATACTTCTATTTCCAATTATTATACCAAATAAAAACATAAAAAAAAAAAAGTAATTACTCGGAGCTGAACCGAAAACCGAAAAAAAACGTTATTTTTTCCGGAACGAAATACCGGAACCGAACCGATATATATATATATTTTTAATTGAACCGAAACGAAAAAAAATTACGGTTCGAAGCGCCCTGGTATATTTATTGCAATATAATCTTTAAAACTGAACTAATGTCTTGTATCCCCATCTTGGCGCCGAATGCATTAGATATTTATATTTTACATGAAACATCCTAAACGAACGCCTTCAAATAATTTTACTTTCAAATTGTATAAATTATTAATGATATTCGTTGGTGTTACAAACATATTTAATTGCGTCGACATATGGATGGTGATAAGTAGGTATAATTAATTGGGAACGACTACTATCAACTTGCAGTTCACACGCCTACTTGATTTTGTAACACGGTTGGCTTATAACTAGATCTAAACTTCCGAGAACTTAAAAATGTACCTACTTATTCAACGGGCATTGTATGCGACTTACGGTAGGAAGTTGTTCCTTCTCAGCTTCCGTGACACGATTATTCACTTTGCAAATTTTCACATTAAAAGTTTTTGTACATTAATTTTACTAACAGCACAGTCTTGATTTTTATCAGACACGCGAGAAATTTTTAATGATCATTAATAATTCGCGTTAACAATACTCCGAGATTTCAATTATTGCTTGTATACATTAATAGAGTACAGACTTTGATTTATGTCATTACATTAATTATACTGACAGTGAGGTTTTGATATATCGCTACATACAAGTTTATCTTCTTCATCTTATTCGTCTTCTTTTATTCCTTCTCTTTCTCTTTCTCCTTCTTCCCCTTCTTCTCCTTCTTCTCCCTTTCCCCCTTCCTCCCCTTTTACCCTTTCTTGCCCTACCCCTATTTCCTCTCTTCCCCTTCTTCCCCCTCTCCTCGTTCTCCTTCTTGTCCTACTTCTCCCGCCTCCTCTCCCTTCTGTTACTTCTTCCTCTTCTCCTTTTCTTCCTTTTTCTTTTTTTCTTCTTATTATCCTTCTTCTTGTTCTTCTTCTTGTTCTTCTTCTTGTTCTTCTTCTTGTTCTTCTTCTTGTTCTTCTTCTTGTTCTTCTTCTTGTTCTTCTTCTTGTTCTTCTTCTTGTTCTTCTTCTTGTTCTTCTTCTTGTTCTTCTTCTTTTTCTTCTTCTTGTTCTTGTTCTTGTTCTTGTTCTTGTTCTTCTTCTTGTTCTTTTTCTTGTTCTTTTTCTTGTTCTTTTTCTTGTTCTTTTTCTTGTTCTTCTTCTTGTTCTTCTTCTTGTTCTTCTTCTTGTTCTTCTTCTTGTTCTTTTTCTTGTTCTTCTTCTTGTTCTTCTTCTTATTCTTCTTATTCTTCTTCTTATTCTTCTTCTTATTCTTCTTCTTATTCTTCTTATTCTTCTTCTTATTCTTCTTCTTATTCTTCTTCTTATTCTTCTTCTTATTCGTCTTATTCTTCTTACGCCTCTCTACACTATGTCTCCCTTCTTTTTTTTATTTTGAGTCTAGCTCTCTAACCTTTCACCACTCGATCCTTCTGATTGTGACAGCTTTTTTTACCTTCTCATACGCTCTTTAAACGCCCTCTGGGCATTCCGTCTTCTCCCATTTGATGTAATGACCTTGGTTTATACCTTCATAAAATATTTTTAAGAACAGATTTAACTAGACGAAAATTTTTAATGACCTTATAGATGAATAGTTTGATTTTTGTGACTATAATTTAAGCTGCTCAAAACGGTAATCTTCTGCTAGAACATTGATCACTGGCGCATTTCTGAAAACCGAAACCACTATGTGTTTTCATAAAATACGAAACCCAGACAGAGTGCGATAAATTAATGAGTGGATCATCATTGCGATATGGTAGAGTGTAAGTGATGCAATGCTAAATTAACAGACTGTTTCTAGTCTATGCGATGCTTTCATTATTTGTATTTAATTCATAGTATGCTCGACAAAAGAAACTGAAATTAGCAAATTTTGTAAATCCTAAATATATTTGTTGCAGTTGTTTATTAATTATTTATAAAAGGAGAACCTTGTAGATATTTTAAATATATTAAACATGGTGATATTCAATTGCTTCAGTAGTTCGATATATGACAAAGTTTTCCTGAATGGCCAATTAGCAGGCAAATGTTTTAATAGTTATAAGGGAGAATTATTTTCATAACAAATCGCTTTCACACTTCTCGTACTGCACTAGAAAAGTATATATAAGATTACATCCAATTCAGACTAATTACTTATACTTAATATTTTTAAAACACTGATTCTATAAATCAATCTTTGCGACACTCTTTTTGTTCTTAAGTTTAGTCATCCTAGCCTTGTTTAACTAGGTGCATAATACTTATTCCCCTGAAACCTGAGTGATCAACAAGTGACCGCAAGACTTAATCAACGAGGGTAATTTGATCCAACTTGCCAGGATACAGTTACATCAAAAACCCTTCTGAAAATTTTGTGCACATTGACCTTGTAAACTAAACAATTAAACACACTGTTTTGCGTTTCTTAAGTCCTCTTTAAAGCAATCGATAATGTAATCAATTCGAAAAATTTAAAAGCATCAGCAATTCTTTATACCAGTATACACATAATTGTTTTTATTTAATTTTGAAAAAATGTTAAAAATAATTTTTATTGCCATTGATTTATTATTATAATAACAGATATACACAAACGAAGAAGTATGAAATAAATAAAGGTGAAATGAAAGACCAAGGAGGCCAAGAAGAAAGAGCTAAAAAAAGCTGCAATGAACAGATGGACTGAATGATTACGCACTTGGGAAAAAACGAAAGATGAAAGGGACCCTAGAAGCAAAAACAGAACACAAAAGTTTCACTTCTAACGTCAAAACAGCGTTAGGATAATTAATTAGGAGACTAATTGAAAAGTTCATTGGCGAGTAATTTAACCTTACCTTTTTCATATAATCTAAATGAGACATGTTTAAGTTTTAATTCACAAATATTTAAAAAAAAGAGTAAAACAAAGAAATCTTTTTTAATTTTTTTAACATGACATTTTAATGTTTTGTTGTTACTGAACTATAAATGCACTAAATAAACGAAAGTACTAACTCAATGTTATACAGAGTGTTTCACATAGAAGCCACTATTGGGATCTTGTAAACGGTAAGAGCTACAAAGAAGTTTGAATTAGACAAAGTGTTCCCCTTTCTGAGACCTATTTAGTGGTGCTTTAATGTTTTAAAAAAGTTTCATGGCACGCCAGATAATAAACAAAAATCATAATGAACATTTTTTTTAAATCGTTAATAACTCGGTTATACATAACGGTACAAAAATATTTTTAGAGAAAAAATTGTAGATTTTGTTACGCACACTCTAAAATTAAAACATTCATTTGTTTCAATATTGTTTAAAATCATGATATTCAACAGCTTCATAGAACATTTTTGATGAATTTTATTTGTTTTGAGCAAAACATCAAAATAAATATACAGGGTGAGTCACGACGGACGCGTCGGAGTTTTATGGGCAAACGGTTTATATTTTCCAATTTCTGTCGCTGTTAGATTATGTAAGTCAATAAGGGCTACATTTTAAAAATATTTTCAAATATACAGGGTGCTCCAAAAAAAGAGTGGCATATCAAAGTTATACTTTTTCTTATGGAACACCCTGTATATTTTTACATTTTTGAATTCCCCTTTAAATTTAATTCAAAAAATGTATAAAGTTATATGGGTCTAAAGTCAACCGTTCTCGTGAAAATTGCATTTTCATGAAAATACAGTATTTTCAAAAATTTTGAACATTTGAAAACTTTGACAAGTCTGAAGAAATTCGCTTGAAGATAAGATTGACAATAGGTTATGTAACACTTTGCGCCACCTACATTTATAAAATATTATACAGGGCGTTTTTTACGCTTGGTCAAACTTGTGAAACTTTAAACATCGATAACTCATTTTTTTTAAATACAACACCCTACATTTTTTTAAGCTGTCTTTTAGGAAATTTAATTCTCTTTCGAAAACATTAAGGCTGTTTTTCACCTAAAATTGATATTTTCCGAGATATCGCGATTTTATTGTTAATTATTATGGCAAAGTAATATTTTCAAGTAGGCTATCAAGGTAGACAGCGCTAATTTGAAACAATTGAAAGAAAAAACAAGAAACTTATAATTTTGTCGTTTGCCTACACATTTTTGACATTTTTTATAAGAAACTTGTAGATTTACCATTTTTACATTTAAATATAGGTTTCTCATCAGGGCCACAATATTTTTCATATAATTGAGTTTAATCGTTTGCCAAGTCCTAAAAACCGATGCGATTGATAATGTATTAGGTACGAGAACAGAACGGTGATTAAAAAAAAAGTAATACTACTGACTTGTCTAATTTTACATTAAAAAAAAAAAAGGTAAATGGTACTGTTTTCGGTAGAGTGTCGTAGTATCGTATCGTAAACAGACAAAAAATGGTTTATAGGATTTAGTAATCATCTTATACTGGTCCAATAAATAAATGCATAAATAATTTTAAAAAATCTCTATTTAAACGTAAGTAGGTATGGTAAAACCTACAACTTTCCTATAAAAATATGTCAAAAGTGTGTAGTCAAACGATAAAATTATAAGTGCCTTGTTTTTTCTTTCAATTGTTTCAAATTAGAGCTTAGCCTACTTGAAAATATTACTTTGCCCTAATAATTAACAATAAAATCGCGATAGCTCGAAAAATATCAATTTTAGGTGAAAAACAGCCTTAATGTTTTCGAAAGAGAATTAAATTTTCTATAAGACGGTCTAAAAAAATATAGGGTGTTGTATTTTTTAAAAAATGAGTTATCGATGTTTAAAGTTTCACAAGTTTGACCAAGCGTAAAAAACGCCCTGTATAATATTTTATAAATGTAGGTGATGCAAAGTGTTACATAACCTATTGTCAATCTTATCTCCAAGCGAATTTCTTCAGACTTGTCAAAGTTTTCAAATGTTCAAAATTTTTGAAAATACTGTATTTTCATGAAAATGCAATTTTCACGAGAACGGTTGACTTTAGACCCATATAACTTTATACATTTTTTGAATTAAATTTAAAGAGAAATCCAAAAATGTAAAAATATACAGGGTGTTCCATAAGAAAAAGTATAACTTTGATATGCCACTCTTTTTTGGAGCACCCTGTATATTTGAAATTATTTTTTAAATGTAGCCCTTATTGACTTACATAATCTAACAGCGACAGAAATTGGAAAATATAAACCGTTTCCCCATAAAACTCCGACGCGTCCGTCGTGACTCACCCTGTATTAAATCTTTTATTACTGAAAAGAGGAAAAAAAAATTTTTATGAAGTCATAGCCAATGCCTATGCTTTCCATTTAAAAAAATGCAAGTTTGTAATTTATCTAAGAATTTAAACTATATTGGAACACATGCATGTTCTCATTTTACATTAAAAATCAACAACTTTTTCCTCAAAAATATTGTTGTACCATCAAGTATAGGTAACCAAGTTATTAAACATTTTTAAAAAATGTCCATTTTGGTCTTTGTTAATTCACTAGCGTGCCATGAAACTTTTTAAAACATTAAATCATTACTGAATAGGTCTCAGAAAGGAGAAAAATTTGTCTAATTTAAACTTCTTTGTAGCTCTGCGAGATCCCAATAGCAGCCCTTCTACGTGGACCACCCTGTATATTAGTCATACTGCAAGGCAACGTTTATTTCATTTAAAAGACCATGTATCGATTATAGCTTGCAAAATACCAATAGTGAAGAATAATCGTCAAACAGCATGCCTTAGATATTGATATGGGAAATTTTTTGCTTAAAATAATGTCTAATATGTGTATGCTATTCCTGATGATAAATCTGTTGCACGAATTGCCTACATATACGCTCCCAAAATCTCACGGTACATTCAAACTACCAAATATAAAGGATCACCTGTAGTTTTCACGATCGTGAGTATTCTCTGATTACAATGTACGACGTACTAGCACAGATAAGTGTTATTGAGGAACACCTAAGATCGCGAGCAAAAGTAATTTGATCGACTGTTTGCTTACCGTGTAGTTAGAGAATATCAATCATCGCTGACAGCTTTATAACTTCGTTCAATTCAGAAATACATCAATATAAATTACGTTTTGAAATTTTAAATATAATTACGAAGAGGTTAGTGTTCTAGGAGTGTATTTGTTATTACCAATTATACCTCTTTATGATATATATGCGTCAGTTCTGTACGTACAGGTATCCTAATAGCTGTGTGTTCGATTAAACTGTAATATTATAGGTTACACAATAATCATTTGTAATTGAATGATGAATCAAAGTTTTATTATTACAGAGTCCTAATCAAATTATCCGACCAAGAAAATTTACTATATTGCATATTTTATCAGCTAATTGGCTTGCGATCCGTTATTTTATATAAATGCGAATTATACCTATAGCAAGCAATACAACACAAATAACAAATAATGTTTATGACAGCACTACGTAACTTTGATAAAAATTACACAGTAGACTGACTACATATGTATATACAGGGTGTTTCTTAAATATTGCAAAAAAAATGGGAGGTGATTCTATATCGAAAATTAAGGGGGGTCTTTCATATAAATTTTTTTCCTTAGACGTCTCCTTTCGGAGTTACACTCCCTAAAGTGGAGCGGTAAAATTAGGTTTTTATGTTATTTCTCAAATTTAGATAAATGTAGGGGAATGCTATTTGGTAGATGTCTTATACTTATTAAAAGGTTTTCCATAGTAATATTTTCAATCATTTCCCACCTTCACAGGGGTCTGACAAGTGTGACCCCTGTTGGTTTTATGATCAGAACTTTGTGGGGGGTTAAAATTTTGTGAAACTGTAGTAAAATCTATTTTATTTTTGTGTTAAATTTTTTGTAAACAATTATTCACTTAACAAGTGATTGTATTCTTTTATTTCTAGCCATTAAAATAAAAAGGATACTTTAAAATTAACCAAAATGAACTACTTTAATCAGAATAAGTTACGAAAAGGTTCATAGAATTGCTCTGGGAAAATATTTTAAACCTCTACTACCCTCAAAATATATAACTGTCCAAAAATCATATTATTGTTGTTGTTGTTGTTCTATGCATGACAAAGATATAAAAACAAAACGCGATATAATTGAACTTCTTCAGAAATTCTTCCATAAATAATATGTTCCACGTTTAGGACTTGTCTCATAAGCAACATTTTTTTAAATGCAGGTCATTATCAACTCTTACATCAAAATAGAATTCGCCAGATTTTTTAAAAATGTTCTTGGTGTTTCAAAAAAAAAACTGACTACTAGAGAATAATAAATTACAACTGATTGCATATAATGATCTCAGAAAAACAAATACCACTTTAAAATTGCTATATTTTTTAATACCTCTCTACAGACTTTAATTACTATGTTTTCACAAAAAAATGCATTAATTGTAAACTAGTGTGCAACTGAGTCTATTATTTATAACCAGTTAATCGCAACCAATTGGCCTAATTTTTGTGCTTCTAAATGTAAAATAATTCCATAGCTCCATTCCTAAAATGTATTTACTCATGGGTGTTTTACAGATATTGGCTCAAACTGCAAAAATTTAAGGAATAAAAATGTTCCTGTAGGCTAAATAAAAAGTAGATTTTGATTGACAAAAACTTTTAATACTCTGTTTATTTAAATCATACCCAATTAATAATTTTAGACATTGCTTTGCACCCCATGTAATACAATTGCCTTCCATGATGTGGTAAACACTTCGATAGTAGTTAATTCTATTTAATTTCTAAAAGTTCGTGATCACAAATTACGTCTACAGGAACTTGTAACGGATTATTAAGTCAAAACTTTATTCAAGTGCTTCCAAAATATATTTTTATATCAAGCGATGATAACCTGTACAATAAAATAAAGTTGCAAATTCCAATACTGAAACATGTAAGTAAGACAGCAAAACGGCGACTCTGGTTGGCGTTTCCACCTTTTCTCATATCAGCTGCACACATGCTAAATTGCCAATTATTTCTTCAACGATTTTCAACAAAGGTAAAGTATAATAAAACAAAACATGAGTGAGTCCGTAATAAATTCCTGCTAAACCATCACATTTGAATAACTACTCAGCACTCTACATGTCATGTCCTCGCATAAACTCTGCCGGCGGGGCACAACCATCAAATGTCACCGTCTCGCCATCGGATGCTGCCTGACTCGACAATAATAACTACATTACCTTTACGACTGAACCATGGGCGTAACTAACTCGCCGACAAACGTGGCGAAAAAAATACAAGTAAATACTTGTAACTCGATTACACTTACTTACCGTCCACATCATAAATGCAGATAACCAAAAATGTCGTGGCAATTTTTTGCCCTTTGAATTTTAAAGACCACGTCAATTCTCGTTTGGCTGATTGTAGTGATAATAGACCTTTAAACCTTCCAACAACTTTATATTATTGAACTTTATTTATATTCTTGCGGAGTTGTTGTTGTATAAGGCTTGATGTACCGTAGCACCCTCACTAACGCTGTGAAGTGAGCCGTCAACGCGATATTGTTTGTGAAGAATTTTACGAACGTGATCGTCATTTCGACTACATATACTGTTACAACTACGACGCCACACTGTCCAGTTAAACTTTCTCTGTAAAAATCCACAGAAAAACGTGTGAAAAATGCAGTTTAGCACAAGCGTCACACCAACAAAAATTTTACGCCTTCTTGGACGATAAAAAAAAAATTGAAAATGACACCATAAATAAAAAGATACCAAGACAAATTATTCACCAATCTAACTATCCATGAGAAAAAAGACAGGGTTAACTCAAAATTTCTTTTTCAGTGTACCTTTCTTCGACAGCTAAACACTTATTCCAGAGTTTTCTCAGCATTACCCCATTGGAAATTAAATCTTTGAAATACCCGTAAAATATTGCTTCACAGATTTCTTAACAACCTCATCACATTGAAATCGCTTTCCTCTAATTTTTTTTTCAGAAATTGGAATCATTAAATATGAAAAATTGCCTAGACTTAACAAAAAATAGAATTATTGTTAATTTGTTAGGCTTTATGAGCTTTATCCACTCTGCAATTGTAGTGAAGCAGCAAATTTTTTCGCCAATAAGAATTTGGCATCTTCCGTTTCAAAACGATTTTAAAATATTGAATAGTTTTACCAAAACTATAGCCCGTAATTGTAGAATCTTTCTACATAAATTGGATCAATAGTACATCTGCATTCTATAGCTATCAGTTTTCCTGCAAAAGATTTAATTGTGACCTAGATGCTCTCCATTTACCTTAATTATTGTTTTATTATTAGTATAAGTGTCTTCCACAAGTTCGATAAGTTCTTGGGAGATTCTCATTTTTCTTTAACTTGTAAAATGAATAGCATATAGGTTCTGCAAAGACTACAACGGAAATAAGACACGAAGACTCTGAGTTCACTACTGTCTCACATTGTTATGAACAAGATGAGAACCTAAAAATATGAGACACTAAAAAAGTGTATGTAATGCAAGCGATGCAATAGGTACTAATTGCGAAGGATAAGGACCAGCTGCAAACTTGTTAAAATATTATATGAAAATAGCAACGAAGAATACCAAATGCATGTCGATCAGCAAAGAGCTCATAAGTTGCAAACTACAAGTTAAGCTAGATCTAATCGAGCAAGTTCTCACCTTCAATTATCTGGGAATAGATATATTCAGCTGAGCAATACCTAAAATCCAAGTAAAATCTTAAGCCAAAGTATCACGGGCACCAAATAGCTTCATATGGTACAATAATTGCATTGTTATCGTTGTTAAAAGTAGAGTAAATAAAAATGTGGTGCGCTCCAAATTCATCTATGCATCAGAAACTTGAGGATATAAAACTGACAAGACAAATAATGGAAACGGCAGAGATAAAAACATTAAGGGAGATAGTTGGTAAAAAAAGAATGAACTTCATCCAAAACAAACCTATGCAGAATCAGTATTAGCTACAATCTATAAGTGGGTAGATGGTGGCACGAAGACAGGAGTAGGACAATCACATTAAGTAAGCTCAAAGATAAATCGCCGTTAAGAAATAAATCCTGAGAACGACCGAGGAGGAGATGAGGAGAATCACTGTAAATTGGTCTTAACAGGCTAAGAGCCTATATAGAAGTTGTGAGAAGAAGAAGAAGAACAAGAAGAAAAAGAAGAAGAACAAGAAGAAAAAGAAAAAGAAGAACAACAATACCAATAACAACTGTTTATATTGCTAATGTTTCTTAAATAACTTTTGAACTCAGAATACTGCGGTTAGTTTATTTTTAATTTCTACTTCAGCAACCACTAAAGAAACTGTTACAATGTATAATTTTGTTGCTTTTAAGATAAGATCCCCATGTTAGGCCTCGAGATTTGAGCACATTGGAAAGACGATTAAATAAACAAAAGATGCCTAGTATAGCCCGATATAAGGAGTGTAAAACTTATTACATATCAATTCAAACTATACCAATAAGCGCAACCTCAAATAAGATTCTACTATCGCCTTCATAGATTATTATCATTATCAAGCTTAAATTTGTTTTAAAATATATTAAATGGATTAAAGATCCTATACATTATGAGATACGCCATTATTTTCAGTAAAACTAACCGAAAAAGAACACCATATGAATTGTAATCGATTGTAAAGTGAACTTCAATTTTAAAGACATTCTTCTTCTTCTTAATGAAATCCTCTTTTCCTTTTGACATAGTTTTGTTTTCCTTGTTCTAGTTTATGTTTCTCCACTCTTGTCTATCGTTGACTAACTGTAGCATATTTCTCAGGCTGACTGATTTTCCTTCTAGTCTCTGCCTTAATTCGTTTTCTAATTTTGTTCTTGATCTTCCTCTGCTGCTTTTTCTCTTAATCTTTATTTTTCATCCCATTTTTACGTACCTACCTTATAGCATTCCTAATAGTTGTCCTAGTTATCTAAGTTTATTTGTCTTCATATTTTTCTTACATCGTATACTTTTTCTTGTTTTATCCTTGTTAACCTTATTGATTGGTCTTCATCCAACCTATTCTTCTCAAAAATGTCATCTCCTGCGTCTATTTCCTTTGTTTTTGTTTTCGTCTTAGTGCCAAAGTTTCTGTCTTAGTTTTTATTTTTGAGATCTTATTCTTACTTATCAAGCATTTATTCGTGGCGTGGTAAAATTTCGTTACCACAGTTTTTGTTTTATTCAGATCTTCTTCCAAGATATGCGCATACTTCAATTTCAGTTTAAAGAACCGTTGAGCAATTTTTGAAGTTTTTGTTTTTAAGTTAATCGGTCAAATTTTGGAAAACAAAGTTATTTAAAATAAATCAAACATTAAATCGAACCTAAATTTGCATTCCAAAAATAAAATTATTGCACTTCAACCAAATCGTTTTAATTGTTTTGTACTCGTTATAGATTAAAGTAACCATGAAATATCCCCCAATCGGGTCATACAGTCGTGCTAATAAAGAATATTTAATAATGCAACGTCAGCTGTAACACAAAGTAAATTATGATCCTATCGCTTCGGAGTATAATTTTTAAAGTTTATTACTTTTAAGTCATTGTTTAAGAGATGATATAAATCATGAAATTTATGAAAACCCACTAAAAATTACTTTTGGTTTGTTAAACTTAATTGAATTTTTATGAGAATTAACTCATAAAAATAAGATATAGCTTCTTGTGAACAAAAACCGGTTGCAAAACAAAAGTCAGCTCAGAGTACCGACAAATTGCATCGGAGATTTAATAAAATTAAAACTTGCTCGTTTACTGTTATCTGTCATCTTTTAGTTAACACAATTAGTTACTCGTGAAATCTGATTTCTAAATTAAATTCTGTAAGACAGATATAAATTACCCACAATTCGTTTGCTATTGTATCTTAACAGCAACTGTTTATTAACGTTTAGCATTATTTATAATATTTGTCTAGTAATAGAAGGCTATTCAAAACGTACATTTATCTTCAGCTAATGAATTTTATAATGAACTTGAAAAATGTTTAACACATGAATCACATTTAAATTAGTTTGTGGCTTTACTTCGTACAACGTAAAATATTGTTTACAAAATATTACCTGTGATGACCTTAAACAGAAATAATGTAAAAATAATTTAAGAGGATTATAAAAAGTAGGTACGTGTATTGGTTAAAATAAATTTATCTTAATAATATTTAATAAGACAAAAAAATAACGTCAACACAATTATCAATTAATCAGGAACTCGTAATACTTCCCGATTCAGTGGTGCACCCAGAGGGAGCCAAGGGGCTTTGGCATCCCCAAAAAGCAAATATAGTAGCACTATTTCGTTTGCCCGAGTCTTCTTTATTTTATCGAATTTGCAATAACAATCTTTTTATTCGTTCAATCAGCCTCCCTCCCCTAAGATTAAATCCTAAGTGTGCCACTGTCCCGTTTCAAAGTAAACTTACTAATCCTGTTTTGAATAACTATGGAAGAAGAATACTCTTAGCTGAAAATTTATTCGTAACTATTTAAACAACTTGTTCACGCAAAAAAAGTTTTCAGCCGTCTTAACAATTAAAAGAAAATACAGGAATCAATCAAAAAGGTTTCTTCTGTACGACGTTAGAACCACGAATTAAAAAGGTTAGGGCAGATACGTTTATTTAAAACTTTCTGTTGTACAAACAACAAGACTTTAGGTTTTTTTGCAAGAATTCTTTTAGGGGAACATTATGTTAATCACGTAGTCTTCGATAAACTGTTACTGATATAAAAATGCAAAGATAGACTAAAGCGTAAGTTATGTGATATAATCAAACGTAGCCTATACGCAAACCTTATAAAGTGAATAAAAATAGTAATAAACTATTAAAATAATGTACAGAAAATAAACTAAACAATTAAATATTATAATAAAAAATTTAAATAGTTTCAATAAAATTAAAAAAAAAAAAATAATTATTTGTTTTTATTTTGATTATTTCAGGGGTTTGGAGCAGTCCAATTTTTTAATTGCTTCGCTCCAGCTCCGCTCCGGCATCAAAATGCCTGCTCCAACTCCGCTCCATGCTCCAAATATTGTTAACATTTTTTAAAAAAGTTTTTTGATAAAAATAATTGTTTTTAAAAACAAAGTTTTAATTTTATCGGATATGTAGAAGTTGGTCAACAATAACAATATTTGGCCCTAACAGATAAGTGAAGTTAAATAAATGTTTGAAAAAACAGATTATTGATCTTCAAACGTTGAAAAAAAGGAAAAAAAAGTAGTTTTTTTTAAATTTTACATAATAAACTGGAGCAGTGGAGCAGTTCTTACTGGGACTCCCAGTATGTAATCACTTTTATATTCAATTGTTGGCTCGAATTTCAAACAATATAAGATTTGTAGCTTATTGTTTATTCCAAAGCTGTTAATAAAAAATTAAATGTTTGTAAAACAAAACTTGCTATCAATTTAAAACTAAATGATCTAACAAAAACATTGATAAAAGCTTATTTTTTTAAAAATCTCTTCTAAAAATATAAGTCGTAACGGTTTTTTTGTTTGTTTTAATTTAATTCGCTCAGTACAAGTATGCAACTTAACTGAAAGTCCCCAAAATACTCCGTAAATACATACCTCTTACATCGTGTTCTTGAGCGATCTGTTTATTCCATATAACCACGTCTAACCATTAAATAAGTGGACGTCTATATATTTTATTTAACAATAATTCAACAACAGTGTTCTGCAAGAGTTGGATTCAGACAACCCCCACCGGACAGTTGGGGTAAAAGACAACACAAGTTAACGTAGTATATCATCAGTCAACGTCATGCAGACATGTTAATGTTAATACAATATCCTTATACATAAAGAACGCTAAATAATGAGTACAACGAGTTTTGCATATAAAATAATTTAATAACTCGTTAATATGCTGTCTGCAACTTCTTCAATTAGAAAAAATATATAAAAAAATTGCTAAGAAATAGTCAATTATAATAAGAGTAATTAGCAATTATTCTGCAACGTCGATAATGCCAATGATAAGGCGGTGTTTAATCAGTGTTAATATACAATCTTATTCCTATTATTATCTTGCAAGCGGCCAGACTGGTTCATTATTGTGATCAAGATAGCTTAATTAAGTAGCGTCTTGAGAAAAATTACCAGATCTAAGTTTCATTTCCTATTTAAATAATTACAGCGTTACAATTGCTATAATTATTTATACTACTTGTAACAACGGCATTTTTTATTATATTTGTATAAATTTACAAAAAACAGTTAGGGAATATGCTGACTAATTAATACTTATTACTTAAATAGGTGTCATTCCATTAATATGGGTATAGATCTAAATATACATATTTTATTTTAAGAATATGTTGATATACAAGTTGCTTTAGGAAGAGATGATAGTAACGTTTTAAAAATTATCATAAAATCCGAATAGACGGATACCTTTGAGAGAAACTGTACAAAAATAACAGTTTTTTCTCAAAAGTATATTTTCAGATAGCTAAACAACATCTAACATTTTTATTTCTAAAATATTTCTTAAAACTCTCTTCGTGAAACTGGAACTTTGAATTGTAATTGGCCTCACTTAATCATTTTTGTGCTGACAGCTTGAAACGTTCGAAAAACCGCAAACATTTGCATGTCTGTGACATCTTATAATTACCGGGACAAAGGGCGGTTGATTGTGCTAATCTAACTAAATCAGAGAATTTTAAAATCAAAGTTTGAAATGAAATCTTGTCAGAGAAATCGTAATATTTAACGATCGTTAGGCGTAATTTCAGAAACTTTTCGATTGTGAATTATCCCAGTACTTGTACTGTACTTACTGTTCCGATTTTAAGTGACAACCAGTAAATTATGTTTAAGAAACTAATAGTCACCCACCCAACCTTAAAGAAGAATCTTTAGCAGAATTTCGACGATAATATTTTCGTTATAATTATTCCAACAGAACACGTAATAGAACCAAGTCTTAAATTTAAATTCAACTAAGATCAGTACAGACAGGAAAAGTAAAATTTATTTTTACTAGTAAAATGTAGAGAACTTATAAAGCATTCTAATCGCATGGATCTGCCCAGAAGCAATTCCTCGATTTTCAAAGAAATAGTTAACACTCCTCTAAAACAGTTTGTACCTGTTAACCACTTATTTGTGAGCGATTACTTCCTTCCAAATATCGGTTCTAAAAATCACCTGCTCTTTAAGAACGGCAACCCGTGATTAACAAACGAGAAAAGAAACGAATGCGCTATGAAAAGAACTTTTATGTTCTAATTATGAGGATATAACAATGGATTTATCTTTTGAATTTACGATTTGATCAGAAACGTTTTTATTCACTTCTTTATAGCTTCATTGGTGGCTGATTTTTATGTCTTCGGTAGCTTCTAGAAACCACTGCAATAAGCGTGAAATTGTGGCTTATTTCACGCCGTATTTTGAGGTAAAACACAATAGAAAAATGGAGTAAA
Source organism: Elmis aenea (assembly GCA_947652605.1). Classification (NCBI taxonomy): domain Eukaryota; kingdom Metazoa; phylum Arthropoda; class Insecta; order Coleoptera; family Elmidae; genus Elmis; species Elmis aenea. Next base: position 49,691,423 of record OX393577.1, on the reverse strand, counting down.
CTGGAATATTATGACTATATTGTTTTAACGTATTTATTAATTAAGAAATTTTCGATCAAATAGTCAAAAAAATACTTCGTATCTTGATCAGTGACGCAGCGAGGGGGACCGGGCGGCACTTTTTTTGGGGCGGCACCAGTGGCGGCCGGTGAAAATTTTAAGTAGGGGTGCTGTTTAATATATAGCCAGGTTATTAAAAAGTTCATAAAAAAAGATATATGTTAAATAAATTTGTTATTCATAATAAAGGGATATACAAAAAATATTATTACAAAAATTATATTCGTGAAAAAAAAATCGTATTTACAAAAATCTATTATTTAAAAATAAACTGCATTCTTCTATTTTTGCCTTGGCAAAATTTCTCAATAACCATTTCATTTAAATTTTGAAATTGTGAAACCATCGTTTTTTCAATTGATACCATACATAGTGCTGTCAACCGTTCTTGACTCATAGTATTTCTTAAGTACGATTTTACTCTTTTTAAAGTGGAAAAACACCTTTCTGCTTCTGAAGTAGTCATTGGAATTGTTACTAAAATTTTGATAAGTTTAATCATTTCACTAAAAACACTTGCTAAGTTTTCTTCGTTTAATGCATTTAATAGTTCCAGCAATCCTCTAAAATTATGGAATTCTTTTCTGGTATAACAACATAATTATAAAAAAATGCGTATCTTACTTCCGTAGCGCAAACTAATAAAGCCACTGTCCTGTTCTGGCGTACGCGCTAAAGCTAAAGCATCATCCACTTTGCATATGGTCAACTGTATCGGAACTGCGAAATTGGCAGTGCCGGTATTGCATTTACTTGCAGACAACGAATATCGCCGGATCTAGCCCTGTCTAGCCCGAGACTAGGGATTGCAATCCCGATCAAATTTTACGATCCCGGGATTTCGGGATTGAAGGGATCCCGGGATTATATATAATGTGAAGTATTTGCTTAAAAACAGAAGTTAATGCTGTGTATATATATTTTTTGATTACAAATAATTTACATAATTATTGAATAATTTAGTAATTACCAATTATTTTTATTAACTTTTTATTTAATTTGTTTTCTCTATAATTTCTGTTAATTTGTTTTAATTATATCATAGGTGCAAAGATGTTAATAATAATTGAAAAATATATATATAGCTACCGTACCTATTATGTTTTATTATTATAGAAATAATTGAATTATTAGATATAACATTTAAATAAATGAAATTAAACTTATTATACATTAGAATACTTAATTACATAAACATAAATTTGCTGAAACTGTTAAAAACACAAACAAAGCACAACTTTAATTCACTAAAAATTTAAAAAATAGACTGTTTTATAAGTAACAATAATAAAAGAAATTAGGATGATTGTTATCTTAGTACAAGAATTTTTTTAAATTTTGTTATCATACATAAGACGGCGAGTGGCGACGTAAACAAGCTTAAACTTGCAAAATTGCATCGTTCAACTTATTCACGTTGAGTAGATACCAACTATGAGCAATTTTTTTTTACAAAATAATGTACTTATAGTTAAATTTTTTAAATCCCGAAAATCCCGAGATTCTACATTTAAAATCCCGGGATTTTCGAGACCAAAAAGCGACCGGGATCCCGGGATCCCGAATCCCGTGATTGCAATCCCTACCCGAGACTAACCGAATATTATAAAAGCGGAACTGCTCTGGCTGGCAGTTCCACTGTTCGCAATGTAGCTATAAAGCGTTTAATCACTCTTTTCACGATTTCCAAACGCAATTTATATCTTTAACATGTATAATTGCATTTATATCATGCTTGTAAATATTGTTTTTAATATTTTCTTTTAAACAATAATAAATTTGGGTTTTTCATTTTTTTGCTGGGGGTGCTGCAGTGCCGCAGTGCTTATGCACGAGCCGCCACTGGGCGGCACTTTAAGTCTGCCCAAATGGGGCAAAAATGAAAATCTCGGAGGTAATGGAGGTTCAGTTGATATAATAATCAGTACCGGCACTAGCGCTATTAAACTCATAAACTTTCTATTAAAAAAAAGAGGAATTCTTATCGGTTTGAAGATAAAACGGGCTAGTCGACTTGGCTACACTGAAACCCCGCCCCCTTGTAACGACAGAAATTCCAAGTAATAAAATTTATGATAAGGTACCTACCATTCAATAAAATTATGAAACATATCATTTCTGTGATCGGCGGGAAAAAGCACTTAAGTTAAAAAGTGCAATTTTTTTATTATTAACCTTATACCATTCGTATTGTTAGGTTCTTATACTGTTTTTTGCAATTTCGACACTTGTGTTTCCTGTTTATAGTTTTAGTTCCATTTCACGTATTTTGATTAATAATATTTTTACATTGCAAAGAAATTTTGTGTAATCAAAAGAAAATAAAAGTTATGTTTAAGAATGAGTATTTATGTTTACCTCCATTAATTTTTAAAAATTCTACATAAAAACTATATTTTTTAAGAATAAACGAGTTAAACTGAATATATCCATTTGTTTACATTTGTGAAAAACTACTAAAGTTATTCTTATTTTATGCCAGCTTAAGTCAAGTATTTACTGTTTATTAAAAAATTTCATCATGTTGATATATTGTAAATTTAATAATTAATTTTAAGTAAAATATACCATACAAGTAATCTGATACCTGATAATCAGTAAAATAAAAAAATGTTGCTTCTCAAAAATTGCACTTTTTGACTTAAGTGCTTTTTCGCGCTGACCACAGATTTATTTTACGCATTCAATTCCATGCAGTTTTAAACTCTATTGTAAAAGGGATTTTTCACTTTCGTTCTATTTCAAACATGTGGTTTGAGGTATAAATCCGTTTCTATATTAACCAATCGTCGCATAGCAATAACATTCGTCTAATTATTTGTAAATGGAGATGTAGGTACAAAAGTTTAAAACAATGGGAAGAGAACTTTTAAATCATAGGTCACCAGAAACAGACAGACGATTTTTCATTACTTGTATGTAAATACAATTATTTTTGGGAGGTTTCTAAGTACGTAATATAAATATTGATCGTACGCGACTGGTCTAAGTGTGTGATAATTAGTACAATTTGATAGTTATATAAAATCCTTTATGAATTATATTATATTTGGGGTCGTGTCTAGGCAAGGCGAAGAAATTTATAGTAATGTACGCTTTTTGTTCATAAGCACTCTTGAGCTATTCGAAAAAGCGACAAAACTATAAATTTATAGCATAAACTGACGTTGTTTCGTAGTTGTTTTTTTTTTTTAAATTAAATTTCAGGCTGAAATATGGTGTTACTTTATTAGAATTTATGTGAATTTTATGTTTATATTTATATTATTACTTTTTTGTGATTATCCTTCATATGTTATGTGTTCCTTTACCTAAACGGAAACCACTAGTGAAAGTTATTATCCTTATTAAAAATAATTTCGTGGGGGTAGGGGGCGATCTGATTTAAAAAAAATCATTATAGGTTCTGCTGTTAAGCTGGTAATTTTGGATGATGCTATATTACTCTACATTATCTAACTTTGCATTAAAACACGTTTGAACATATAAAATTTTAAAAAATCGCCTGAGGCGCATTTGATCTCCCCCCCCCCACTTTTTTGTGTCGATTTCTGCTTGCTTTTGGAAAAATCAAGAGTTAGCAACCCTTATTTAGAGGGGCAGCAAATTCAGGGATCGCCCCGGGTGACACAAACTCTAGCTACGCCACTGATCTTTACATACAATATTAAAAAACTTATTTAATAGTTACATATTTTTTTGAGTAGGTACAAAAGATTTTAGTTTAACGCGAGCAAAATTATTTCGTAAGTGTTTTATTGTTTAAATGTTATCATAAATCAGTAAACGAAGGCAACTTTACTAAACGCCATGATTAATTAATTAAGGTAACGTTTTTAAAAACTGCTTGTACAATAGTTTATTATTTTATAATAATCCATAATTGATATTTCTGTGGATATTTTAGACACTTTGGTGTATTATTGACATTTTCCAGTTCAACTCGTCACTGAACTATTTACAAATATTAAAAAGGTCGGACACCTCCTTGTTTACAACGTAAATATTATATTTACCGGTAGCCTATTTGCGCTACTGATAATTTAACATGAACGTAGTTTTTCCATTAGAAGTGGGTTATACAATCTTTTAGTCTGGGTGCACAGTTCTACTTACGAGAGAAAATTTGATAACATTAATGAACTATTAAAAACACGTGGTTTAAAGAAAATTGTTAAGAAACTTTTGATTTTATGATAAAAAAATCAGTAAAATATATTCAAATTAGCCTTCATACTAATTATAATTAAACAGGTGGTTTTCATATTCTTAAATTTTTCTTGATATTTTTTTTGTCACTTGCGTAAAAATAAATCAATAGTAAATTAACATATTTTCATTTAAAGATATTTAATTGTAAATTATTATAATATAAATGTACCTAAAAGATTCAGGTACCTACAAAATAACGTGAAGACTTTCAAGCTCTTAACTTTCGAAAACTGTTGAAAACCGTGAAGGTGGCATCTGAACCGCTTTAGATTGTTTATGGAAACTATAAAACATAAACGAGGCAACCCTTCAAATTTCAACATTGGCAGTAGCTCCCCTGTAGGTGCCCATTTTCGAGCTAAGTCTAAGCCTCAGTTGGAGCCTAGCGTGTGAGGCAAGCAGTTAGTGTTACCTACCACATAAGGAATGCGTGTGAGCCCGTTAGTAAAAGGCTGGAGGGGTCGCGCCCGTGACAGGGTGTAATATATAACGTCCTCAACAAACAGCGGCCGGTCCTCCCACCGCCGCCCGAGATCTTCATCTGCTAAGCCGCCACAGCTGGCTTGATTCCGAGAACACTTGCCGAAGCCGAGTACCTGTTGTACCTCTTACATCGAGGTGCGCGCGACCGAGTGGATGTGCTTAACCATGGGCTCATCTTGATACGCATTTATTTTCAAGCAAGAACTCAAGAAGGGCTCGCAGCAATCAGCACTGCCCCTTCGATTCTTGCAACTTTCGGGTGAGATCTCGATTGAAAATGCTTTATTCTTTCCTGGGGACCATACACATCTAAAATATATGACATAATAATTACGTTAAACTCCCACTTCCACTAGAGATAATTGTAATAAACTTGATTTCAGTTCTGTGGTTCGACAGATTTGCTTTGGGCATTAATTGCTATACGCACGAGCGGGTTAGTCGCTTGATTTACGGTTGAAGTCTCCGCAGACTAATCTTAATTGCAATGTTTTAATGTTGTCTAATGGTGCAAAACTATTGGTATGTAAATCAAACATATATTTAAACAGAAAATTGGGACCAAACATTTAAAAAGCACCAAAAATAATAATTACCTAATGAAAAATATAATAAATTAATAGACGTGTTTGCCACCGATAATCAAGAAAAAACACAAAATGTGCGGCGTACGCAAGGGGGGAATTAGAGGGATAAATCCCCCCGAAAGTTTGAAAAGAACTAAAATTATAATTAGGTACCGTATTTCAAAATTGCGCGACAACTGCTTTTCCATACATATAAAATAAAGGGTGACTCAACAAGAACTTGAAATTTGAAAAGCGTGCCATTTCCGTGTGTCAACTTTTTAGTCAGCCATACTTGGTAAGTATGTCATGAGGAAACATTGACATTTACGACAATGCCGCGTTACCTACACTTCGGAAGAACGTTTGCTAATTGTAAAGACCCATTACAAACATGGAGAAAATTTTACAGTGACAATTCGCAAGTTAAGAGATCATTTTGGTGTGCATAATCGTCCGTCAAGGTCCGCTGTTGAAAATTTAATTAAGAAATTTGAGCGGACGTTTTCACTGAAAGATGAGAAAAGCCTTGGCCGTGATCGCCTTGGAAGATCGGCCGAAAACATCGCTGCCGTGAGTGTCAGTGTTACAGAACACCCAAACACCTCCATCCGTCATCGTGCCCAGGAATTAAACATCCACCGCAGTACTCTCTAACGAATTCTGAAGGATTTGCACCTTCATGCTTACAAAATTCAGTTGACACAAGAATTAAAGTCAGCCGACCATGGACAGCGCAGAAATTTTGCCAACTGGATCTTGGAACAACAGCAAGTTGACGATGCATTTCTTAACAAAATCATTTTTAGTGATGAGGCGCACTTTCACATCAATGGCTACGTCAATTCGTCAATACACAGAATTGTCGAATCTGGGAGCAAAAAATCCACATGCCATTCAAGAACTACCGATGCATCCTGAAAAAGTGACAGAGTGTTGAACCATGTAGGCAGGAAAGATAATCGGACCGTACTTTTTTGAAAATGATGAAAGTGCCACTATGACTGTCAATGGTGATCGCTACCGTGGCATGTTGACAAACTTTTTTTGGCGTCAATTGGATGGAGTGGACTGGAATGGAATGTGGTTTCAACAGGATGGCGCGACCTGCCACACCGCAAGTGAAACAATGGCGTTATTGCAAACGAAGTTCAAGGGTTGTGTCATCTCTCGTTTTGGAGACCAAAACTGGCCACCAAGGAGTTGCGATTTAACTCCCTTGGACTTCTTTCTCTGGGGTTTTTTGAAAAGTAAGGACAATGTGAGGCACCCTGAGACGATTCAACAACTAAAAGAAGAAACCTCACGTAAAATTCGTGAAATCCAGCCACTCTTGCTACAAAACGTCTTCCAAAATTTCGTGGATCGAGTTCACACCTGCCAGCAGAACCGTGGCGGTCATTTGACGGTTATTATATTTCATGTTTAATGTCAATGTTTACTCTTTACAACAGTATAAAAATTTCGAAGAATTTCGTTTAAATACTGTTTTTTTTTTAAATTTAAAATTCAAGTTCTTGTTGAGTCACCCTTTATATTATGTTTGTATATTCTACTCATAAATGCTATTTTTGGGTACGTTTGACTTTAAAAATTTAAAAAAAAAATACTTATGGCTCTGTTACCCAGGGGCTGCTGCCCCCCTGGACGTCACGCAACTCTTTCTTACGACTCAATTTTTGTGTCTAGCCCCCATAGATTATTTTCTAATTGCACCATTACCATGCCCCGTTTAAAATTAGTCAGTATTATTTTTGCAAATCAAAACAATATCCCCCCTAAAATATTTTTCTGCGTACGCCACTGCTTGTTTCTAAAAAAAAAATAAGTGAAGTAAAATGCTTCAAAACGTTTAAAATTATAATAATTTATTATTTTATTAATTTCAGCATTACAGTACAATACCTAATATTTATTTTCAATACTAAATTTAAAACAAATAGGTACATACTAGGTATACTGCTTATTATTTGATCCAGTTAAATTGAAAAGACATTGCTTAAAACATTTTTAAGGAATAATAATTATTATTATTGGTAAAGGAGCAGCTGGTATCCATATAAGGCGATAAAATTATGAAAATTACATTTCTAGAGCTGTAAATATATGTAAAAGTTACTTTTAACACCAGTCATAATTAGCAATACCTGGTTAACATAATATTATTTTTATGTTTTTAAACGTTAAAGTGTTTTTATGTAATTACATATTCACTAAATGAGATAAAACATGTGTAAGTTTATTTAAATAACACAATATACAGGATGTTTAAAAAAAAATGCCCGGCGTTTAACTTCTTTATTCTAGGAGAAAGAGCTTTTAAATTTCTAAAAAAAATATGTACAGGGTGGTCCAAATTCGATGGGATTGCATGGGTATCTCGGTTAATATTTAAGATAGAGAAACGGTTAAATTACCAAAAATGTGCAGTTTTTTGAGACAAACTCAGAACCGTTTTCAAAAATATTCTATCATTTCCGGTTTTCGAGTTATCGAATAAAAAGTGTTTTTTTGTCATATTAATAATGCGCCATATCTCCGTTATTGTAAATATCAAAAATATTTATTAAAATTATTTTTGGATATTTTTATGTTTAATTTGATTATACTAAAAAAAAATTTTTATGCTCGCCGTTAAAAAGTTATGACACAAACTTACCTTTTTTTAAATGGAAACGATAGTTGGCTATGACCTATTTAAATTCCACATTTTTTTCTCATTTCAAATATATAAGGGTTGATGTATTTATTTTCAACAATACGCAAGTTATGAAGGTTTTTTAGTTTTTTTTTAAAAGAAAATCATAGTAGGCTGTGAAAACAAAAAATAAACAAGGTGTAAAACCTTATAAAACTCATGTGGTACAAGTTACCAAGGTTTTTTAATTTGTTATTGAGATAAATACGAAATTTTTTGAACATAAGATAAACAACAATATCCTACATTACTGCTGATACCGATTATATCGTTGTTTTCTTATTTTCAAATATTTACAATGTTTATCTCCACAACAAATTAAAAAACCTTGGTTACTTGTACCACATGAGTTTTGTAAGGTTTTACACCTTGTTTGGTTTTTGTTTTCATAGCCTACTATGATTTTCTTTAAAAAAAAACCTAAAAATCCTTCATAACTTGCGTATTATTAAAAATAAATACATCAACTCTTATATATTTGGAATGAGAAAAAAATGAGGAATTTAAATAGGTCATAGCCAACTATCGTTTCCATTTAAAAAAAGGTAAGTTTGTGTCATAACTTTTTAACGGCGAGCGTAAAAATTTTTTTTTTAGTATAATCAAATTAAACATAAAAATATCCAAAAATAGTCTTTATAAATATTTTTGATATTTACAACAATAACGGAGATATGACACATTATTAATATGACAAAAAAACACGTTTTATTCGATAACTCGAAAACCGGAAATGATAGAATATTTTTGAAAACGGTTCTGAGTTTGTCTCAAAAAACTGCACATTTTTGGTAATTTAACCGTTTCTCTATCTTAAATATTAACCGAGATACCCATGCAATCCCATCGAATTTGGACCACCCTGTACCTATAAGAGCGCAAATTATTTTCAAATATGCCATCACTTTTTACCAATATCGATTCTTTTTTATGATTTTAAATTTTATTTTCTACTTTCAAAATTTTTTAAAACGTAAGATCTTGAAAATCTTCATAAAAATACATTACAAAAAGTGGCATAAAATAATTGGAAGTCTTCTACTTAAATAATGATAATAATGATAAAAATAATGCACAGATAATAAAAATACTGACTGTATTGGTAGGACTCGAAACTACTGTATGTTTCTATTGTAAAATTAGCTAAAGAACTTATCATTTTCACTGAATTAATTGTGTTTATTTATTATCTATGCAAATAATGTATTAACGTATTAATAAAGTGCCATTAACGTACAATTCAATTATGAACCGAATTTTCTGGCATGTAAGACGCTACACAATTTTTAAGGCATATTTTGAAATGAATTTTTAAAAAACTTCTATTACCTACTAGCCTACTACTACCATATAAGATGCAGAATGATTTCCCGTGAACTTTTTTGGTTAAAAACGCGCCTTAAATGCCGGAAAATATGGTATTTGAAAATGACTCGCCACACTTTATAAGTTATAGTAAAGGCCAACGCTCTATCTATAAAGATAAAACTGTTACAGGCTTAATAAGTTTTTACGAGACTTCCTATTACCTACTTAAAAAACTGGAATTGAAAATATTTTGCCACAAGGATTTTTAAACAAAAAATCTGTTATGAATCCCTGAGCTACCACTTTAAAACAACAAAATAAAGCAAAACTTTAGTATGCATAATTAATACTTGGAAACATACTTTGAAGTGTTAATTAAAAAGATAAGTTAATACTCTAGATTTGTTGCAAAAACGTAGCACATTCTTGCATTCTTGCCACATCCTATTATAAACTCTTTGAATTTGACTTTAAAATTATTACAGTAAAAAATCAGCAAATTTCACCATTACCGCATTGCAGGTTCGTCGGTTATATCACCGTTGAAGTCTCCATATATTATTCCCAATTTATTACCGCTATTAATTTGTAGTTACAATCCCGGGACTTAAATTCGTATGTAATAATAAAAAACAACGAAATTTAATTTAGTCATAAAAATACACTAAATTTATGCTTCACAGGGATCGCTAAATTATTTTTCATTAACCGGACATCATTTAAATACTTAACAACAAACTTGCTAAAAGTTGTCATTACCAAAGGTGCTTTAAAGTAGAAATAAAAGACAATTTTAAAATAAAATTGTTACGAAAAAATCAATAAAAATAAATAAGTCACATAATATATGGCAAATAGATAGAATCTACCTGCAAAATCATCAAAAATAATTCAGTTACCATTTAAATGTCTCTTTACTTTTGCCAAAGTATTTTGATGACAAAAACATTGTTGTACCTACTATATTTGAATCTATAATCTTCATCTAATTAACGTCACGCCTCTACCGTTAGGTGTAAGACTTTTGTATCTTATACCGAGTGTAACTGAGTTTTGGTACATTTTTATTTTTCTTTAGTTTTGAGTTTAGATCTTTAGATTAATGAAATTTTAGACATAAGTATACAGGGTGCGCCATTAGTGCGATAAAGTCCATTATTGCCCTTAATGTCAACTTAATAAAAAAAAGTTTTTAATGAAACTTATAGTATTTCTACACGTGCATGTTTTAAAATTAGTTTCAAGTATACAGGGGGTTTCATAAAAGTGGGGCGTCACTAAAGGTATTTTTTTTAAATTGGACACCCAGTATATTTTTGCATAATCGAATTCAGCAAGAAAATCTCCATATGACAGTATTTTGTTTTTTTCATTTTTTTGCGACGTTGCCAATTTATCTTAAAAAATCTTTGAATTTCCAGAAAAACAGAGTACAATACTTGTCAAGAGCACAACCTTATGAATAATAATTGGCATATGATATTTTGTACATACAAAGTCAAAAGGTGTAGTCACAGTCTAAATACATCAAAATTAATTTATATTATACAGGGTGTTTCTTATAGATGTGCCAACTTCCCAATTTCCTAGTTTTCTCGGAATAGGCCCCGACTTTGACAATAGAAACAATAATTTCTGTAGTAACAAATGTCAGAGTTAATTGCTGTCAATTGTTAAAACATAAATAAATGAGTATAACATATTTAATAGGAATTTTCCAAAAAAAGAATTGATTGATGCGGTCTATGTTCAGGGTGGCGTATTTTCGATGCCCATACAGGGGGGGTATCTCGGTTATTATCAGAGATAGAAAAAAACTAAGTACGTAGTCTCGATTTCTTTTTTCGAGAGGAATTTATTGTCGTAAACAGATTTTTGATCTTTTTTAATTTTCGAAATATAGTTTTTTTTTTAATCTCTGATAATTACCGAAATACCCCCCCCCTGTATGGGCATCGAAAGTACGCCACCCGAACATAGACCGTATCAATGAATTCTTTTTTGGAAAATTCATATTGCATATGTTATACTCATTTATTTATGTTTTAACAATTGACAGCAATTTACTCTGACATTTGTTACTACAGAAATTATTGTTTCTATTGTCAAAGTCGGGGCCTACTCCGAGAAAACTAGGAAATTCCTACACAACGCTTATAAGAATAAGTAAAATGTAAATATCTCAGAAAATATTCATTTTAGGTATAGGTAAGTATTAAGAAAAGTTGAAGAAAAACAAAAATGCAACAAAATGACGTAATAATATACAGGGTGTTCCATTTGAAAAAATAAAGTTATTGATGTTTGAAAATTGGGAAGTTGGCACATCTACAAGAAACACCCTGTATAATATAAATTAATTTTGATGTATTTAGACTGTGACTACACCTTTTGACTTTGTATGTGCAAAATATCATATGCCAATTATTATTCATAACGTTGTGCTCTTGGCAAGTATTGTACCCTGTTTTTCTGGAAATTCAAAGATTTTTTAAGATAAATTGGCAACGTCGCAAAAAAATGAAAAAAACAAAATACTGTCATATGGAGATTTTCTTGCTGAATTCGATTATGCAAAAATATACTGGGTGTTCAATTTAAAAAAAATACCTTTAGTGACGCCCCACTTTTATGAAACCCCCTGTATACTTGAAACTAATTTTAAAACATGCACGTGTAGAAATACTATTTATAACTTTTATTAAGTTGACATTAAGGGCAATAATGGACTTTATCGCACTAATGGCGCACCCTGTATGTGTAAAAAACAGGACTACTTAAACAAATGTATCTACCTACACTATTATTTCACTTACGGTTTCTCCGGAAATGCGGAAATTATCCTAACTCTCTTATTTCAAATTGAACACTCTGTACCTACCTATATTTTTACATTTTTTTAAATATAAAGCAATTTTTGATACAACTGCACCATTTTGGTTAATTTTTATAACCTCTATATAATTTTCCGGTCAATTTTATAATATGTTAAGCAGTCTACCAACACAAATATAAGTTATTGATATGATTACATTCGTCAAGAAAACACTCTTTTTAAATGACCGCTTGTACCACTACAATTCCATTTAAAAAAATTGACTCTATCAAAAAATCGATTCTGAAACCTTCAAAGCCGATTATAGTAACCTAAATGTCAATAAAAATTTACAAAAACGTTTTTCGGACACTTGTTGACTTTAATTAAATTCAATTTATGCAGGTCACGGCACACTTAACAAAAAAATATATTTCCGTCCAAATTTATTTGAGGTTAAAAAAGTTAACCAAAACGGTGCAGTTGTATCCAAAATTGCTTCCTCTTTACAAAAAAATGTTAAATATACAGGGTGGTCCATTTTAAATAACAAAGTTGGGGTCATTTCTGGCGAAACCGGAAGTGAAATAATAGTGTACATATGATTAAATAATCTGGTTTTTTACACATAGGTACCTACTAAATTTTTAAAATTTCATTTAATTAAATACAAAATCAAAGAAAAAAAGGGGGTTTACCACAACTCAGTTAGGTACACCCGGTATGTGTGGACTTTATTTGTGTTACTTCTTTAATCTCTTTCTATCTTTAGAAAGCTCTATAAGCTTATCCAACTTGACCCCTCTGTTTTGGAAGTTTCCCTTACATCATCCATTCCAGGTTTTTCTTGGTCGACCCTATTGGCTTTTTCGTCCAGTTTGCGCTGCATTAACTTCCCTAAGCATTATTCTATCCTCCCATTCTATATAATGACATAGCCAACTAACCCAACTAAGTTGTGGTGTCCTGGGTGTTGTCTTCCATTGATTGCTTTTTAAGATTTTCTCTATGGATGTTTTTGAATTGTATCCCGTTCAAAATCTTATGAAACCTAATTTTTTTTAAACATAAAATTTCTGTAATAGGTATTAAATAAAATCAAAATATTCAAATGCTGATTTTATAAATCTGAAAAATGGGTTCTATTATTTTTTTAATTTTAATGTCTTATACCTACAGTTTATTTCGCTTAAAACAATGCCGTCTATTTAATATCTCTCTTATTTTAACAGAATAAGTTAATTTTTTTTTAAGTTTTGCACATTTAATAAGGATGCTGTAGTTATTTTTGTTTATTTGTTGTGAATATTCACATGAAACGTTTATTTTAACAAAATTTTGAGAGACATTATTTACAAAAATGAGATTATTATCTGTAGTTGTTGAATACATCCAAGTTCTTATCTATTGCAGTAATTATTTTCAGGAACAATCAGTGCGCATTTGAACATAACCTAATACAGGGTGTTTCTTAAATATTGCGAAAAAATTAGGGAGGTAATTCTTTATCGAACATTAAGGATTTTTTTTGTAAATTTTTTTTTCTTAGACGTTTCCTTTCGGAGTTACATCCCCTAAGGGGGAGCGCTAAAATTGGGTTTTTATTTTATTTCTCAAATTTGGATAAATGTAGGAGAATAATTTTTGGTAGATGTTTTATACAATACTCATTACCGTATTTTACAGACTATAAGACGCACTTTTTTCTTCGAAAAATTGCCTCCAAAATTCAGGTGCGTCTTATACTCGAAATTAATATAAAAATGTCCAGTGTTTGGTTTACAATTCCCGCCAGTCTTAAAAATGGCCATATATTCGATGCAGCGGGAAACCTATCTCTATCTGGCAACATTGGATTCAACTGGCACCAGCAGTGCGCCGATGCGACGATTTTAAAGGTCAGTTCGGTTTTATAAACTAAGAATTTTTTTTAGTCTGGTTTTGCAATCTAATAAAAAAATGGTAAAAAAGCATTTTTTTTTTAAAAACTGCTTAAAAATTATGGTGCGTCTTATAGTCCGTAGCGTCTTATAATCCTTAAAATTCGGTAAAAGGTTTCTCATAGTAATATTTTTAATAATCTCCCACCTGCACAGGCGGCTGAAAAGTGCGAACCCTGTTGGTTTTTTTATCAGAACTTTTAGGTAGCTTGAAATTCTGCAATTTTTTTTAAAGCTTGATTTATTTAGAAACTGTTTTTATTCTTTCGTTTTTCTCGTAAAATTTACCGTTTTTGAGTAAAAAACAATTCATTTTGGTGGTTACCATGGTTTGTTCATGTATTGTTTAATTGCAGTATTTCAACCTAACCTACCAAAAAGTTCTAATAAAAAAACCAACAGGGGTGGCACTTTTCAGCCGCCTGTGAAGGTGGGAGATGACTGAAAATATTATAGGAAGGTCGGGTATATCGTACCACTTTTTAGAATTTTGGTTATGGTGAATCTTCTATTAAAATTACGCGAAATAAAAAATATCATTGGTTAGTACACATATTTGTTTATAAAAATGATATAAATCGATAGACAAATAACAATAGGAACATAAAAGAAAAAAATAAATTGCAAAATGCTGCAAAAGGTACGATTTCCCCAACTCTTTCGGTAAATCGTACCTAGGGGTGGCTAAATCGTACCTACAGGTTATATATATGGAGATAGGTACAAATTTAAGATAGGCACAACAGCTTATTAACAATTAACACAAACATATTTTTTGTACCAACTCTCATTCCAGAACATGTTTCATGAGCCCAACGGTACACCTTTGACACCGGAACATATCTTCAATTACGTTTTCTTCGCAAATCAAACAATACTAATACCAATCATCTGGGTTCACTACTACATCAACATCTTCTACTGTTTTTGACGTCGTAGCTTTGGGACGGCATGCTTGTTTTTAAATAGAGGCAACAAGTGTTAGAGATTCGGCAAATCGTACCTGGTACGATATACCTAACCATTTGCGGTACGATTTGCTGAACTGCCACTTTGTGCGATTTTATGATTAACGTGGAATTAATTACAATTTCAACGTATTAAAGCAAGTTTCAATTTACGCCTAATTTACTGACAAATGCTGATGTAAAAGTATTCATACGGTTTAACTTACCGATTTAGAATCAAAATCTTACACGTGAACAAAAAAAATTATTATTGACGACACTGTTTTCACAAATTGAAAGTTACCCGGAAACAGTCATGTTGCCGGTAAAAATGGAAAATGCTTTATGTTTTGCAGTACAAGGGCCTCGGATTGAGTAGGAAAGATTGCACCATTTACACCTTCTAATAAGAAAAATAGCAGTGGTACGATTTAGCAAGCGGTACGATATATCCGACCTTACCCTACTATGGAAAACCATTTAATAAGTTTAAAGCATCTACCAAATATCATTGTTCTATATTTATCCAAATTTGAGAAATAAAACAAAAACTCAATTTTACTGCTCCTCTTTAGGGGGTGCAACTCCGAAAGGAGACGTCTAAGGAAACAAAAATACATAAAAGACCCCCCTTAATTTTCGATAAGGAATCACTTTCCGAATTTTTCGCAATATTTAAGAAAAACCCTGTATAAAGATTTGGTATTTTTATTAAAATAAATGTTTGACACCTCATTACAAAAATTATTAGTACTAAAAATAATCCCTTTTGTATTCAGAAACGAACTGGCAATAAAAATGTGCAGTTTATTTCATAATAAATTAAATTATTACAATTAAAGTCAGGCTGTTGCTGTTTTTAATGTATGTAACTTAGTTCCTTATGGTATGTTGTATATATTTAATTTTAACACCAGCAATAAAAATAATTTATTTTTCTAACAACATTTCGCATGACGTGATATACAACACCTGCAAACCCATTATCTCGGGTTAAGAACAATCCCTACCTTTAATTACCTATATTCTTTACATACTGAGAATTATTTGTTGTGCAGACGTTGTAAATTATCTTGCAAATTTTTTGTGGAATACAAGACTTGAAATAATGCGAGTTAAATTGTTGCTTATAGTATAATAATTGTACTAATTATGAATGAAAGAGATAAAAATATGCTTCAAGACAAACTGCCATTTTAAAACACATTTAAAACAATGTTTATTTCCTTCTATGATTTGTTAAATATTTATAAAATAAAATTAATTCAATTTACTCGGGGATTTTTAATTCTCAGCTCACCAATCAATAGAATAAAATATAAGTTAAGTTGTTGAATGTACAAGTACATATAATATTGGTACTTAATGTTTAGGGTTCTTATCAAAACGGTAAATAAACAAACATAACAAAACAATGCTTTATTGTCTTATCGATTAATTACGCTTGGGCTATAGACGTGAATTAGGTAATACTTCGCATTGCTACCAACAGTTTTATTTAAATCTTTAGCTGTCTACGTCAACGAAAACTGCAAAGTGAATAAAAAAATGAACACGTCACGTCATATATTGCTGACGGTAATCCAGACAAATGATTTATGTTGAACGGTGGCCAATCAACAACGTGAGGTTGTTGAGCCGCATGTCTAACTAAAACATTTATCTAAAACTCTAATATTAAAGCGACTACAATTTAAAATTGCTTATCAGGCTGTTGAATGTAATTAGTTGCTGGTAATATTTACATAATTAACTATTAATATAAAAATGAGACTTTAGTGATTGCGAAATAAAGTAAGGTATTAGTTTTCGTAATAAATTGTAGATACAGCTACCAATATTAAGTCTTTTACCTCTAAGTAAAAGAATTTACTTGAATTAAATTGTTATTTAGGTACGTCAAACACACTGATAATGTCTAATTGTTGTAACCATTACCTTCCAAACAACCATTATTTTTGTTAATTCAATTAATTAAAAAAAAAAAAGAAGTTAACAAAAGAAATCACTATTTTTGTCATTTAAGTCAGTGCATACAAAAGTGTTTAACGCGTACCTCTGGGGGTACGAAAAAGAGTGTCAAGGGGTGCACCGTATTTTTTTATATTTTACTATAGCATTTTTTAGCTAAAAAAATTTTGTATGTTTAAATAGGGGTAGTATTATTTAAAATTACCTAAACCAGTCCTATCTTCGATCGATAGGGGTACGCCGGTAAGACTAAACTCTTAACAGGGGTACGAGATGGTTAAAAGTAGGGTTTCTCATATTTGTTTGCTTATCCCGGGATTCCGGAAAGAAATCAGACCTCTTCGCGGGTTCCCGAGATGTAATAAATGTTGTCAATATTTTGAAATAAATAACCCGAAATAGGAAAGGAGTGGTTTGTCATTTAAAAACAACTGCAAGTCATATATTATGTAATACATTTTTATTATTCATGATTACTATTAATAATAAAATAATATTGGCAAGAGAAATATGTATTTAAAAAATGTAATCTTTCTATTGCAATTTCATTTTAATGAACACAATAACAATAACAATGCATTTTATATGAATTAAGAAAACAAAAGTATTCTGTGCTTCGGTCACTTAAGTCTTATTATTAATTTATAGAGAAAGGTTGCCGAGATTGTACCGGCTCCTCAAATGGACCACCATTATTTTAGACACTTCTGGTAACCTAACAATCACCTCATAGACGTAATTTAAAAAAAAAAAACGCCAAATTGCAGTCACATGTTACTGGCTTAAATCTTATTTTCAAAATGTTGTGTATATTATAATAATATTTAAGCATCTTTGCTAAGGAAACTGCAAACAAGTAGGAAAGTTTTATAGCGATTTGCTCAAAATTTTCGAGAAAAAAAGTAATTACTCGAAAACGATTAATTTTAGGCCAATATGACCTTGCACATTTTATAAAGTAGATACATATAAAAAGGAATCCAAAAATGTAATAATATACAGGGAGTTCTATTTAAAATAAACCGTAATAAACAAAACAAAATCGAGTATAATACCATAAAGCTCAAAAAAGATAGCGATGCATCTTTTATAAAGAACATTTTTTTGTTAAATCAATATTTTAGAAGATAAAAGCGGTATTTCAAACTTTTTTTATGTTAAAATAGACTTTTTTAAATAAACTTTGAAGGTCTATAACTCGATAACCATCAAGTTTTGGACTATGGTTTACACAACATTTTTTGCTTAAATTGATTCAAGGAATATGCTCCTTAAGTTTGGCCGTTTTGTCATATAACAACCCGCATTTGTAGTACTATAAGGTGAACTATTATTATTTAAAAATAATTCCCTCTACCGTCAGGTGAACTGTAAAAAATGCTAAATTTCATGTGATAAGTACCACTAAAGATCTTTTTTCTACGACCACTAATGTAAATGACTCTTACCGTACAGCGTGCATGTATAGTGTGGGTCCTTACGCACGGTAAGCACGGTACCTACGTCCAAATTGACAAGACAACGTAATTACATGTGTATATTAGCCAAAAAGCCGTTAAAATCGTAGATATTATGTGATCGTAGAAAAAGTAAGTTACATAACACGAGTTGTAAAGCAATTACGCACTCGTCGAAATACGTACTCTCCGCTACGCGGCTCCGTGCGCAACTTTTCCTAATAGAATATACCTATTTTTATCATGTATAGACATGAAATAGCAAAATAAATATGCAAAAACAAATATTGATAAAAAAGTAAATATAGGCTTTTTTAGGTGTCAAAGCTTACTGTGATTTTCAATAGTTAAATGCAACTATATCATTTACCTTAGAATCAAAACAAAGTTTAAATAAAAGAATATCTCTGGTTAATAAAGCATGAAAGTCTATAGAATTTGCCTGTGTATTTTTTTTTAATCAATTGTGTTAACGGATATATTTAAGATTTTAAATATTGAGCAATATCAATATATCGGACATGTCTAGTGTGCTGTGCGATTCACACCTAAAGTGTATGCAACATTACCGGTAGTCCATAAAAGGCTGTAGTTATGTAACTAAAACTGAATATTACACAACTTTCTTTGCGTTATTTTATTTTGTTGAAAAAGAAATTTAAAAAAAATTATTTTCAAAATTATGTTTGCAAATGTCTAAAATATGACGCATGTTTTTTCCTATGGCTAAACCAATTAAGCTGAATGAATATAATGAAATAATACTAGTTAAACATATTTAACGTAAGGTGTCCTCTTGAGTGAAATCTTATAAACTGAAGCTATAGTTCTGAATCGCTAACGGCACATAAATTTGTTATATAGCCAGTCCTTTGCTGAACCCTTTGTATAAGAAATGCATTATAATTAAGAGCTCTTATGTCGTCTAGTGCTCCATATTTTAATACGCCATTGCACTAATACTGTTACCTTACACCTTACATACCAAATATGAAAATATTTGAACTCTATTGTTCTACGAAGTTTATTTACTTATAAAGGCTATTAAAGCGTGGGTTAAATTATTGTATTGTAGTTTCGTACAATGCGGTAATAAAACATAATATTTTATTTCATGTGGGTGCTACTATTGATTAAATTAAATCAAATGTAAAATTTTAATTAGAAACGAGTCATGAGTGTTAAATTGGCTTCAGATACAAACATTATATCGTTTGTCGTGTTGATTTATTTTAGCATACCGGATGTTTAGTTTACAGTATGTGTGTTAAAACATGAAGAACATAAGTATCTCGGAAGGAATACG
Organism: Elmis aenea; assembly: GCA_947652605.1. Classification (NCBI taxonomy): domain Eukaryota; kingdom Metazoa; phylum Arthropoda; class Insecta; order Coleoptera; family Elmidae; genus Elmis; species Elmis aenea. The sequence goes on along the minus strand of OX393577.1, from coordinate 49,671,660 downwards.
AATAATTAAATTGGCGTGCTTCTACGTCTAAACTGAAAATGGGCAAATTGTGCCAAATTTGTGAAATATCCTGAAATCACTGAAAAATCATAAATTTTTTTATTATTAATAGTAAAAACTTACTTACTCACTTAATCCTATAGCCTATCTAAAAAATAAAATTTGGTATTTGTTGGTAAGGTAAAGATCTTAAACCAAATTACGTTAGTAACGTTGGCCCACCTGTCCCGGTGAGCTAATCCGCCCCTGAACCACACTAGGTGCCGTTTTATTATGATCTCCAATTCAAATCGGTAAAATCCACTGCATTTTAGTCTTTTATTAAAATAAAACTTTCGGAAATTAGATTTAGACGAATTTCAGATAATTTTTTACTTTTACTGACCATGAAGATTTAGGTCCCACCCAATGTTGACAAGTAAAATTAAAATTCTTATGTATAAGATAATTAAAGAATGTAAGCAAAACACAAAGAAAGCCTACTGGGGTTGGAATAAACTAAAACCAGTATCCTTAACAGAATTAGCCTTTGCAGATGATATGGTGCGTGCTATTAGTTAGCTAAAAGCGAAAAGGACTTGCAATTCTATCTAGACATATGGGCAGATACATTAACTAGATATAATATGAATATTAATATAACAAAAACAAAGTTTATGGTTATAGCGAAAAATCATGAACCAGTTACAATAATTATGCTAGACCAAAAAAAAGATAGAGCAGGTAGCAAATTTGAAATATTTAGGAACAATAATTGCATAAAATGGCAAATTGGAGGAAGATCTGAATAACAGAATAGCGGCAGTGACGAAATATTACTACGCCACTAATAAATGTTTGATAAGTAAGAAGGAGATATCAAAAGAAACGAAGACGCAAGTTTTCAATGCAGTGTACGTACCCATTCTCACGTACAGTTTAGAAACTTGGACTCAAAAACAAAAACAAAGAATACAGGTACAGGAAATGAGATTTGTGAAAAGAATAGAGAGATGTAGACTGATCGATAAAATCAGTAACTAAAAAATTCGAAATAACCTAGGAGTAACAGATATTAAGAAAAAGATGGAGAAGAATCAATTAAGATGGCTTGGACATTTATTAAGCATGCCAGAGAGTAGATAGGCGAAAATAGGATGGAAAATACAGATAGAGGGAAAAAGAAATAGAGGAAGACCAAGAATAAAATAGAAAAAAGAAGTGAGGCAGAGACTGATTAGCTAACGATAGGCAGGAGTGGAGAAAAATAACACAGACATAGAAAAGCATACCTCGACACCGAAAGGTACAGGAGGAACCGATTAAGAAGAAGAAGAACTTTCGGAAATTAGATTTAGACGAATTTTAGATAATTTTTTACTTTTACTGACACTGATCATTTAGGGTCCCACCCAATGTTGAAAAGTAAAATTTAAATTTTAAAAAATTTGGCGAAAAAAATATTCAAAAATGTTAGTGTTCCGTTTTCATATTTTTAATATATGGTCATCCTAGGTGTACAAGAACTCAGTAACACCCGGTATGTGTCTCCTAATTACAAGATAATCTCTTTTCAAGCACTTCTTTGAGGGAACAAACATGATCATTACAAGATCTTTTGGCTCGAAAACCGTTTTATACTTCGATATTCTGCATATTCTCTTTAATTTTCATTTTACCCTACCTTCTTCATGTTGAATTATACACTTTGTTAATATTAACCCCTATTCTCCGGAATTAAGAAATATTTATCAAAATGTTTTGAAATTCAATCAAAAAATGGCCATAGATACATGAAAAATCACTTTTTATTAAATTACAGGACGCAGGTCCTGACTTAGGAGCTGTCGTTATATGACGACGCTAGGGGAATATGAGTACAAATAATAATAATCTTGGTATGTTTTATAATTTCAGATTTATTTGTGAAAGTATATTACAATGTAAATTAAATTTGAGACATATAAACTATAAACTTATAAACTATGATAAGGTTGAAAGCAAGGTATATATAGGATATTGGTCTAGCAAGTAAAGCACTGTAGATGAACATTTACCAAATTTACTCTCCATTATTTCATTTCCTCGATAAGTTTTTCCTTGGTAAGGATCAAAGGCGATTAGATAACCAGATGGTGAATTTTGACACCAAACCTTGTATCCAAATCGTATTGGTTTATTTCTAATCGCTTGCTTACATCCGATATTGCTGAGGTGGGTGTATAATTTTCCATACATTTTTTTTGAATATATGAAATTAATGGTCGTAATTTGGAAAACTTATCGAGCTTGTCTAAGTTGTCTAAGATTTCATGACATTATCAAATCTATCCCTCCGCATAGATTCATAATATATCGCAATGTTGCGCAAATCACTACATGTACTCCAATACATTGCTTTTCCTGGCAATGGATTGTATTAAAATGGCAAAAAATACTCGCAGTTCCTCTTTGGTTAATTTTATATCTGGCCAGTTTTTTGATAAGCAATATTCGGAACTGGCAGTAATAATTAATTCGATTAAAGTATCATCAAAAAACCGTTCAAAATATTGAACAGCAGTGACTTCATCAATATTTTCTTCTGCCATAAGATGAAATTGACTAGGTTGTATATGTATAGTTTTACCGCCACTGCTCCATATAATTTGATCTTTTTTTGATTTTTTGGTGATCTTTGGTATTTTGTTTAGGTTGGAAATAGTTGAAACTTCTTTTTTGGTCTGTTTTTTCTCTGCCGGTGCCATTAGTTGATTTCTGGATAAACAGTTTATATTCGTCCCTTCTTCTTCATCTGAATCTTCGTCTGTTAGCTCATTAACTGCAGGTGGTTCAATAAAAATATCTTGGTACATGCATTCTCCTAGCGTCGTCATATGACAACAATCAAATTTATAGCGAAATAACTCCCTTATAAATGTTATTATAAATAATTACATTTTATATAAAAAACACTTGACTATTATATATTCAAAATATGTAAACAAATAAAATATTTTTACCGTAATTATATTATTTAGTACTTACTTTTTTGACGACGTCATGGTTTTCGTGTTCTCTCGTAAATTGGTCACTTTTAACAATTAAATATGTTCGAAGTCTGCAACTTACTGCGATGCAATGGCTACATTTATGAAAACAATTGTTTACCTGAGTAATTAAACTTAAGCTGACAGGTTTAAAATCAGGTACCTGACAATACACCGTTATTACAGGGCAGGTAAACGTCGTCATTTGACGACGCTAGGAGAATAAGGGTTAAGATATTTCATCAAATTTCTTCTTTTAAAGCTGGTCTCTTGTAGCTTTTGGTGTCAAAGTCATGCTTCTTTACTTTTGCTATCTTGCTAATTGTGGCACATCTCTTCAACTGATACCTCTTGAAACAATCTTCGGTCCCGGGTTTGGAACCGCATCTTCTATAGTTGAAAGTTGATGTTTCGGCCATTATCTCGTTATATAACGTTAACGTCTTGAAAAAGACCACGATATAATGGTCGAAACGTCAACTTTCAACTATAGAAGACGCGGTTTCAAACTCGGCAACGAAGATTGTATCATGGACAACGGCCACGAAAGCCTTAAGAATAAAATGATACCTCTTGCATCTATTAGGTTGGATAATAAGTAATGACCTTTTTTTTTAAATTTGAAAATGCGCGTGAAAAAAATGTTTGTTTGCCTAAATGTTAAATGTCATTTAAAAACGAACTTCTTGCTCTACAAGGTAGTTCTTTTGTTTTTTTTTGTTTTTGAGTCACTTAAGTTAATTTTGAGGTAATGAAAATGGAATGTCAAGTGGACAAAAGTGAGCAGTTTCGATACCATTTGCTTTTTGCGTTTAATCGAGGCGTTAAAGCATCTGAAGCTGCTCGTGAGATTAGTGTTTATGGAGAAGACCCAATGCCTAAAAGGACGGCTCGCACTTGGTTTACACGATTCTAAAATGGCAATTTCGACCTGAAAGACATGGCTCGCTCTGGACGCCCGGTTGAGTTCGATGAAGAGCGATTCAAACAGCTTCTTCATGAAAATCCGCGCCAATCCACAAGAGAATTGGCTGAGCAAATGAATTGTGTGGATAGGACAGTCGTTAACCACCTTCATTCAATGGGAAAGATTCAAAACTTGGCGCTTGGGTTTCTTACGTCTTGAATGAAAACAACAAAAATCAACGCCCCACAATCGCCGCCGGTTTGCACGCCCGTCGTCGCTCGACACGGGGTCACAAACAACGTTTCTTTTATCGCATAGTCACGGGTGACGAAAAATTGTGCCTTTACGTCAATATGAAGCAGCGGAAAGAATGGCTCAGTCCCAAAAAAACAAGCGACGCCGCGCGAAAAACAAGAAATTCACCCTCGAAAGACAATGTTGTGCGTCTGGTGGGACTGGGAGGGTATCATTTACTACGAACTTCTTCAGAACGAGACGGTCAACGCAGATATCTATAATGCATCCACTCAACGACGCCATTCAGCAAAAACACAACGCCCGTCCCCACATTGTCAACGTCACCAAAAATGCCATTCAAAATTTTGCCGTATCCGCCCTACTCTCCCGACCTGGCACCATCGGATTTCCTTTTTTTTTTATCTCTTACAATCAAACGCTCTGAGCGGCGTTTCGTTTCATAATCACGTGGAATTGAAAACTTGGTTAAACGAATTTTTTAAGTCAAGACCGCGGGATTTCTATCGTAAAGGATTCGATAAACTTGTTGAACGATGGGAGGAAGTTGTAAATAACAACGGCGAATATATAATTGATTAATTTATTGTATTCTTTTTGTTTAAAATAAAACAATATTAATTTTTAAAAAAATGCCATTACTTATTATCCAACCCAATAGTTTCTACCTCATGACATTTTTTCAAGTTGTTTTGAATTTGTCTTAACTTTTTCCCTTCAATCTTCAAATTTCATCCCACTTTCGCATACCTACTTTTTAAGATGTTTGATTTCCATTTTTTCTCCTAGGTTTTTTCTATTTTTATCATTGCTAATTATATTAATTTGTTACACATATTATAAGCAATTCAGTACTTGAATCTTAATGAAACAATAAAATTATGATATGGAGCTAATAAAAATTTTAATAAAATATACTCAACCTATGAAAAAGGGCTACAAAATGTATTTATTACGGTCAGATGCTGACAGGTGTAAGGAGGTTGTGTGTCACGCGTCATTTACATTCTTTATCTACGGTCAAGTGTCACATAAATTGAACGACAAATGTACAATTTTTGGAGTATTTTTGCATGCTAAATTGGGTGATTTTAATCTTCATCATCGCGCTGCTATTTTAATATTTTTAACGACGTAAGCAATTGTCATAAAAAAAACTTTACAACAGCATATTTATAGCTAACTATTGACCAATTATGAATAAGTTAAGATCTGTTGCCAATTTGATACAAAAAGATTTTAGATTAGAAAAACTTAAAAAATAAAATAGTGGAACTATATAAGACATACGTTAAACACGTTTTAAAATATTGCAAGACCATTTTGTTATAAAATAATGTGTTCATAATAAATTATCAAGTTATTGACACTCTAAATTCAATCGACCACTTAAAATTATTTTATGAAATTAAATAGAAGCAGGAATATTGAGGGGTATTAAAATACGTAAGATTCTCATTGCTTTCGTCTTAGATAAATAAAAATCCCGTTCAATTTATGCAAACTTAATCATTAATGGTAAACGCTATATCATCTTAAAATTTTCAGCAAGTATTATTCAATCATTTACGTTGTTATTAAATTATAAGGGCACGTCAAAAAATAATTGGAAGTCCACTGATGATTATACATTTAGTACAGCCGGCGTGTAGTGTGTTATGAAGAACAGGTGATCAATTTACTTGCAGTAAAATTTATCGACGACGCCAGAAATAATTAAAAAAATGAACTGTAGTTATGCAGAGGAAATAATATTGTATATTTGAAACCTGATATTCTCCAACACGCCGACCAATCAAGCTACAAAATGCGTTTCAAAATAATTGCAATTATCACCTCGCTTGTACCAATTACATTAATACTTACTCAGACTTATTTATGAATTTTTGGATTTCCAGTAATTAGATCGCAAAAGAAGTTTTAAAAAATTCAAATGTATTACTATACCCACTTAATTATCATACAAATTAATGCAATTTCATAACATGAATGGAAAAATATCAGTTTACAGGTTTACACAACTCAGTTAGAAGACTAATAAAATTGAAATATATCTCAAATAATTTGCCTTATTATTTGTGCCTCACTTATGTAACAATTTTGGTTTATTAATAAAGTGTAGCAATTTCCAGGGCCCTCTCAACAAGTTTGAGCACCCTGGACTAAGAAAGTTTGGCGCCTTTAATCACATTGGATTGAGCAATAGTACATAATATACCGGGTGTCCACTTGCAAGCTCGAACATGGAAGTTCAACATTTTTTTAAACATTTTCGTGGATTCCTGCTCGCCAATTCAACTTATACGAAAGGTAATGGTACCAATCGAAAGAAAATTATTGCGTATCTAATGGTACTACCGTTAATACTAAAGGTACGATGTTTACTTTAAGATATTAATCTAAAATGTTATGATTTTTAATCTGAAAGGCCGTGATGTTCATTAAACGTCCATTTTGACAGTGTTTGTATGTCAATTTAATTAATTATTTACGTCACATTAAGTAACTTTTTTTTAATGTATTAAAATGAATAATTACTCTAATGAAGAACGAGTTTTCAAGATAAATTCAGAAGATCTGGTTCCAACAAAACGGCTGACCCGCGCATTTCGGCTTAGATGTTAGTTTATTAAATGATTTCTTTCCAAATCGTTGGATTGTTGGAGGTGGTGCCATAAGTTGGTCAGCCAGATCTCCAGGCTTAAGAACTTTGTGACTTTTTTCATGGGGCCACATCAAACGTCAAATTTACGAAAGACGCCAACCAAATATTTATTGTTTAAAAGAAAGCAATATACAGGGTGTGTATAAATTGGCGGAAGCCCTACACGTGACGATGTTCTTCGTAAAATTCTAAGTCGAAAATCTTGATACAAAAATGTTGTACCATGCTTCCTATGGCCTCAGGAACCATTTAAAGAAACAAAAATGACAACATTGCTTACATTGATTTGCGTTTGGACATTTTTTTATCAGTAATTTTTACTTAGGTATTTACAATTTTTGTTCGAACTGAAAGCCTTCAGTTCGTAAACATAGCTGCAAACTTTTGGGTATCGTAAAACACAAACTAGAAATAATGACGAGAAAAACAGAGATGACAGCTAATGACAATGTTGCCATATGTATTATTTTCATTCAAATCAGTGATCTTAAAACCCGTGTGGACCTATCGTGTGCAGTTGTGGGGAACCGCGAGTGCTTCAATGCTTCAAACATAGGAATTCTGCAAAGCTTCCAATCTAAAACACTAAGAACAATAACAAACGCAGCTTGGTTTGTGACAAATGAAACTCTACACAATGACCTAAACATCCTCCGGTGTTACAAGAAGCGAAGGCCACAAGCACCAAATACATCAGGCGACTGGAACGGCATCCCAACCCGTTTGCCGTCAGCCTATTAGACAATAGCCAAACCACACATCGGTTGAAGCGATACACCACATTAGAAATAAGCTACAGATAAGACTAGACGCTATTACTAACATTAATCGTATTATTTTATTATTTGTTAGGGCTTTAATGTAAGTTTACTAACCACTCGCTTGCATTGCAGCATGTCCCGCTGCCAAAATGCAAATGTTTAATCAACCGATTATTGCTCTAGGGCAGATCTCGGGAAAAAAGGAGTAAAAAAAAATATGAAAAATCAGTGATTTACATATTTTCAACACCAATTTTTGAAAGGAAGAACACAATATCTAGGAAAAAATACTATTCTAAATTTATTTTTATTCCAACTTGCAGCTTTTTCATTTGCAAGTATTAAATAATAACGCTTATTAAAGGACTAAATGTCAAATCTTTGAGGACCTCTTGCAGACACAGCAAGCATGGTACAACATTTTCGTTGTTAAATTGAATACCAAACAAATCTGTCTCTCCTCGCAAACTATGGCCACTGTTAAAAGTTTTTACCATGAAAACTTTCTTTATGTTTGAATTATTGTTAAAAACGTTTTAAATAAAAACATTCTTTAAACTATTTTGACATGTTATTAGGTTGAACAACAAACAAATCTCTTACTCTTCGCAGGCTGTACCCGCTGTGGAGGGTTTTTACCATATGTAAATTCTTTCTCCATTGTAGTAATTATTCATTTTGATGCAAGTAGCTATTTAAAAAGAATATTTGCTTGATGTGAAGTTAATAATTAATTAAATTAGAAGACAAATGCTGTCAAAATTGAAGATTAATGAAAATCACGGCTTGTTTGTTTGTTTGTTTGTTCGCTATAGAATCCCAGGTCCGTTGACCAATCGGGACCAAATTTTGCACAGCTACTATTTAGGACCTAACGGATCAAACGTCGTATAAAGAACGGCCGGAAATGCCCGGGGACGACCGGAAACGTCCGCCGAGCGCGAGCGCGGAGCGCGAGTAGTCTGTAATTGAACGTCTGAGAACGTCCGCCGGGAGCGAGCGCGGAGCGCGAGTAGTCTGTGATTGATAAAAGGGAATTGTAATCACCCGTGCAACGCCGAGTCAATCAGCTAGTTATCTATAAATACAAAGCTAATTATATATTTTAAAAAATATTTTCTTTTCTTTATTATTTTTAAACAACATTAAACAGAAAACTTGAAAACTTTACAAACAACTTTATTTGATATACATTTAAGAAAGCGTAATTCATATTAACACCATGTAAACAATTGCAGATCTAATCACTCCGTTTTTTCCCTAAAACAAAAATACATATAATCTAAGGTTATTTACATACACGGTAAAAATTGCAGTTCTATGCTTGTTATTATATATTTTTTTAATGTTTAGAGCCTTCTTGGCTCAGAAAACAAGTTGGTACGATTAACACTGTATTTTAAAATGTATTTTATTAAAATGCAGTAATGTTTGTAAAAATCTTATATTTATGTAATTGGGGTTATATGGAACAAAAACATTAACAAGGAAACAAAAAATCATATTTTTCAAAGCGTAGTAAAAAGTTTTCAACTTATGATAGTGAAATGTTGCGAATGACTCATATAATAAGAGATAAAATGAGAACTGTGAAGCTGCATTGCATGAGACGATGCCTGCAATTAACAAGAAGAGATAGAGTGAAAAGCAAAACAATTTGGCAAAAAATGAACGTAACAAAATCAATAAAGAATGAACAATAAGATGTCGTCAAAAAATGTACTAATGTGGTCGTCTCGAGGGAAGAGCGGAAGTGGTTGGCCGTTTTCGGAGCTATGGTGACAACACCAGGCGAAGAAAGAGGCTGAACCGATCGAGACAAGTGGAAAATGAGAACGACGAATGCTTGATAGGAAAGAAAGTCGATGTAAAAGAACTTGAATCCATAGCGATTTGAAAGTCACAACTTTTAATATACATAATTATAAATTGGCAGTGCAATTCTTTCTTCTGTCAAAATACACCCATAAAGTATTGAGATTTGTCAGACTAAAATAATTTGATTACATCCTCAAATCAGAATTTTTGTCAGTTATCAATTAATTAAAATTTACTCACTTTGTGACTTTCCATCCTTCCAAGGAGTAATTACCATGAAACTTTTCTCCCTTAGCTCTTTGGTTTTTTTATCCTCCTTTGTGCACCTACGAAGCAAACTTGCCGAGATGTCGGAGTAGTTAATATAACTAAAAAAACATACTCGTGAAAATTTAAATTTTTTATTTAACACAAGAATTTAAACTGCAATTTGTATAAATTTCAATTAGATAACAGAACATCTTACTTCAACCCAAATCTTCTCCATACCATTTTTACTTTTCTTAAAACTTTATGTTTAACTGAATAAAGTCAGTTTTCAAACAAAAACTGCAAAGTAAAATACTGATTTACTCAGATTATTTAAATTGGTATACTTTTCAAAAGCAAATTGACAGCTTCAAGTACCATAAGTCAACACTAGAGGCGCTAGCATTTACACTTGATTTAAACCTACTTATTCTTATACCACAGTATACTGTGCTTATACTGTCCCAAATTGACCCTAAACGTCATTCCCAGATAACTGTCAAAAAGTATGTCAAATAGCGCTTTCTATGTAGTATACCAGTAACTATATATTTGTGTTGTCTCAAGTACGATTTATTTAAACATAACAAACGTACAGTTAATAACATAAAGAATATAAGAACAATATTAACTTATACACTGTCCGCAACCCGTAACACACTCTTTGTACTTCCCGACCGATATTCTTACATTTCATAGTCCTTGAACCTCCCCGGCACCCTACGTACACCCGTACACGTCCACCCAACTCTACCGCCCTGTCCTTACTTCTTCTTGCCTCTTCCCCTTCACCCACAGACTCCGCAACCTGCGCCGCGGGAAATTTCAAATGGCTAACATTTGTATTAACACCAGTGGGCGAAACTTAGATCATATAAACTACATGGATAACACTACCACAATGCAACTATGTTGTACATATATCCCAGACGTACAATTTTACTGCATCTCCTTCTAACACATATGAAATCATATTTCTATCTCGCTTTCCGGCCCCACCGAGTAAAATCGTGTGCGTTACTATGGTTACGCGCGAAATTTGAACTAAAGCGGTATTTGAACTACTGGTAGATGCAATGTACTCGGATGTTTCCGTGTCAAATATGGGAGGATACAATAACATTAGATCAGACTTAGTAAGTTTTATTGAAGTACAGTAAATACCGCTTATTAGAATCAATTGATTCAATTAAACGACGATTTTAATAGCAACAAATTCTAAATGTCATTCACGCGTCAGTCGCTAGAATAGGCTAGGTAGGAAGTACGTTACAGTTATTATCACATGACAGCGGGCCCGGGGCCAAAACAAAGATAGCGTATATTGGGTCCACATAATATAGAGATAGGTTTAAGAAGGCACGTTGTACATGTCGGCAACATTGTCTTAACTATATTCCTATGGTGTTGTGTTATCCATGTAGTCTATATGATCTAAGGGACGGAACTGCTATATGCAACGCTGGTCCGTGTTTTAATTTAGTACCAAGCCCCTTATTCAGGTGGCGCTAGTAATTTTTTTTTAAATATGCATAAATTCCCGCTTATATCTATTAAGCAGGAAATAACACACCTATAAAGCATCATGATTGGTTGCTAACCCGGTGGAGCAAATATTTTAGTTTAAAACAAGTAAAATATATCTAGTGCAGATAAAAACCTTTTCTCACAACTGTTGAAAAATGTTCTCATTACCTTATCAAAAATAGTGGGCAAAACGATATTTTGCTCTCTAGAGAGCAAAGTAATTACTTTGCTCCCTAGAGTGCAAATTGAATTGTAATGTCATGGTAACGTCATGGTAACGTCATGGTAACATCGCGTAATAGCGTTTTTAGACAGCGAAACTGTCAATCGTGTCGAATACACAACTGGTATTTTAAGGCTATGTTTAATATTAACGTTTTGCTTTTAATCGCATTTTTCAACGGTTGTGAGAAAAATGTAATACACAACTCGTGAGCAAAATACCTTTCCTCGTTCAACTGCCGTGCCCGCACTCGCCTACGGCTCGTGCTTGCAATTGGCAATCTCACAAGAAAACAAGTACTTTGCTCACTTGTTGTGTAAATAACTATTTTTTACTCATGAATCTGAAAGTTGTCATTTTTTCACTGCCTACCCTACACGAAAGTTTTACTTTTTTACACTAGTGGCGAAAATAATGTCAAAATGTCTATGTCAAAATCAAATTGTAAAATTTACAATTTTTTTAAACTTAAACTCATAATAAACTAAAATTGCGTTAATATTCTTATCAAATAATTTAATTTTAATATACAATTTTATATAAAAGCCTAAGAATGGAAAAAAAATAGTATTAAATATATTTCGTTTGCAGGTTATAATTTTATTTCTGTCAATGTCAGTGTGAAGGGGTCGTTATGGAAATGGAATGTTTAATTAATACTTTATACACAACAAGATGATTTACCCGGCGTTGCACGGGCGATTACAATTTTAATTACTTTTTTAACTTGAATAAGCCCAATAATTCCAAATCATACACAAATGACATACTCTGATCAATCATCTTTCCATTTTCTTATAATTCATTAAAAAATAACTATTTATTGCTTAAAAATTGAATAATAACTCAAATTTATTTTCTTTCGTCTTGTTTCAATTAAAAATGTACTAATAAAAATAATACTTCATGTACATTTATTACTAATTGTATACAAAACAATCTTTACTTGAGAAATACACCGCGCCGTATCGTGTTTTGACCAGGTATTTGCCGACGTAAGATCGAATCCCGTCCAAGTATTTTTTTTTTTTAAAATTGGTAATATGTGCTTGTACTTAAAGTTTGGCGTTAGATCTGCAAGGTCCTAAATAGTAACTGTGCAAACTTTGGTCCCTATCGGTCAACGGACCTAGGATTCTATAGCGAACAAACAAACAAACACACAAACAAGCTCTTTTATATATATAGAAGATTATTGTCATTCAGTTCGTTCTATAATATAATTTTAAATTCGTAGAAAAAATAGCATTTACGACTCGAGATGAAATCAGTTTTTTTCGTTTGTGAGATTTGCTCACTCGCTGCTTCGCGGCTCGTGAATAAATCTCACCTCACGAAAAAAACTGGACTTTCATCTCTTGTTGTAAAATATACTATTATTGTCTAATGTAATTATTAAATAGTACGATCATGCCATAAAAAAAGTTGAGTAACATTACAATGTCGATTGACGGATTGAGTTATCTACGCCACTGGAATTAAACGAACAATTTTTATAAATTACAATTTGTATCTACTTTACTTAAAGTTTTATTCGCCTGCAATCGGAGGTATTTATTTTATGAAATATGTAAACCGTTAACGTTGATCCTCTTTTTACAAGATTATATTAGGATATTGAGTTACATTATACACCGCCGAGTCGCGCTGGAGTTGTTAAATTCAGACATTTATACTCATAAATAATAATTAAACGAATTACAAACATTCCAGACCTTTCGAACAGTTACTTATAATATGTAATCTTTTAAGATGGTTTAAAATCTTAATTTATTTACCAATTATGTTGATATTCTTAACTAGCTTGATGTAAGGTTGTTCGATGGTAGATAAAGATTTTCATTTGGGCGATACATCTTAGGTGATGAATCTAACAGAGAAAATAGTCTTTATCATTCTCTTGTATCGCTCATTTTAATACAAATTAAAAAGGAAAATGATTTCAGTGGTTGGCGAACGAAGATAACGATAGTAAACAGTTCTATTATCAGTTGGCAAAAATTATATCCAGAGTAGGGATAAATTCATATAATTTTTTTTTAAAACAGTATTTCTTTAACCTGTTTTATTTTATTATTTACAAACGTGTTATGTGGTATTTAATTGAATCTATTGACACAAAATAATCAAAGATTTGTTGTTGAAGTGTATGTTATATTATACAGGGTGTTTCTTAAATATTGCAAAAAAAAATCAGGTGGTGATTCCTTATCGAAAATTAAGGGGGGTCTTTCATATAATTTTTTTTTCTTATACGTCTCCTTTCTGAGTTACACCCTGCTAAAGGGGAGCGTAAAATTAGGTTTTTATTTTATTTCACAAATTTAGATAAATGTAGAAAAATGATATTTGGTAGATGTTTTATACTTATTAAAAGGTTTCCCATAGTAATATTTTCAACCATCTCCCACCTTCACAGGGGCTGAAAAGTGTGACCCCTGTTGGTTTTTTTTCAGAACTTTTTGGTGGGTTGAAATTTTGCAATTAACCCTTAACCTGCTTCTCTATTACTGACCAAATAAAAAAGAGTCAGCTTAAAGGTTAGTTAAAGCTTTTTTATAATGAAAACAAACATATTAGATTCATTTTCATTATTTGTTTGACAAAAGCTTTAACCAACTGACCATTTAAACTGGCTCTTTACAACTGACCAAATGAATAAGGGTCAGGTTCAAGGTTGGTTAAAACAGACGTAATATGTAAATTTTTATAATTTATTTAAACATTTAGATTTTTATACTGACCAAAGATTTAAATTTGATTGACCAAAAGACTATTATACCGACCATATAAACAAAATTGTACTAACAAAAATATTTGATGTTGACACTTAATTATTGATACTAACCAACATATTCACACATACTGACTATTTATTTTATAAAATAATAATTAATTAATAAACTGTTGACAAAATAAAATAAAAGTGTTTGAACTTTAATTCAAAATCTTTACAGAGCACGATACTATTTTCACACGTTACGTAATTTTACAAAAAAAAATATTTTTAAAAACAAAAAATAAATAAATAAATGCAATCATACAATTATTTGCATAGGTCAAATTACGTTATAACTTATCCAAAATGTCAAAGATAATACTTACATTTATAATATGGAATTAAATTCGAATGCTTTTGGTTTAGGCATATCGCTATAAAATGCTTTCGACATTGTTTTACTGAATTTTTATTTAAAAAATAAATGATGTCAGTTCTTATGTCTCCAAAGATACAGTTAAAATTGGTGGTAATACAAGTTTTTAATATCTGTGCCACATTTCTTTTAAGGAACATGCACCCGTTATATTTTAAAATGTTTTTTGAACACGCACAACTGACAGGTTAATTCTAGAAAATTTTTGAAACAAGAAAAGACATAAGCTTTAGTGGATACAAATACCAAAACGAACGAATCTGTCACGAATATGTCAAGGTAGATACAAAAGTGCCTTTAAAATCGAAATATTTAACAATTGGCAACGACTTTATGACTTCAGTTATAACAGGAAAAGAACAGATGGCCACTTTTATGTTTTTGGGTTGACTTCCTTTCATTTTGAAAGGTATTTATGTGTTTTCACGCCATAGGACATTATGAGTTTGTCATTTTGAATTTTAAACGAGAATGAGGCTACAAGCTAAAAAGAATTATAAGAGATATATCATTATCGGGTGAAATTTACAAATATGTGCAGGTATAGAAAATGTAAATTAGGGTATACCCTATATAAATGCTTTTTAAAGTATTTTTATAGCATTGTTATTCATAAAACGTTTTATACACAGATACAAATAGTTTACTTACAATCTTAATTCTGATCTCTATATACACCTATCTATCCAGTATCCACCCACTAGAATAAATTTTATTAAAAAGAGTTTTGAAAGGCTTAACTTTTAACATAGGTAATTGTCATTTAAATTTTAGTGCATTTATGGTGTTGTGTTCATTAAATTTTTTGTCACGTTAAGAAACATAATTAACATAGTATAAATATCTGAAGTAGAATAAAAAACTAAATCATTTCATTTTAACAAAAACAAAAAAAAATCGAATCACTTAACAATGAATGTACATACATACAAAGTGTCTTCGAAATTGCACAATTTACAAATCATTTTAGGATTTTGTTAAAATAAAGTGTTTGTAAGCTTGATAAAGGTCCGCATAAGCCACAGGTGATGCAGTGAAGTCTTTAAGAATTAATAATAGTATATATTGAATTACAAGAGTTGTAAGAAGCATATTACGCACGAGTGGAAAAGCTACGCACGGAGCCGCATAGCAGCGTGCGTACTTCACGAGTGCATAATTGCTGTACAACTCGAGTTAGGTAGCCCACTTTTTCTACGAACACATAATACTTACGATTTATAGGCTTTTTGGCTAATATACACATGTAATTACGTTGTCTTGCCAATTTTGACGTAAGCCTACTTTGACATCTCTAGACAAGTGTGCGTTTTGCTTACAGTGCGTTATAACTCACTTAATATGCATGCAGGTAGTGTTTGTCGTGAGCCTACTTCGATCTTTCTAGACAAGTGTGCGTTAGGACTCACTTAGGGTGGCCATACACGTTGCGGTATACCTGTCAGGTTTGCTTGGTTGCAGGTATACCGGAGCGTGTGTGTACCATAACTGCACAGGCAATGTTACCTGTTCAGGCGACCGGAGAAGAATCGAAATTCGATTCTTGCTACCTGCGCCAGACTACAAACCAGAACGTGTGTGCCGCTACAAAAATATCTTTTTAATAGTGTCACAGCCAGCTAAAACCCTTATTTAAAATAAGAAAGTTAATGTTAAAATAACAAAATCAAATGAAGATCGGTAAAATTTATAAACAAATGTCAAAGCTACGCAAAAAAAAGTGTCGTAATAATGTCGAAAAATATTTTCAGTAGGATTTCAAATAAGGAAGTTATAAGCAAAAATCTAATGCGTCACTTTTTCATATTTATGAATAGCGCAAATACAATTAATTTTTTTTCAATATTTTTCGAACTTTGCTCTTAAATCATAGATCATTTTGACTTATTTAATCAACTCTGTTTACAAGACCCCCATGCTGTTTACGATAACTGGGACACCCTGTATAGTAAAAGAATAATTACGTTGAGGAAGGTGATATCGTCAAAAATATATTTTACACTTAAACTCGTTAAAGTGTTGAATTCTTTAACTGGTCTATAATTATTAGTACAATAAATTATATATAGAACACTCACTCAATCTCGTTTACATATAAATATGCTCTAACAAATTACGAAGCAAATAATTGTTGAAAATTATATCTAAATAGGTATGTATAATAGTCGTGTTAGCGTTCAGACAGTTTATGTTTAGAATTGAAGCCTCAAATAATAGTTCGGTCATTTGCCTTAGCGTGCACGTAAAATGCAAATTGGGTCTTCATTAGCGGCGTGATAGCCATTTAAGAGTTAACATCTTCGCTTGTTCATGGAAATTGGTTTAAGATTTCACTGCCGAACCATTATTTTGTTCCGATCTTTATGGACCTTAAATTAAAATCTGCCCACCATAAAATTTAATTATTTACTTTTTTTAAGTACTTTATTACAATGTAAATCATATAAAAAGTAATTATTTGGCTTGATTAATGTAACATGTTTATTTTAACGGTGGTACTGTTGCTTAGCGATTTGTGCTTCAGTTGATATAGCCAATTTTTTTAAAAATTATTGCATAGTACAAAACTTTAAGCGCCCTTGGTTTAAGTTTTCGTTTAATTATTTGTGATTTAAAAACAGCCAGGGTTATTAAAATTAAAATGATGCAATCAAGACATCAACACGTGAACTGTTTGAATATAAATCCATAAAACAATGCAATTAACGTGGTACTTTATAAATATTTTACCCACGCAATTTAAAGCCCAGTAAAAATGCCTTACTACTCTTTTCTAACTAAAATAATGTTTAGTACATTAAGTTTTTTTGTTGAAAAACTACATTTCAAGGTTCATCATGTGTCATTTGAAAACGATATAGGGTTGAGTTAACGAATTAGATCATTACCATTTCAGGGGGTGTGGATCATATACCTACCCGACAACTTTCTGACGATCAAATTTTCGACGGCCAACTTCCCGACAGACTAACATTCCGACAGGCCAACTTCCCAAACTTACATTATTTATTTAAAAAAAGTCTGTAACCAACCTTTAACCTGACCTCTATCACTGACCAAATAAATAAAGTCGTGAAGTTAGACTGTCTGGAAGTAAGTTTTCGGGTAGTTGGACTGCCGGGAAGTTAGTCTGTCAGAATTTTAGCTTTCGGGAAGCTTTAGCTTTGACTCTCCGGATTATAAAGATTATTATTATTTATTTTAAATAAAGTCATGACTCCTTCTACTGTTAGGTGCAGGAGTAGGACTGTTGAGTTATGTTGTGCTGACTTTTTTTATGTTTTTCTGTCTTGTGCTAGATTTTTTATGTCTTTCCATTTGATGTTTTTATCCGTTGCTGCTTTTTTAACTTCGTCTTTCTAGGTTTTCTAGGTCTACTCTTTTGTTTTTTTCCTGTGATCCTGCTTCATAGGCTTTTCTGGTTAACCTTTCTTCTTTCAACCTATAAATGTGACGCAACCATCCCAGCTATCCCTCTTGTATTTTAGTTTCAACTTATCGTATCTTTAATTGTTCTCTATACGTTTCGTTTCTGATTCTCTTTTTTGGTTTTTCCTTGGATTTTTCTTAGAAATCTCATTCCTGCTGCATTCACTCGGCAACTATTTTTATTTGTGAGTGTCCACGTTTCACTTCCGTATAAAAGTGCCGCCGGAGTTATAAAGATACAGCATCAAAAATGATTTTATTATTTTTAAATACCATATCATAATTCTTGGCCTTTGTAAATACATAACGGGAATTAAAGAGTAGATAAAATTTTTGTTCGAAAATATGAACTTTTACAGGGTAACTATTAATATACTTAACATCTATTGTTTTAAAATAATAACAGAATGGGTAGTTCACACGGTGACTTTTAAAGTCACGATTTTAAAAGTCGCGACTTTTAAAATCGCGACTTTAAAAGTCACCGTGTGAACTACCCAAATTAAAAGTCGCGACTTTAAAATAAAAATGGCCGCTCTTGTAATTGCAGCATCGAGTATTGTAGAGCAACTAATTATTTTGAAGTTGCTATTTGTTGATAATGTTCTAAAATCGTTGGAACATCTATTGGGGACTTGATAAATTGGAAATCGATGACAAACAAATGTATATTAGGTTAGGTTAACCTAACTTATTTGTCTGTTATGTCAAAATATAAAAATATGGTAGGCTTACGTCAAATGTCGAACTGTCAAATCGAAGTTGCGACTTTAACGCGATTTTAAAAGTCGCGACTTTAAAAGTCACCGTGTGAACTACCC
Organism: Elmis aenea; assembly: GCA_947652605.1. Taxonomy (NCBI): domain Eukaryota; kingdom Metazoa; phylum Arthropoda; class Insecta; order Coleoptera; family Elmidae; genus Elmis; species Elmis aenea. Next base: position 49,652,842 of record OX393577.1, on the reverse strand, counting down.
ATAATATGTATAAAACCTTAAAAATTCTCAGTCTTTGTAAATGAGTAGACTATTAAAATGTTACTTTTTTTTAAATTAAGGACTAATTTTTTAAAACAGCTCAATATATTTTTACATTTTATGGAATTATTTTTTTTTTAATTATTTGTTAATAGTCTATCTTAAAAAGATAAGTAGACTTAAAGAAACAAAATGTTTAAGCAAAAATAATTATTTTCTAAAATAATATTATTGTCACTTTACGTGCTTTCTACCAACTACCAACGACTTTTGCTCTGGAGTTAACACGAACATTTTTATTGAAAACCTAAAGCCCAAAGAACGATTGCCAAACGCGAAGTATCCGGGTCAAAATGACTGTGTTGGCAAACCTATGAACTATTGACACTTTCGTTGCCAGTTTCACTGGGAGTTGGAAGCGAAAGTGTTTGGGGGTGCTTTTATCGGTACGCTATGTAATACTGAAAGTTGCGTTACGGAGCTTGCTGGAACAAAAGCTTCTATTTAATACAACAACTGTATAATAAAAGTAAAATACAAACAGAAAATTTGTGGTTTTACTGAATTCTTAAGTTGCACATTAAGTACTTTTAAAAAGTTTGCCAACGAAAGTAAAGCTGTTGAATTCCTATGCTTGTATTAAACGAGATTATTTTTTCTAATAAACGAGAATCCATCGTGGTCATAAAAAAGATGGCGTTTGTCTCTAACAGCAAATTTTTGATGTAAGTTACAGAGAAAAATAATTTTCCATTTAATCACGTGCGCAATATTAAGACGTTAAACATTTGTACATAACACTAATGACAATGTACAGTACAACAAAATTCATGTCCACTGTTACAGTCGCGCGTGTTACAGACCAAACATGACTTTATTACCATACATAAATGTATAATCTCATCGGAAATTATAAGTTAGTTTCTCAGTTTTTAATGTGGTATGAAGACAACTCGGACAATGCCACTGGATTGGCAGTGACTTCTCATTTCCATTTCTACACGCGAGCCCCGACATTCAAATTGAGTTATTTAGTGGAGAGCAAGTCAAGGTACGTGATTTAAGCTGAGCATAGGAAATCGTTGTGTTCCTAGCTATGTACACAAAATACAGCTATAAAATAAGATATTCAATTATTTCTGTACCCAGCTGTGATTCTAAAACAAAAGTAAAAGTAACGTTTAACAGGCACGAGTTATTACCTCAGTGGCGTAGATATAAAACACACATTATGAAAAATATTATGAATATTTTTTCTCTAAGAAATTATAGCAAAAAAGCATTACAAATATTCATCAAGACCGTGATTTAATTAAAATGGATACCAATTCAAAAATATATTATGTAGCTTATTTTATGATATTAAAAGTGTTAAATCGTTTAAGCATTAAGTAAATAGTAGAAAAATTGCTATAATTAATTCATTATATTTTATTGAAAATTCCTTTCACCTGTCAAATTTGCGTTTTCAACCAATCACTAATCTTAAATCTTTTAGAGACTACCAATAGGAGCAATATTACACGGTAATAATTTTACATTCCTCTGCCAGGAGTTGATCCTCCTGTCAAATTTGCGTTTTCGACCAATAACAAACTCAGATTTCCTTTAAACGGCCAATAAACATAATCATACACTGATAATTTACTTTTCGCAATTAACAGATTTTCATGCGTTTATTGGTCGTTTCTAAGAAATCTGAGTTTTTGATTGGTGGAAAATATAAATTTGGAGAGGGAATAAGGTATTTTGGTCTTGATAATTTTTTGACAGATGTCGGCGACCAATAACGTTACTTTAATATAGATTAAACCACACCCCTGACACACCGCTCTGACAGTACTCTTGTAAAATTTGACATAACAGATTATGTATGTACCTAAATACTATTTGGTTCATTAATTTTTATTAAAATATAATTCTTGAATTAAAAATTAGTTATAAATGATCTATTAATAATAACAATCGCAGTAAGTAGTAGTAGGTATACTTTTAATTTATCTAAATTAAACAACATTTTAATTTAACAGATAGGTTAGGTGAAGGAAATTTTCTGACAAAATATAACTCGTGCATTGCAAATAATCTATAATTTTTGACAAATCTTCACTCTGCGTGCACTCGTGATTTTTTCAGCTCAACTTGCATTCGGGCATATCTACCAAAAATTATCGATAATTTTCAATGCACTTCTTATATTACTACTGATAATAAGTTATAGTTTTCAAATCGTTTGTAATCACTGCTTCGCTTGAGATGAATTACTATATGTGGATGTGAAATATCTTGTGATACGTGAAATTTTCGAAATTTTATGTCTCCTCAAGACTAAATGTTGCTATGAAATAATAAATGTAAATATCTTCTTTATTGTTACTAGTTTAGAACTCCGATAAAGTTTTGCAGCTATATCTACCACTGAATAACAGCACATTTCTTTGTTTTCTTAATATAATCACAAATATACAGACATGAAAAATACATTTTGATAACCGTATTTATTTGACTACCGGACACATAAGCGTATGGGACGCATTTTTTATGGATAGTTTTTGGTCATGCACTGAAAAATAATTGAGTAATTTTCGTGGAATTAGTGTGTAAAAAATGTATCGAGAAAACATGTGGAGTTATTAAACACTAAAGCTTTTATTTATTATCCTCAACAGCTAAAAAAAAATGATCATATTTAGAGCTAGGTAATTATCTCTTGAAAACTCTTCTGCATCAGAAACCCAGTCATCACCATCTTCAAACGATAAGTTATCTTTAGTACAACAGACGCGAGGAAATTACGCAGAGTACCCATACAGGGTTTTCGTTTTTCGAGGGCCACTATGGGGATCTCGTAAACCGTAAGAGTTACGACTTCGGTTAAATTAGGGCAAAGTTGTATATTCAGGTGCTTAATAATTTGCTGCAAACAGAGTTTATCTAGACTGTCCAAGGCTTACACTGATACTTCTAGAGGTTAATTGTTTATTCCGTTTTGTAATAATTTTTGAAAAACGTAATTTGTTATTTCATCGACTGCTTGATCGTCTCCTTAAACCGACATCTTCCAATGTCTTTTTACCACTTCACTCAAATTTGAACGTACACATTTTGGGTTTTAAATGCAGCGTGTCCAGAATTCGAGGCTCACCATGAGTAACTTTTAAACCGCAATAGATACAAGTTCGGTCAAATGGGAACAAAGTTACTTACTTAACCCTTCGTTACTACTCATGGGTCTCTATGACCCTGTTAAGTTTAAAAATAAAACTTTCAAACAATAATTCTTAACCAACCCGGTCCCCCGTCCGTGTATTTTCAGTATTGCACTCGAGCTTGCGTGTGGTGGGTGTTTTCAGCCGCTTTGTGTTTGTTTCGTGCCATTACAGCATTCTAAAAGAAAGCGTTGCGGCATTTGTCCCTATAAACCCTATATAAAAGATCGCAAAACGAGCAGTGTTTGTTCTTCTTGTAAAATCCCGATTTGCAATACTTGCTCAATAATTGTATGTCCAAACTGTTCAGAAAATAAGTAAATGTATAATTTTATTCCTAAATATATCCTTTTTCATATGTAGTGTGTTTTAATTTATTATTTTATTATTTTATTTATTCATTAATTTATGAGAGGGTCAGACTGACCCTTGAATAGTCACAGTGTAAAATTTATTTTGAGTAGTTAGTAACACAGGGTTAATAGAGCAATACAGCGATACTTTTGTTCTTGAAAAAAAAATCAAAGTTTTTTTGATATTGATGAAAAACAAAAAATGTGTCATTTATTTACATGAATTTATCTCAGTTGCTATGAGATATAGCAAATAAATGTTTTTACAAAAGTGGTAGATATTTTTATTAGCTATAAAATGGCCGCAATCATTTTTTTAAATGTTGCATATTTTACGAGGTAGGTAGGTACAGCATAAACTTGCATTTTTTTTTTAATGCAATCCATAGTTGATTTTAGTGTCATTCGAGAGCTTATTTTCTTCTCTTTTCAATGATGTTTCATATACCTATAAATATAAATTTTAGTAACATTAATTAAATTGTAACCTGATCACATATTTATCAATAGCGCAGACTCCTTTGCAAATCCTTTTAACATGCCCTAAGCCCTAAGCTTCAGAAAACACAAAGTCTTAGCATTCATATTTATTTAAGTACTGTTTTGCGGTAACATATTAATTCCAACAATTTGCTTTATGCTAGTAGCAAGTCAATATTTCAATCAATGTCGTTACCTAGGTACGATTTATTACATAAATCAGTGTCACAGAGGTTACAGGAAATTATGCTGTATTGGTCTGGTCGTCGCACACTGAGACTTGATAAAGTTAAGCAAATATTGCTCTCCGCGCATTCTCTCTTGAAAATTCGAACCCCTGAAATTGCATTTATTTTATTGCATATTCATGAGTTTCTAATCGTCGTCTCAAAAACATGTACCAACAAAATTATTATCCTCACCTGCATTTATAAAATCATACTCAACGCATAAATGTCTTTTTGAATCCTTACACATAACAATGTCCATGAGTATTGGATCTCCTAGCGAGCAGCCTCCTTCGTTGTTTTCGTGACAAGCATAACAATTTAGCGTTTCGCCTATACAAATTACTCAAGTTTACCAAATAAATTCACAATTAAAATAAAAGAACATGCTTACCTGTTTCTACAATAACATAAAAAAGAAATAAATACAGAATTTTCATTTTATAACGCACGACCCAGATACGTCTGCAACTATATTAAATAGCGCTCTTACGTCAACATGGGATTTTTCAGACGTTCATTTACTTCATTTCTTGAGTATTTACTCTAAATACTAATTCAATGAAATCCCCATTGTATTCTGTGTGCTGCTCTATTTATAAAAAGCCGTAAATTATCACCTAAGTCTTCCAGCGGTTCTAAAACTGTTTTCGCTAACAATGTTCTAATTATGGGAGGTTCTCTCGACGTCTCTTTTTATACAGGGTGTGTCAAATTCGAAGCTCAACGTGGGGATCTCGCTTATCTTAAGAGCTATGAAGCCGGTTAAATTGGACAAAGGTTGCATTGTCTGTTACTAGAAAAAAAATACTGAAAACTTTTAAATCTAAAAGCGATGGAAATGTCTTTTTCAGATTTGAATTTAGACCAAATAACTCAGCTTTAGCCCAATTTAAACGACTTCGTATCTTTTAGCTTAAGCAAAATTCCCTTGCTGAGACATCTTGTGTATAAGGCACAAAAATAAAGTATGAACAGTAATCAATCATTTCTAGATCGTTTGATCTGTGTGAAGATGTTTTTCGGCCGTCTCTCCTAGTTTTTACTAACCAAATATTCTTTCCTAATATCCAATCTTCTATGTAATCTTTAAATGCATAATTAAAATTGCAATAGTATTTAGAATAAGCAGTCTAGAACAGTGTTTCTCAACCGCCTATTCGTGGACTGATACCGTTCCACAACACCAATCTAACCGGTCCGCGAAAACTTTAAAAATACAAAGCCAACTTAAAAACAGTTTAAAGCTACTACAATTAGCATGTAAAAGCCCATGGTCAAATGAAAAGGCAATGAAGGTTTTATCATCTTTTTTAACAACGTAGTTATGCGATCGATGTTTTCCGTAAATAAAAAATATTTATTGCTTAATGTAGTTTGCAGGTCCTTCTACAAAAATTAATTAAGACATTTTTGAAATAGTATTGTCGCCAGTACGCGTAACAACATTCTTTTTTTTTCGGTTCGTGGTATGTTTTTGGTTGAGAAACAATGATCTAGAACAGAGGTTCCCAATCTTTTTAAGATGTTGTACCGGTATGTAGTAGACACTATGGTGGCGTACCAGTAGGTAAACATTTTTGGAAAAACGAGTCCTAAAAAAATGCCCTAAATCCTCAAGTGATGACTTTTTAGTCGCTTGTCTCTCTCAAAAATTTTGTCGAGCAAAAAAAAAGGCTAATCCTACAATAAAACTTTCCTAAATTTCCAACAATTTTAGGTAAATATTTTGGAAACATAGAATGCAATGCTATATGTACAATTGTAATAAAATTCTGGAATACCAACATAAACTTGGTTATTTTATTTTCGGACTGAGATTAGAGGGCATTAATCATTTTCGATCACCCGATATAAGCCGATAATTATTTTAAATGTACATATGTGTCTACAAATCTATCACCATCTACTTCTTCTTCTACACACATGTGCTTTTATGACTGTTTTTACGTGTGTTTATGACTGATTTTATGTCACGTTGTTGCCTACCACCGTAGAAAGAGAAAGTAATCTGATTGAGAAAAGATAGACAATACGCTCGGGTTTGGCGATGTATTGTATTAAAAAATATATAGGGTGAGTCACGACGGACGCGTCGGAGTTTTATGGCGAAACGCTTTATATTTTCCAATTTATGTCGCTGTTAGATTATGTAAGTCAATAAGGGCTACATTTAAAAAATATTTTCAAATATACAGGGTGCTCCAAAAAAGAGTGCCATATCAAAGTTATACTTTTTCTTATGGAACACCCTGTATATTTTTACATTTTTGGATTCCTCTTTAAATTTAATTTAAAAAATGTATAAGGTCATATGGGTCCAAAGTCAACCGTTCTCGTGAAAATCGCATTTTCATGAAAATACAGTATTTTCAAAAATTTTCAACATTTAAAAACTTTGAGAAGTCTCAAGAAATTCGCTTGGAGATAAGATTGACAATAGATTATGTAACACTTTGCACCACCTATATTTTTAAAATATTATACAGGGCGTTTTTTACGCTTGGTCAAACTTGTGAAACTTTAAACATCGATAACTCATTTTTTTTAAATACAACACCCTATATTTTGTTACACCGTCTTATAGAAAATTTAATTCTCTTTCGAAAACATTGATACTGTTTTATACCTAAAATTGATATTTTCCGAGATATCGCGATTTTATTGTTAATTATTAGGTCAAAGTAATATTTTCGAGTAGGCTATGAAGGTAATTTGAAACAATTGAACGAAAGAACAAGAAAGGTTTGGTTTTATCTTTTGCCTACGCATTTTTGACATTTTTTTATTGTGAAGAGCAATCTCACGTTTAAATCGAGATTTCTTACAATTATTTATGCATTTATTTATTGGACCAGTATGATAAGATGATTACCTACTAAATCCTATAATTCCGTCAGCACGTGTGTGGGCCTGGTGACTTTATTTATAAATATTTATTGCTGTTTCAATATTTATGGTTTTTTAATAAATTTATGTAGAGTGTTTTTCTCATGCTGTTTTGGCAACTTTTTTGAGCTCTTATAATATTATATCATAATTTTAACAATGACACCTAAATTCCCACAAATTGATTTACATATTTCTAAAAATCCAATTTTTTAAGTGACACCCACCCAAAACAAATTTTGCGCGTAACCCCACAGTTGTAAAAGCAACGAGCGAAGGCATATAGTAGCATAAACAAATAATGTGTTATAGCTAACTGCAAACATGAAAGACTAGGATAGTAAATATTGTTATCATCTAGTTTTTGACACAATTTATAGAGCGTTTGTTTAAGTAAACATAGAAAGATTACAATTTCTCAAAATTAATCCTAAATTATGTACCCCAAATTACAATGTTTTGTGGTTATTTACGTACTTATTAATTTTTTTAATATTTTAAGGGGTACGAAAAACGGTAATTTATGCTTGTTGGAGACCGGCGGTGCTGTCATATGAACGGTGTGTTCACTTGTAAGCGTTTGTGCGTAAAAGTATTTATGAATGTTGTGACCCATTACACATTTATGGCCCACATTTAATTTATCCTGTGCATTAGCTGTAGATGCTGTTTTGAAAACAGCATCTACAGCTAGCATATAGCTTCATCTACTGCTACTTAATACGCATGCGTTAACTTCTATATCTCTGGTGTTACGAGTCCAGCCCTAGATGCTGAGCGCTACACCGCATTCACGGGGTTAAATGAGTCAGTCAGACAAATGGGAAATATTATAAGATTTTTTTCCCCTCAATTTGAAAATGTAACTTTTAATGGACATAATAGTTGCACAATTAGTCTTTACAAATTAATTTTAGAAAAACAAATTATGCATTACATTAGTGTATGCAATATTTCAAAATTTTAAGGGATGCGCCGCATCCAACGCATTCATGGACTGCACGCCACTGGTGCATTTAAAAAACATAAAACCTTAACCAACCTTTAACCTGACCCTTTATTATTGTCCAAGCGAACGAGGATGAGGTTAAAGGTCGGTGAAAGTTTTTTTAGTTGTAATTTTTAATTGATTGCAAAAACCTTTATAATGAGTTTTACGCCCAAACGCTTACATGAGTGAACGTAGCGTTTAAACACGAGAACATAGCGTTAATACCTGACAGCCGCGCCGGTCTCCAACAAGCATAAATTACCCGAAAAACAAACAACATTGGGTAACTGTAAATTTAAAATAATTATATAAAGGTGGTTGAAAACATTTAACGTTACTGCAATCAAACTCAAAAGAAATAATTTACACATCAAACATATGTATAAATGTATTAAACTTATAATTATATTTTGCAAACTATTTATCAGATTTGCTGTGCTCCTGAAAGATTATCAAAGCCGTGGGTCAGATAAGGTTGGGTTAAGTTAGGTTAGCTTAAATTAAGTTAGGTCAGGTTATGTAAGTCTCATATGCTCTTGTAACGGATAAAATAAATAAAGTTGTTTTAAATGTTTTTTGGTCCAAACAATGCAATCTATTTTTCGAGAAGTTGGACTGTCGGGAAGTTAGTCTGTCAGGAAGTTAACTATCAGAAAGTTTATTGCAGAAAAGTTGACTGTCGGGAATATCACCCACAACTATTTTAAGACTATAGCGTAAGGTGGGCAAAGATAAGTTTTGCATTTATTTTAGACTAGCTGATTGACCCGGCGTTGCACGGGTGATTACAATTCTCTTTTATCAATCACACACTACTCGCGCTGCGCGCTCGCGCTCGACGGACGTTCCCAGACGTTTCCGGACGTTTCCGGCCGTTTCCGTCCGTTCCCGGTAGTTCCGGCCGTCCTTTATACGACGTTTGATCCGTTGGGTCCTAAATAGTAACTGTGCAAAATTTGGTCCCGATCGGTCAACGGACCTAGGATTCTATAGCGAACAAACACACAAACAAACAAACAAACTAACAAACAAGCTCTTTTATATATATGTATAGATTTAAAAACAAAGTTTATAATAAAAACAGTGATGGACCAATAACAACTAATTTATTTTTGAATCAGTAAGCATTATACAATTACTCTGCGTTTGCAAGACATAATTCACTTGATTTAATCATTACACTTAAGTACAAAATTTAATTTTAAGGAGCTCTTTTTTTATTAAAAAAAAAGTGTTCGCTTGCAAGCGATGTGAAAACACATTGTGTAACAAAACATATACAGGGTGGGCAAATTTCGATGTTTTAATAGGGAATCTCGGTAACTATAAGAGATATCAAAAAACGGACCGCGCATCCTCGATCTCTTTTTTCGAGAAAAAGTTAATGGTGAAAACTAAAATTGGTTATCGTCTTTTGTTTTCGAGATATCGCCGATAACTAGATTTTTCGACTTTTCGTTTTATGACTATATCTCACTTGTTTATGAAAATAAATAAAAATAATTTTGACGTTCTACAGGTACTTTTTTGATAAGAATGTAGTGGCATAGACAATTTTTCAAAAAAAAATCTTTATTCAAGTTGTGACATAAAGCTGTATTTTTTTAAATGGAACCCATAGTTGGCTGACTTATTTAAATTCCTTATTTTTTTGTCATTCCAAATACATAAGGGTTGATGTAGTTATTTTCAATAATATGTAAGTTGCGAAATTTTTTTAGTTAATTTGTTGTTGTGATAAACATTATAAATATTTGAACATAAGATAAACTACAATAAACTACATTAGGTACTGCAGATTACGATTATATCGTTGTTTTCTTATTTTCATATATTTATAATGTTAACGCAACAACAAATTACTAAACCTTCGTAACTTGTACTTATGAGTTTTAAAATGTTTTACACCTTGTTTAGTTTTTGTTTTCACAGCCTACTATAATTTAAAAAAAAAGTCTTAAAACTTTGGCAACTTGCATATTATTGAAAATAACTACGTCTACCCTTATATATTTGAAATGACAAAAAAATAAGGAATTTAAATAGATCATAGCCAATTATGGGTTCCATTTAAAAAAATACAACTTTATGTCACAACTCGAATTTCGATTTTTTTTTTAAATTGTTTATGCCACTGCATTCTTATCAAAAAAGTGCCTGTAGAACGTCAAAATTATTTTTATTTATTTTCATAAACAAGCGAGATACAGTCATAAAACGAAAAGTCGAAAAATCGAGTCATCGGCGATAACTCGTAAACAAAAGACGATAGATAACCCATTATAGTTTTCACCATTAACTTTTTCTCGAGGATGCGCGGTCCGTTTTTTGATACCTCCTATAGTTACCGAGATTCCCTATTAAAACATCGAAATTTGCCCACCCTGCACTACAAAACAAGATTTATAAAAAATGTATCTTATTCTGAAGACTGTATACAGGGCGTCGCAGTTATCGTGAACAGCGTGGAGATCTCGTAAACGGTAAAGTAAGAGATACACAGTTGGTTAAATAAGTTAAAATGACCTACCAAATTTAAAAGAAACTATTCTATAAATAGTTATTTATGTATCAAGGCCAAAAAGTGTAACTTTTTCGGCCGCGTCTGGTTTGCTGGCCGAGACGTAGTCGAGGCCAGCAAACAGGCAAGGCCGAAAAAGTACGTTTTGGCCGAGGTGCATATTACATTTTTTGTGCGATCGAATTAAAAACAATTTAAATTTTTAGTAATTTTCAAAATTATAGGTTAGAAACTACGTGACATTCTGTCACAGACAGATGACGGCGTATGTACTGCATTACCGGCCCTCTCCTTAGCAACGGCCGTAAAAGTTACTTTTTCGGCCGTTGCTAAGGGTAACGGCCTGAAAAGTAACTTTTACGGCCGTTGCTAAGGATAGGGCCGGTAATGCAGTACTTTATGGTTGCTAACGCGTCCGTCAAACAGCTGTTTCTAGTACGATCGCACAAAAAAAATATTTTGAAAAAATTTAGTTTTTGCGTTATTCATAAAAAAAAACTTAACTTTTTGTTTTGCTTATAATTTGCTTATTTGAAATCATACTTAAAATATATTACAAATTTATGAGGACACTTTTTACCGTATATTTGAAATTTGTTACTTAATTTTACCTATCTTCATTTTGTTTTTATTATTTTAACATCAATATTGGTTGTAATTGGCTGTGACCCCATTAAAAGAGCATTCTGTTCTTGATTAAAAAACTAGATTTTAGTTTTCAATAAAGTCTTTTAAGGTTACACACAAAACGTAATAAAAGTAACAAAAATAAATAAGATTTACCGGCATTAGTTATAAAAACACTTGTACATCAACACTGTTTGACAACTTAATGTGGCAAATGGCAAAAAATAACATGGTTGTTATGTTTTCCGGATTCACATGGCTGTTTGTATTTGTATAGGGATGTTTTTAGTTTGTTCAATGTACGTGTCGTCATCTCCCTCGTGACTTAAGGCTTGGTACATAAAAGATAAAGGATAGAAATCCAAACACATTGAAAACTATAAAATCGGCAGTAAAGGTGCGGTAGCTGGGCTTCCACAGTAAAATTTTGACGAGTGTGAAGTTAGACTGAGGACTGAGGTAAAACATATGGCAGTGGAAAGAATTGATTATCTGGTAGTATATTTACTCTAAAATATTTATTCACCTGCCTCGATTGTACTAATTTATCTTTAAGTTACGAGATTTTTATCAAAAATGGTAAATAAAGGTGCAGTAAAATGTTACGTAACTAATAAAATAAAAAATAAAACGTTTTAATCTGATGCAAGCCAAATGTTATCGCTCTTTTGTTATCTCTTTAAAAGTTATTTTAAATGACATTCATTTTATAATAAAAATCACTTTTTATTGTAATAAACTTGTACTTAATTTTAAAAATGAAAAGTGTCTTAATACTAGGTGATTTTAGTTCCAATGTTTACTACTAGTGGAATTTATAAAAAAAAAAGAGAAACAGTTACATGGTATATATAAGATGAAGATGCAATTAGAATCCAGATTTATGCATTTGCGCCATTACAATTTTTGAAATGTGAACAGTCTTGGTGGAACTATACACTTCACTTCTTGTTTTTATAACATGCGCTTTGGCATTGGAGTAGTTAGGAGGGACTAGAGGGGCTAAGCCTCTACTAAGCCTACCATTAGCCCCCCTAGCTCAGTGGAATGACTCAAGAAAGGTTTAATAATTTGTTAATTATCAACATTGAAAGTAAAACTTAAAAAAAAAACGAATCGCGAAGAAATTCTTGCTGAATTGGGTTCCAGAGGAAACCGGAAGATAAATTTTAACTTATAAATAAGTTCAAATTTAAACTGTGCTTTTATTTGTAACGTAAGTACCTAGTTTAGTAAGCATTATGTTTTAAATTTTCTATCCATTAATTTTTTCTGTTTAATTACTTATATACCATCTTTTATTTCAAAATAATAATCTACTTTTTCTTGCAATTAAAATGTAATCAGTACCTAACTAAAAACTCGTAGAATTAGGCTATATAAAATAACAAAAAAATAAATATTAAACTAGGATACAACTAGATATTTGTTAGATATTCTTACTAATCATTGACTATAATTTTTGTCACTCTTAACCGTATGATTTTTAAATGGTATAATTTTTTTTTAATGATTTGTAATAGGAGTAATAAATTACCGCCGTTATGATTTCTGTACATTTTTCTTTTTTGTTTAACTTTTAATAAAATTTTATACTTATATTAATTTTAAGTTTTAATGCATAAAACTATTCCGATGTAGTCAGTGACAGACAGGATGCTTCCATGGGGGAATTATTAAACTCAAAAAGAGCTGAGGACCTTTTTTTTTTTAGGTCACACTACTCTTTTTTCAGTTTCTTAGCAGCAGGATGTTTGATGGTTTCATCATGGGGCGGGGTTAATAAATGGCAAAAAGAACCGAGGACCTTTTTTTGGAACAATATTTACAGTTCTTCGGCCCTATATCCAATTACGACCCTATGGGGGGAAGTTCTGATCTCCCTACCCCCCTCCCTCTGCCTACGCCACTGGCTGAAAATGGTTAATGCTAGTCACTTGGGGATGTAGCCCTCCCTAAACCTAGAGGCTAACTACGCTAATGGCGCTTTGGCTAATGCAGGTTAAACCTTTCTTACGCAACTTTCGAGGGAAGTTTATAAAAATCAAGGTACGGAGGAAAGTCGATTTAGGAAGGTTAGGTTAAATATGAAATTAGGTTTAAGGATTAAGGCAAGGTCAAAAAGGATAACTCTTAGAACACTTAGGCCCGATTGCACAAAGTAACACTGGTGCTAAAATAAGAGTTAATCCCGAAAACTAGCCACAATCAGCGTCTACTATGCTGCCATTTTGTCTAGTTCTAGGGTTAACGTTGTTTAACCCCGGGGTTAATCTCAGGTTTAACTTTTATCCAATCGGGCCTTACAGTTCGTGTCGACCGATTTCAAAGGACTTTTTTACAGTCGAGCAATTGAGGTAAATCGAGTTACAGATGTATCGAGTAATTTTAATTGACATTTGGGTTTTGAAGGTTAAAGAATCGTTTTTTTGACAGAAAGTGGTACATGCGGTTTTAACAAAACAAATAACTTATGCTTGTGTTGGAGGAAGGCTGCTGCTTAAAGTTGTTCGATTGTTGTTTACCTTTTTTTAAATAACAAAGAAGTACATGCAAATTTTGTGTTTGTCAGTAAATTTTAATGACAATACCTGGAAGGGGCGGTATGAAAAGTTAGTCTGAGGGTGTCACATACCCTCGCGACGGCCCTGAATCTACAACAAAACAGCAAGCTTTAATGAAACTTGACAGATAAATACGCTACTACCCTTTGAAAGTGTGACTGGCTTGCATAACCATTATAATGTCGTAATTTTCAAAAACCGCGTTTATTTAAATAAAATGTATATAAGCTTTTTAGTGCTATTTTACTCTAAATTTTAAGATGTTAATTGTTCTTCTGGGTCAACACGAGATTTTTCACCCCTTACTTCTTCTCTTAGCTAGCACGCCTCTGGTTACAGTTACGTATTTGTCTGCTTAATCTTACTTAATTTATTACTAATAGTATTTTGTAAATAACTTTATATTCTTTAATTTAATATTCACCTCTCATTTACTAGTTCGTTGTTATCTCTTTACCTATCAATTATATTAAACTGTCTGTTGCGGTCTTTAAAACTTAAAATTATTGTATAGACGAAACCACCATCTATTACCTCCTAATTGCCCGAAAAAGATATGAATCTTAGTTATGGTACACACCCAACATTTCTTCTAAAACGAGAACGAGGCTTCAAATCTGACAGCTTTTTGCAATTAGTACAAATTTTAAAACAGTTTCATCGTGCAACCCAATACACAAATTGTCAGATCTGTGAGGAGCGCGTTTTATCTTTAAAAAACATGTCAAAAATTTACCTGTCTTCTAATGGAACCTTACAAAATTAGACAAAACTAGAAATTGCACGATTCTCAGTCTCAGTTATAAGTAATATAAGGGTGTTAAGGTTAAATCGGTATTTTAAAATGTAGGTAAATATTCTAGCAACACGATTTCTTTGCAGTATTTCATTGCTGGTTGCGCTTTGGGAAGTATAGCAAATCACGGTAACGAAATTTTGAAATTTTGGGTTATTCCACGAAGAAATGTACGTGGCGGAATGCAGCTTTAATAGAAATCTTTTGATGGTGTGAGGTAAAAGGTTGTAATAAATATATCATGCACTTACAAAGGCGAAAAATTCTTTTGTACGCCTGTAGTTTCTGAATAGGTGCTTCGATGCGGCTACCCGGGTACTTACAACGACCAATTGTTCACCAAAAAGTGGGATTAGGCCATGGAAAACCATTAAAGCGTGTAAATAGATTATATACTAATTCGTTTGCGTACTTACCGTATATTAATGGTGACAAAAATTTGTTATTGTTATATAATGCATCGTGACACTAAATAGATTCAGACGTTAATTAAAAAACTAAATAATTTTGCTTTAAAATATACAGGGCGTTCCAAAAACCATTACCTCGATTATCTCGCATTTTTGGTCACACCAGTTCATTTTAAATAAACGTATAAAATATATTAAAAATATATTTGCCAAAATTTGTAGACCGGCAAGCACATTATACAGGGTGTCCCTGATTACATTTCCAGGATGGGGATCTCGCTTATTATAAGAGATACAGGTTTGTTTAAATTAGATTTATTATTCCTTAGTATGAGAGGAGCCACAATCAATTTTTAAAAGTACAAAATTCCTCGTGCTTCAGATGTTATAGCAAAAAATATGAAAATGTCGAATTTCTTTTATCTCTCATATCTTTTTTGTCTTAATCATTAGAACAATTTTATTTGTACTTTCTCAAGGTACTTTTTAATGGAGAATGTAACCATTATTTTAGATTTTTTTAACACCGACCATTTTCGAGATATTACCTCTAACTTCCTTTGTTCTTATGGGCATTTAAAAGAGAAAAAAAGCACATTTAACTATTCCATAGCCAACTTTGCGACCCATAAAAACAAATGAAATCAGGGGTAAAATCTCGAAAATGGTAGGTGTTAAAATAAATCTAAAATAATAGTTCCATTCTCCATTAAAAAACACCTAAAGAAAGTACAGATAAAATTTTTCTAAGGATTAAGACAAAAAAGTTATGAGAGAAAAAAGAAATTCGACATTTTCATATTTTTTGCTATAACATCTGAAGTACGAGGAATTTTGTACGTTTAAAAATTGATTGTGGCTCCTCTCATACTTAGTAAGGAATAATTCATCTATTTTAAACAAACCTGTATATCATAATAAGCGAGATCCCCATGCTGGAAATGTAATCTGGGACACCCTGTATATTCCTGGTATAGTGGCATTGAATATAAGTTATATATATTTTTTATCTCGACTAAATATGGCAATATACCGGGTGATTCAGTTTGACTGTCGCACCCCTATAACTTTGTAAGTATTGAAAATAACCCCAACAAACCTTATATATTTGGAAACGGCGACAAATTCTCTGTTAAGTAATGTGACTTTGTTACGTCTACGATGACGTATGTCAAATCCGCGATAGGCAACTGTTTTTTTTTAAATTACAAAGTATACATTTTTTGTTAATTCAGATAGAGAATTTAATTCTGAATCCGACCATGTACTCAAAAAGTAGGCATACATTAAAAAAAAATCGAGAAAAATCAGCAGTGGCGGCCATTTTGAATACATTAAAATCTAATTTTTTATGTCGGCGTTCATTATTTGTTTTTATTTTTATTAAAAATTAATTTTTAATACATTTCCATTGATAGTTACCGTATAATTTTTAAGATTTGATCGTTTTTTTGTGATGTTAAATAGACTATGATTTGAATAAACTTTGAACTGATTTTTCTCGAAAATTTTCTTATGTATGCATACTTTTTGAGTACATGGTCGGATTCAGAATTAAATTCTCTATCCGAATCAACCAAAAAATATATACTATGTAGTTTAAAAAAAAAAAAAACAGTTGCCTATCGCGGATTTGACATACGTCATCGTAGAGGTAACAAAAACACATCACTTAATAGAGAATTTCCCGCCGATTTCAAATATATAAGGTTTGTTGGGGTTATTTTCAATACTTATAAAGTTATAGGGGTGCGACAGTCAAACTGAATCACCCGGTACAGTTAGCTATCTTTACTTTTGTTTCTGTACATAATCTTCTATGCAAATATCTGAAGATGCTACTGTAACTTAAAGTAACGATTGCTTAACATGCAACACGCTATCCGTGGCTGTCCAACTGACAGCCAATTCAGGCCCTAAGACGGTTTTTCAACACTCGTTTAGATATATTTATAGAAATCAACATAGCTGCTAAAATAGTACATTTGCCTAATTTATATCTACAAATTTACTGTGAACACTTGAAAGCAAAGAGCGGAGTATCAGAAAATATAACTAATATAAATAGTTTTTTTTTCTGATGCATTGTCCAAAATCAACTAATTTTAAAGTGACATATTCATTTAACAATTACTCTTAACGAAGCAGACACTTGATTTGCTGAGGTAACTTTAACCAATAAGCGACTTAAATATTACAATTCCTAAGCATCTTTAAAAAATCATCTTCCAAAATGAAAATATTATAACTTCATAGAACGTTTGTTTTTCTAGATTTTTTCATTATTTCTTTTTAAATTTTCGTTAATTGGGCAATCGGAAACCAATTTGTCTTTTTTATTATCAAACTGGATAAGTAAATCAAAATTCTGCTATAATATCTACTAATAAACGCAAACAGTAAAATAAACTTAAATGAAACTGTGAAAAATATTGTTTTAACGCAACAGTAAAATGTTTGGGTGCATAATATATTGGACTATATTCATGATTTATATAGGTATATTTACAGAAAAAAGTGTCCTCAACAATGTAAACGAAATTCTTTTGGATGTTTTTAAGATGATATATTTAAATAATCTCTTAAAAATTCTAACAAACCTTCTACATAGCATAGCAATAATAAATCCAAAAAATATTTAAAAATCGGTAGTTATTTACATTCATTCTCATCAGCTTGATAACCACTAATTTTACCATAGAAGTAGGTTTTGAAGACCAAAATTGCATGTTCCAAGCAAAAATATTCATAATAAAGTCGGCTAGAATATAATACCTGCTATATATTTTATTCATGCAGCAAGAGGTGCGTAAGCTTTAACAGTTGAAACTATTTTGGAAAGTTAGTTAAGGTACAGAGAGGAATTAGCTGAACGCTCAAGTTTTGACACGAATCGGCTAATGAGATGCCTAAATATTCAGTACAACGTATCTTACAAATACATTGCGCCTGACGAAGAGTTAAACCTGATCTAACCTATGTACTATGTACCTATGCGAATTAACGCCTATGACAAAAAATCACAAATGTTCAATTAGAAGGATGAATATGAGGTTTAATAAAACTTAAACCAAATGCGATTAAGCACAACGTTCAAAAAGCACAGCAATGATGGTTAGGACTAGGGTTTTTCATATTTGACATGTTTGCTTGAAGAAATCGGTCTTTAATATTTTGAAATAAATAACCCAGAAACGGAAGGAGCGGTTTATTACTTTAAAAAAAAAACTCCAAGTTATATAATGTAATACATTTGGCTCCGTGATTATTAAAAGTAAATAATTAAATAATATTGGTGAGAGAATAGTATATTTAACAACAAGAGATGAAAGTTCAGTTTTTTTCGTGAGGTGAGATTTATTCACGAGCTGCGAAGTGGCGAATGAGCCAATCTAATGAACGAAAAAAACTGATTTCATCTCGAGTCGTAAATGCTATTTTTTCTACGAATTTAAAATTATATAGAACGAAAGTTAATGTAAAAGAACCAAATGACAATAATTATGTATAAAGTATTAATTAATCATTTCATTTCCATAGCGACACCACCACACTGACATTGACATAAATAAAATTGTAACCTGTAAACGAAATATATTTAATATTAGTTTTCGTACCATTTTTAGGCTTTTATATAAAATTAATTTATTTGATTAGAATATTAACACAATTTTTGTTTAATACAGTGTGTACAAAAAGTAACGTAACGGATCAATATCTCGTCTTGTAATAATTTCACAAAAAAAAGTTTCATACAAAAGTTGTTTGTGGTAATTTACTACATGACCTTAAATTATTTTCAACTATACAGGGTGTTCCATTTTCGCGCTATAGCAAAAACAAAGATTTTTTTAAATGGAACACCCTGTATATTTTTAGGTCTTCGAATGTCATTTTTTAACCTCCATATGAATGTCTTTTCATTTTTTGATTTTGTGACAGTGTTGCCAACTTATTAATTTTTTTCCGAAAAATCTGACATAAGCAGGCTTAACTTTAAAAAATCGTAGCGACCTCGTTTCTTGAAGTTAAGAAATAAGTTTTAACAATAATGTTAGTCCGGTTAGGGAGCAACATATTAATAATAAAAAATTTAAATTTATTGATACAGGGTGTTCACAAAAAAATGCCAAACATTCCAAACTTCAAAGTGACATAATTCATTTTTTTCAAATGTAAACTACCTTGTTTTATTATGCTATTCGATAGCATTTTTTCTCCCCTTCAATTTTTATGAAAGATGTCCTATGTCTAAACCCCGTAGTTGTTGAGATATTCAATACTTTTCAAAAAAGTAGCCATTTAATTACATTTGTATGCACCGAAGTAGGCCGCGCTGATGCAAAACAAGTGCCAAAATGTAAGCAAGTGTCAACTTAACATTTGAATAAGTTTAGAATTTAAACGGATTATAATTATTACGTAATAAAATTAATTGTTTTTATTCAAAAACTATGAAAAGTAACAAATTGAAAATACATCAAAGATAAACGACTACAATAAATGTTCAAAATGTCTTCCATTTTCATCCAGGCACAAATCTATTCTCTGCTGAAAAGATCTTTACACTCTTCTTAATATTTCAGGTGAAATACTTGAAAAAACGTCAACAATTCGTTGTTGCATATTTATTGCTATTGTCGGTGGTTCGTTATACACAATAATTCCTTTCATGTACCCCCACAAAAAAAAATTAAGTTTACTCAAATCAGGTGATCTGGCAGGCCACCTGGTGGGTCCACTTCTACTAAAAATGGAAGACATTTTGAACATTTATTGTGGTCGTTTATCTTTTATGTATTTTCAATTTGTTACTTTTCATAGTTTTTGAATGAAAACAAATAATTTTATTACGTAATTAATATCCGCTTAAATTCTAAACTTATTCAAATGTTAAGTTGACACTAGCTTACATTTTGGCACTTGTTTTGCGTAAGCGCGGCCTACTTCGGTGCATAAAAATGCAATTAAATGGCTACTTTTTTAAAAAGTATCGGATATCTCAACAACTACGGGGTTTAGACATAAAAATTAAAAGGGAGAAAAAATGCTATCGAATAGCATAATAAAACAAGGGTGTTTACATTTGAAAAAAATGAGTTATGTCACTTTGAAGTTTGGAATGTTTGGCATTTTTTTTGTGAACACCCTGTATCATTAAATTTAAATTTTTTAATATTAATATGTTGCTCCCTAACCGGACTAACATTATTGTTAAAACTTATTTCTTAACTTCAAGAAACGAGGTCGCTACGATTTTTTAAAGTTAAGCCTGCTTACGTCAGATTTTTCGGAAAAAAATTAATAAGTTGGCAACACTGTCACAAAATCAAAAAATGAAAAGACATTCATGTAGAGGTTAAAAAATGACATTCGAAGACGTAAAAATATACAGGGTGTTCCATTTAAAAAAATCTTTGTTTTTGCTATAGCGCGAAAATGGAACACCCTGTATAGTTGAAAATAGTTTAAGGTCATGTAGTAAATTACCACAAACAACTTTTGTATGAAACTTTTTTTTGTGAAATTATTACAAGACGAGATATTGATCCGTTACGTTACTTTTTGTACACACTGTATAAGTTAAAGCAAAAAGAATCGTAAATTTTACAATTTGATTTTGACATTGACACTGACATTATTTTCGCCACTAGTGGCCAATAGTCGCCAATAGCGAAAAAAAAGTAAAACTTTCATGTAGGGTAGACAGTGAAAAAATTACAACTTTCATGAGTAGAAAAACATACATTTCAGATATATTACCTAACTATTACATACTCATTTGTATGAACACAGTAATATAATTTTTATAATGAATTTTTGTAATATGATTTAAGAAAACAAAGGTGATCTATGCTTGGGTCTTATTCAAAATTAAAATTAAAAGGCTTACTCAGTTTCCATTCATATGGGTGACATTGTTTAAAAGCATTTAGCAGAAAAGAGACATCGTTATTATCAATAAAATTTAATTTATAAGTTACACGTATTTTGCTTCGCATTACCAGGGTACAAAAAAATGAACCGGTAAACGTATTTTGATGACATAAACTTTATCATCGAGACCGGGCTGTTTACGCATACTTTGGGTGTACATAATTTGTTATTCCAAAGCAGAAAAACTATTTTTAAATAAGAAAAAAGTTTTTTCATAATTTAATGTTAGTTATGATATTTATAACAAATTCTGATATTTATGATATTGATAAAATTATCATAGTATTGCAAAGATTTTAATACAAAATACACGAAAACAACAGTTTTTAAATATCCCGGTAATTGCCGGTACAATGAGTGTTCCCGGGAAATATAAAATAGGCTAAAATGGACCGGGATCCGGGGATTCCGGAAGAGAAAGCCTAGTTAGGATACGTCCATCGAAGGAGAAAAGAGAGCCGTTCAAAAAATCGCATGAAGAAATAACTGTGGATTAACGACGAAAGGGAAAAGCAACGAAAACCTGCTATCTTGGTGTTAAAAAAGTGGCCATAAAGCAAGGAATTAAAGGCAATTAACAAAAAAAAAAGAAACACAAGATGGAGTTTTAAAGTGGTTTCTCCGTAAGACTTTTAATCAAACATAGCAACAGTAGAAAAATATTTTTCCCTTTTTAACCAATACGAAAGTGGAAAGCAGAGGAATACATTCTACAATTTGTAAATGGATTTCCGAAATGCTTAAACACAGAAATATTTATGCCTCTGCATTTGGACAGACTGCAGGAGTTGGGGCTGTCCGAGGGTGCCCACAGGGGGGGGTTCTATCTCCCCTTTTGTGGTGCTTAGTGGCAGACGAGCTCCTGTGGAGACTGGAAAAAGCAGGGCACTTTGCGGTTGGCTATGCTGATGACATAGCCTTACTAACAACAGGCAAGTTCGGAGGCGTAGTATCAGACATGATGCAAGGCGCCTTACGAATTGTCGAAAGGTGGTGCACAGGTGAGGGTCTAACGGTAAATCCGTCTAAAACCTCACTAGTACACTTTACTAGAAAAACAAAACCGTGCGGGACTAAAACAGTATACCTGTCTGAAGAACCACTGGAAACAGTAGGAGAGGTTAAATATTTAGGAGTGATTCTAGATAGCAAACAACTTCAAACTACACGTAGAAAAAACTACCAAAAAAGCCACTGTAGCTCTATGGGCCTGCAGAAGGATGCTTGGGAAAAACTGGGGTTTAACACCTAGGATGATATATTGGATATACACCAAGATGGTCATACCCATCGTAACTTATGCAAGTCTGATCTGGTGGACCAGAACACAGATAAAGGACTGCAGAAATAAATTAGACAAGCTACAGCGACTGGCTTGCCTAAGTATTACCGGGGCGATGACAACAACGCCTACGGCAGCAATGGAAGGGTTGCTGAACTTACCTCCTCTTTACCTTGTGGTCAAATCACAAGCACTAAAACTAAAACACCGACTAAAAATCACCTCCAAAGAGGGGAGACGTAGAGAAGGGCACTTAGCTATTCTCAACGAGATCGACACGCATCCGACATTAAATATGATCTCGGATAGAATAAACAGGACGCTAGCCATTGAGAAAACTTTTGGAATCACAATTCGTCAGAAGTAAACTCAGGACTTGTTCTGAACTGCATACAAGCACTCAACAAGCTAGGAAGCAGGAATAATGTTAAACTGGTATGGTGCGCAGGGCACACTAATATACCAGGGAACGAAAAGGCGGATCGCCTAGCCAAAATTGGCAGCGAGACACCTTTCTTCGGACCAGAACCCGCAGTTGGTACATCCTATGGAACAGCCAAGCGGTGTCTTAATGACATACTAACACAAGAGCACAATGCTCATTGGAAAAAAGTTGCAGGACAAGCCCATTCCAAGGCTATCCTGTCAATGGTCTCCAAAGAGAAACAGAAGAAATGCTCAGGATGAGCAGAGCAGACATCAGAGCAGCCACAGGGCTTGTCACAGGGCACTGTGGGTTAAACAAACACTTCTACATAATAGGGCTCTCTGAGACCGATATATGTAGAGGATGTGGTGAAGAAGAAGAAACTCCTCTGCACGTAATATGCCAGTGTGAAGGATTCACACGCTATCGGCGCAGACTTCTAGGGATGGAAAAAGCCAACCAAGAAGAGCTAAGAAAACACCCTTAAAGAAAATCCTGGAATTTTTCAAAAACACAGGACTTCTTTAAGTGGCTTTCACCAGAGGGTACAATAGACCAACAGGTCGCAGTACAGGAACCCGAAAGGGGACCACCTCCGCGGAAATAAAAAAATAAATTAAAAAAACCAATACGAATAATATAATAAATTTCTTAAAAACAAATAATTTGATAATCCCCTAGTCTCTCTTCAACGCCCATTATTTATCTTCTTCGTCTCTAACTCCAAACTAGCATGATTAATAGTCATTCATTTTTGGTATTTATGAAACAAATTGTTTCGGTTTTACAGCCAACTAGATAGTATCTAAAAAACCACACTTACAAATCATGTTTCATTTGTTTTCAGGCAAAGAATGTCTGCAACTATATCGAGATAGATTGTGCAGAAGAACCTTTGATAAACAATGCCACCGCGTCACATTTGTAATGTATCTTCAGTCCATCAACTAGGAATCCACGACTGTGAAGGAGCCGATACGGATTTCCAACTTGTGACAAAGTTGTCCCTTGTATGTTAAATTAAGTTGCTTAAAGAAACCGGATTTTATTTTGAGAACTCGTATATATCTTTATCTATTAATAATACAAATTTCTACAAAATATTATTTCAAGCCAGAACTTTATGTTAGAGATTGTTTTTTTTTGTTGATTTACTAAGATAATATAATTGTGAAATTTAAATTAATTGCTTAATTGAGAGTCTATTTTTAAATGTAAAAAGATATCCACAAAATATACTTTTAAAGATATATAATTTGGAGGTTTTCTTAAAATTTACATTATACAATAAATTATCGGTGTTAATGTTCTGTAATTATTCATGTAAAACATTTTCTGATATTCCATGTTTTTGTTGATTTAGTTGAATAAATTTTCATCGTTAAAACAACGCCTTCCAATTTTTGTGTCAGCATAGACTTGGTCTCTTTTTTTGCAAGATTGTATGTGCTACAAAATTTTGCGAATTGCTTTACATTGGTGAGAATTTTTATTCTTAATACTATTTCTAAAATTATGTTAAGTTTTAATTGTTGAGTAGTATAAAATACTGCTTAAAGGTAAAAAAGGAATTGTATTTAACAATTAAAACAAATTTTTTAAACCTTCACGTTTTATTCTATTTAATAACATGTTGGTGTCAGAAAATTATCATTAGAACCGCAATAACTCGAGAAATATTAATTTTAATGATCCCTAATCGTTTTTAAAGATGATTAAATTATTGATTAAAAAATTTTATTCTTGAGGCTTTCGCGGCCGTTATCCATAATACAATCTTGGTTTCCGGGTTTGGAACCTCGTCTTCTATATTTAGAAGTAGTTGACGTTTCGACCATTGTGTCTTGGTCTTTTTCAAAACGACTAATTTGTGAGGGTTGTTGCTGGGTTTATATATCAAAGCTTCTACAAAAACATAAAATCAAAACCGTTTTCAACGCTCCTTTGAAGCTCTCGAATAAATTAAGAAGAACACACGACACAGGACTACACCACGCGGGAATATATAGCATACCTTGCTCCTGTGGAAAAGTATACATAGGACAAACTGGCAGGAGTATACAAACGCGTCTCAAAGAACACGAAGGACAAACAACAAGAAAACAAGTCGATAAATCAGCGGTAGCAGAACACGCCCAGGGTACAGGACACAACATCCTCTTCAGAGAAACAAAACTACTGGCCCGCGCAAACCATTTCTGGCCAAGATTATATCGAGAATCATTGGAAATCATCAAGAACCCAAACAACTACAACAGAGACACAGGCATACAACTCCCAAACATCTGGAAACCAGTAGTCACAAAATCACTGAGGCAGAACAAATCCATCAAGCGGAACGCCACGCCTCCACAAGCTGGATATATAAACCCAGCAACAACCCTCACAAATTAGTCGTTTTGAAAAAGACCAAGACACAATGGTCGAAACGTCAACTACTTCTAAATATAGAAGACGCGGTTCCAAACCCGGAAACCAAGATTGTATTATGATTAAAAAATGTTATAAAAATACAGGGTGACCCTTTAAAGAAATGTACTTATTCGTCTTTAAGGTTTAGCGAATTTGATTGGGCATACTATTATAAAGTTTTAAAGAAATTTGTTCTGACGTTGCTAATAGAGTTTCTCATATTTGACATATTTGCTTGTACCGGGATTCCGGGAAGAAATCGGTCGTCTTCCTGGGAAATTCCGGGATTCCGGGATGTAATAAATTATGTCAATATTTTGAAATAAATAAGCCGAAAAAAAGAAGGAAGAGGTTTATTACTTAAAAACAACTCCGTCATTTATGTAATACATTTTGCTCCATGATTATTATGAATAATAAAATAATATTGGTGAAAGAAACATACATTTTAGACATATTACCCTTCTATTGCAAATTCATATTTATGAACAAAATAATATAATTTTTACAATGAAATTTTGCAATGTGATTTAAGAAACTAAAGGTGATCTATGCTTCGGTCAATTAGCCTTATTCTTAATTTATTAACAAAAAGCCTTACTGCATCAAATGCTCTCAGTTTCTATTGATGTGGGTGGAATTGTCTTGAAAGCATCTAGCAGCAAAGAAACGTTATTATTAATAACATTTCATTTATAAGCTATTCTCCTTTGCTGTAAACGTATTTTAATGATTTAAACTTTGTCATGCAAACCGGGCTTGTTTACGCATACTATGGATGTATATAATTTCTTATTCCAAAGCAAAAAAAAACATTTTTAAATAAGATAAAGTTTTTCCATAATTTAAACTTGTTAGTTAAAATATTTATAATAAATTCTGATATGGTATGATAGATAGTATTAAATTTTTTTAACACAAAATAAACAAACTTAACATTTTTTAAATATCCGGGACAATAGATAGTACGTATTTCCCAGGAAAAATATAATAGGTTAAAAGGGACCGGCATATCCCGATAGAGAAACTCTAGTTGCTATTTTGTTAAATATTAATATTTTTCTAATCCTGTTTCTGTCAATATTGTCAAAAAAAACTTATATAATTCAAAAACGGTTGATTGTAGATACATAAAATTATTTTAAAAAGTTAGTTTTAAAACTTAAAAACACAAGATATACAAAATATTTATGCGCAAAAACAAATCACTCTTTATAGTTGAAAATAATGTTATGTTATGTAGTAAATAACCACAAACAACTTTTGTTCGAAACTTTTTATTTGTAAACTTAACACAAGACGAGATATTGACGGGTTACCTTACTTTTTGTTATTTTGTGGTCATTGCTTTTCAGAGAAGATCATAATTTTAAAATTTCGTTTTTTATAGCATAATTGCCGCTTGCTGTACTTGTTTTTAGTGTGAGTACATAGTATGTTCATTTCGAAAAGGTATCCTTTGAAAAAAGCTACCTGATTTTTCAAATACTCCTATATGTTAATAAATTAACCATTTAATAATTTAAGCATTTGTTAAAACAAAAACTAGAGTGTTGTTTGTTAATCCATTGACAATTGTAGCATTTTATAGGAATTTGACTAGTTGCATTTCTTACCAATAAGGTAAATTTATTAGCCAACATTTTATAAGCTTGTGATGGTTACTTGTTTTTTTTTTAACTTCTTGTAAACATACCTATTACCATAAGTTACTGACTTAATATTGTAATGTCGAAGGGGTTTACAAAATGGCCTGCTGAAGATATTAAAACTTGAGGCAAAGCTGTTTAAAATCGTAATCTTTACATTAATAGGCCTTAAAAAAATGTAATAATTTTTTTATTACAATTCAAAAAAACCTTAATTTGACCGCACTTATTTTAATTTCATCTTCTACTACCCAGTTTGCGATAATTATTTTGGATATTAATATTAATTATTCATATATCATTAAATTAAAAAACAGAAATAACAAACCTAACCGATATTATTCACATAAGCTATAAAATAAATTATGACGCTTAATAAGGACCTTTTGGTATTCGACCATAACTAAAAGTTACTACGCACGCTATCAAGATTACATGGAAATAATAATAACCGAAGAAGGATATTCATAACAACTGTCATTAAGTGTGCGTTTTATATATCCCACTATGAACTCGGTTTTAAAAACACGGCCACATCTTACTCGACGTACTTACAAATACAGTATAATCTCGTCATGCATTTCTACTACAAGACAATTGATGTATTCAGGTGCAGAATTGGTTTATTTTTTAAATTTACGGAATTATGTGTTACAACACAAGCTGCTCAAAACTTCACGCTCCTAGGGCCGTAATACGGAAACAATATATGTAGTTCGGTCTTAATAATACTTCCTTCTCGCAATATGCTATAAATTTCGCGCATCCTAAACAAATTCTGAAAAAATGTATGCAACGATGTTTTTATTCTTCGGTTTTCAATATTTAAGAGAGAGTTACTGCATAATACCATAACACCGGAAATCTCGATGGAGAGATGTATTGTAAAGTGTAAAGTATAATCAAAATTGAAAATATATAATATCAAACATTGAGATCAGCGAAACATAACAAAAATTGAACTTAACAAGGTGTAACAAACTCATAATAACAAATGAACGATGGAAATTTCAGTAGTTTTGTGTATAATTTTATTAGGAGTATTATAATAAACAAAAGGACTTGGCGGTATCTGTTATATTACTGATATTTAATACTGGCGATAGTAAAAAATGCGAAAATTATAGAGGCATATCTCTTCTTAGTGTAGTAAAAAAATTATATGAAAGAATTTTAGAGGAGCGATTAAGGACACATTTCGAAAGAAATTGGAAGAGGCACAAAGTGACTTTAGACCGGATAGAAGCACGTAGGATCTAATTTTTACGTTCAGAGTGAAAAAACAATGGAACATTCAAAGATGGTGTACTTGTGCTTTATCGATATGTCTAAAACCTTCGATAGAGTGCCAAGGGAAAAGATCTGGAAGATATTGAAACTAAGTAAAATGGGAGAAGGATTATGAAACGCCATCAAGAGTTTATATAAGAGCAGTAGAAATTATGTGCGAACCCACAACAGCAGTTCCCAGGAATTTATAACAACAGTGGGAGTAAGACAAGGAGGCACATTAAGTCCACTGCTCTTTATAATTCTTATGGATCAAATAATTAAAGAATGTAAACAAAACACAAAGAAAGCCTACTGGGGTTGGAATAAACTAAAACCAATATCCTTAACAGAACTAGCCTTTGCAAATGATGTGGTGCTATTAGCTAAAAGCGAAAAGGACTTGCAACTTAAGGGGGAACTAAATCTTAGTCGAAGTGTCAATTATTGCAGAAGTAATAATACACGTAATGTTATATTTACATCTCTTTCTAGTACACTAGCAGAAAACAATAAAGCAAAACTAATTTCCCCCCATATTTCCCCGCCATATATTCGTTCATCACTCTTTATCTTAGCAGTCTATCATTGTCTATTTTTAACCCTGAAAGCGTTTTCCTAGCAGCCTATTAGATCTTAGCAGCTAAAGGCGTAAATTTTATAGTAAGTATTACTTTCAGAAAAATTAAATATTACAAAGTTAAAGTTTTTTTACTGTAATAATCAATATAAATTCAGTGTATAAATAGTTTTAATTATTTCATATTTCCTATAAAAAGAAGAAATAAATAGAAAAATTGTGATGTTTAATATAAGTTGGTGTGGATCTGTGGATATACAAGGGACATTAAAGGTGGCAAAAATTTCCTCCATCTGTGCATATCCATTGCCTGTTGCAATCATTGCACTTACCGCTGTTGTATTTAAATTTAATTCTTTATTATCAGGACAATTATTAACGTTTTTAGCACAATTTCTTGAATTTGTTGCATAAAGAAACCTACATCAACTAATCGCATTCCATCTAATTTGGCATCAAATTCATTCAAATTTAATTGTTCCTCAACTTCGAAATCATCTAATTTATGGTCTATATCATTATAACTAAACAAATATGTTCTTTTTTAGTTATTGCAGTTATTATTAGGTACAATAATTTTTTTTTAATATTTTACCAGGTATTTTCATTTAAATTAATTTCCCCCAAAACAACATCGGAATTGCCAATATTTATTGCTTGACCAGGTACAGTGACTATGTTTTCTTCACGCATTTGTCTAGATTTAAAGAAAGAGTTATGTATATATAAGATTTTAATTATGTATTGTTTTAGAAATACTATAAACAGTCAAGTAGCATTCATATATCTATTTATACAATAGAACTGTTCACTTGCTTTTACAAAAATATATATTCATTTAAGTGAATTCAATTTTGCGCGGCTGAAATTTTTTGAAATTGTAATGAATCTACTAGACACCAGATTAAATAGTGTTTTTGAAAATTAAATGAGTGTCAATTCCATATAATCCCGGATTCAAAAATATATACATGCAGTTAGGAGAATTAAAGGAAGGTCATAATAAAGGTAATGCTACTATAAGAATGGTACAGTTAGTTTGTACTGATTTCAACGAACTCTTTTAATTAAACATACTCTCTTGCTCTTGCCATTCTCATTCTACGTCTTGCTGATGTTTTTCGGCTATAGTAGTTGCTTTTACTATTTAAAAATGTTCGCCCCATGATCTATTCTATAGTATAGATCAATGTTTCTCAAACTTGTTACCAATAGCTTACAATAAATAGTTCTGTGGACAATATTTTGGTTTTAACTTAGCCTGGTCAATAAATTTGAATGATTTTCGAATATAATAAAAGGCTTGGGTTGGGGGACCCCTTCAGATAGATTCAGGGCCTCCAGGGCTTCGCAGACCACACTTTAAGAAATACTGGTATAGATTCTATAAGAATAAATTGACGTTTAGATTTTTCTGTCATTTTTTGTGTTGTATGTTGTAGAACAGACATACGGCGATAAAATGGTGGGATATTGCAGCGCCTTCGCTTCGGAAAGTAAATGTGAAATTTCTTTAAAAAATGGGTTTCTTAGTTCAAGTTTTTAGAAAAAGATTGTGAATAAATTTATTTCAAATTAACAACAATTATTAAAAACATGTTCCTTAACGGGGGTACAGGACGATATTTTAATTTTAACCAATAGTTTACAAATATTGATGGTGTAAACAGACGTCAATTTTTAGCTAGTTTTTAATATTTTTTTATGCTTAACAGTATTAACTTTTTTAAAAATCGAGCCTGTACCGCCTTTCTCGAACCAATAATCTGTTTACATACAAATTTTTAAGTACTTTTGATAATTAGTGTGAGAGAAAAATTTGAATTACGAAAGCTGTTTTATTGCGTGCCTTTAGTTCCCCCTTAATCTAGACGTGTGGGCGATACATTAAGTAGATATAAAATGAATATTAATGTAACAAAGACAAAGGCTATGGTTATAACGAAAAGTCATGAACCAGTTACAGTTATGCTAGACCAAAAAAAGATAGAGCAGGTAGCACATTTGAAATATTTAGGAACCATAATTGAAGAAAATGGTAAATTGGAGGAAGATCTGAATAACAGAATAGCGGCAGCGACGAAATTTCACTACGCCACTAATAAATGTTTGATAAGTAAGCAGGAAATATCAAAAGAAACGAAGACGCGAGTTTTTAATGCAGTATACGTACTCATTCTGACGTACAGTTCAAAAACTTCGACACAAAAAAAAACAGAATACAAGCACAGAAAATGATATTTCTGAGAATAATAGAGGGATGTAGACTGATCGTTAAAATCAGTAACGAAAAAATTCGTAAAAACAGTAACAGATATTAAGAAGAAGTTGAAGACGAATCAATTAAGATGGCTTGGACATTTATGAAGCATGCCAGAAAGTAGATACGCGAAAAAGATGGAAAATAAACATGAAGGGAAAAAGAAGTGAGGCAGAGACTAGAAGAAAAAGAAGTTAGCTGGAGAGATGTACCACAATAAGGTAACGATAGGCAGGAGTGGAGAAACTTAATACAGAAATATAAAAGCATACCTTGACACCGAAAGGTAAACAAGGAACCGATTAAGAAGAAAAAGAACACTGCTCCAATTTTTTGGCATTTCTGAATGTTCATGCACTTCTCCCAGAACAATCAATTACAGCTTGGACGATGTAAAAAGGCTATATCAATGTCATTTTACGATTCAAATTCTTTTTACTGAAGATGATATTTCACATGCATAAACAATCAATGATTACATAAAGTTATATGTATGTACTGAATAGTGGGTTTTAATGTCGCAGAATAAAAATTACGTGGCGTACTCAGAGTTCCCTGATAGTTTCCAACTTTTCCTGTACAGTTGGTACTACGATCAAGGTTCCATGTTTCTTGCTCACTCGTGCAATATAGGAGCAGAACAGTCGCTCGGAATAATCAGATATTGCGGAACGTCATTCTACGCCATGATAATGCGATACCCCATCGCCATCGTAAAATGCGAAATTTGATGCAATATTGTGACCTGAACATACTGACATTTTTTTTCTACCCCTATAATCTTACTTTTTGAGATAATAACACATTGTCTCTGCCTTTTTAAGTTTGAGCAATGACCATTTAATTTATTTTTTTATAATTCAAGAAAGATACCTACTTATGTATTTATTAAAATTTGTTGTCGTCAATCAGACCTTAAATCACTAGTTTAATTTAACTTTTTAACGACAATACCGGAATAACATTAAAAAGAATGAGCTGCAAATGGAAAAGTAGAAAAAATGTTGCTATAAAGCACCTTGGCATAAGACGTTATCATTGCGGTGTTATGGCGATTACTATAAAAAAAATCCACAGCATTAAATACATCTAAAGGTTTTATTTTGTGTATCCTTCATGGTATATTATAAAACATCCTAAGCAAACTTTAGTTTTTATTTATAAAAAAATTCAAGCACAGTTTCAAAATATCTCTTATAGCATACCAAAGTATTTATGCCATTTCGGAATTTCAGAATCTCACTTATTTTGAGAGCTACAAAGTCGGTTAAGTTAATTTCGTACTGAACTCAAATCTAATATTTTGCCAAAGCGCCCTATTAGTTTGGAAATTATTCACAAATAAATAAAAAAGAACTTTTTTTTTACATTTTACATTTTGTAGTAAAAACGAAAAAATGTTTTTTATTTCCTAATGCAAAACAAAAAGTAAACGCAAACGAAGTTATAATTAACGAGTTTTCATGAAATCTATAAAGTTTAAACTAAGTTTTTTTTTGTAAATAACTGCTACTTTAACTAAACAGACTTCTAAACTCTTAAATAAAGATCCCCTTATTACACTTCAATTTTAAAACTTCCTGTATAGTGTGTAGCGAAACATGTTGAATAAACGTAGAATTGTTATTTGTTGCTGTATTTTGCAAGGACTATAAAATTTGGTATCTGTAGTGGGCAGAACTCAAGAAATAAACGTGTTTATTGTTTATATCTAACTTTTTTTCTGTCAAGCGAGTCAAGGGAGAGAAAACATATTGTGCTAGAAATATGGTTACGAAGTTTTTGTTCTATGTATTTCTAAATAATGATTGTGACAATGAAAATTTTATTTTGTTTTACTTAAAATAGTGTGTCTATCAATTTATTGCTTATTTCTATGAAAGAAGTTTCTTTTAGCTTTAAGTTTAACCAAAATATTTAAATAATACAAAAAAAGAAGGTATTAACTATGAGGTAAAAACATAAATATTAAAGAAATTCTAGAAAACGCAGAAACGTGTGAATTTCAAAATGTTCTCATTAAGCGGTTTTGTTTTCACAATAAGTTCATTGCAATGTGATTTCGAAATTTAATGCATGTTAATAAAGTAGAGCCATTTTAATGTTTTTGTAGAGGTGTCCCTTAAATCAAATTCTTCTTTAAACCCTACTAGCAAAATCTTTTCTACGGCTCTGAAAAATCTATTGGTATTTTTAAAGTATATATCACTGCTTATATCCAAGAAAATTTATTTGATTCTAATGTGTGTAAAGCAGGGACTGAGAACGGAACGAAAACGAAAACGTTAAACGAAATTAACCGAAATTTTTTTAAGAACGAAAACGAAACCGAAAACGAAATTATTATTTTTCGTTCAAGAACGAAAACGAAAAAATATTTTCCAAAACCGGTTTTAACCGGTTTTAACCGGTTTTGTCGCTATTTCAATTTTATTTGTTAAACACGAACGCGAATTTACCTTCTGTGCTGCAGAGACTCCACGAGGCGGTAAAAAATCTCACTTGAAATAAGTGAGCTTCTCTTTTCTCCATATATTTACGTGAATATGTATTAACAACTTTATTGTTTATACTTGCAATTTTGTGCAACACAATTAACGGTACAGATATTCTCTATTTCTAATTTGTTTTTTAGATCATCAATATAGAATATACACTTGGTTGGATATTGGTATATTATCAATGTGTATGTTTTATTTGCGTTTAGACATAATAATAGTAAAATTTATTCTTACTTCGAAAAGGACTAATGTAAAAGAAGATTTATTGGAAGATGTGTTGCTAGTAAGATTTAACGGAATGTGAAAATGTATATTGTATGGTATGTACAAACTATAAAGTTACAGTATATTTCAAGTTAATATAAGTTTTTTTTAAATATCTTTTTTATTTATAACATTTAGTAAATTATCCACTTGAATTCATTATTTTGTCTTTTTAAATAATTACAGCAGGATCTTCAAATGCATAGATTTTTAGTACTAAAACAAATTTAAAACAGCACTTGCTATATTTTCATATTTTTAGATAAAGATCGTATGTCTAATTTAACCTAATCACGTTGTGTTTTTGCACCTTTCGGGTGTTAAACTTAATAAAATGGTTAAATGTTAATGTGTTTAACAATTTGGTAAATTTAATACGGCGATGGTTCGCCAGTCTAAAATATACTGTCCGTGAGCATCAAACCCCATCGTCATCGTTTATATTTTAGTTGAGACGCAAATATTGTTATTGTATTTATAGAGGGTTGTGGTGACTAGAAAAAAAATTGATTTTTTGACGACAAAAAAAATATTGTAAAACCGGTTTTAACCGTTATTATTTCGGTTCACGAAAATTAAAAAAGAATTTTTTCGGTTAGAACGAAAAGAACGAAAACGATATATTTCGTTTTCGTTCCGAACAGAAACGAACGGAATTTTTTTCGTTTTTAGTCCCTGGTGTAAAGTGTATGTTTTTTGCTCAAAAGATGTCAAAAATTAAAGACAGTTAATAATATTTATAACGTAGCACCAGTAGACGTGTAAAACAAAACACCGAAAGTAATAATCTAACCTTTAGAAAGAAACATTTTTACAACTCTGGTGTCTATTGCTAACAAAACCTCTCATTAAAAGCTAGTCAGAGTGTGTCGTTAAGCTTGTTCTCATACACTACAAGTATCCGTCATTCATAATGGTTATAATTAACTTGAGAATTTTGGTTTTTACCCAACGGCTATTCTCTCACTTCCATTGTTTTAAATTACAATCACCGCTGACAGTGCATGTTAGCTAATATCTATTTACAACAAACCTAAAAACTTTGAGAGAAAAGGACGTTTAGAGTTTAAAACTGAAATATTACACAGCAATTAAACATTCAGAAATGAAAGGTTATGTATTAGGAAAAATTTTAACAAGGTTGTGTTTAATTCTTTACGCTGGTACATTAAAACACCCCAGAGGTCTACAAAGTTCAGTTTGAATACCACTGGTCTAAAGCAGCGATTTTTAACCTGTGGTTCACGGATCTCCGGGGGTTTTCATAGTACCTATTCGCAAGGAGTCTGAGAATATTTTAATATTTATTTTAGTTTTAAAAGAAAAATTCACAAAAAAGCATCCGGCGCCGAGTTCAACTGGTAACGAATATATTCCAAAGTTTATCCAAAACGAAAAATAATTTTTAGTTGGAAATCGTTGATAAGTTTATCATACGTTAAAAATCTATTTAAATGAAAAAAAAATATTTTTAAAATGACCATAACAAAAAACATAAGTTCAACTTATAAAAATACCACAATACAAATTACCGCAATAACAAAACCACCGAAACAAAAATGCTAGAGAACACTAAACACCTTGTTTTTTAAGACTAATCTATTGTATTATGTAAATTTAGTTATTTACATTGGACGAGTTAACAGTTTTTGGACGAGCCGTAGGCGATTCCTGAAAGCATACGACGAGTCCGGTAAACACACTTTACGGGTATTATACGTTCAATATTTTTCCCGCTTCCGCCACTGACACCAAAATCCCTATCGTCACCATCCATAATTAAACAATAACTTTACAAACTACAGGTGAAAACTCGCGTGGTGGTATAATGACGTTTGTTTGACAGCACAAATCAACAAAACAACTCTTCACAATGGCAACCAGCTACTTTCTAGCCAGTGAAGATGTATTTTCCAGCCTAAAAATTGATCGGAAACAACAGATTTTCTGGACGGGACGGATGCTGAAAAAATCATTAATTGCTTAGAAACAAGTTTCACACTACAGAGTTTTAAATAGTGTACTTGCAGCGATTTGATGTAATCTTGAATTTTGTGCTACATTTAAGACAAAAAAATCGTTCCTCCTGGAGCAGTACCCCTTATAGAGTTTTTATACTTCTTATATTCAATAGCAAAAATTTTATAACTATTTAGCACATCTTAACGCTCTCGGCTGATTAATTTAATTGTAAAAATAACAGAACTCGTGTGATATGCACACGCTCCGATCTTAATTTGTGTCATTCGTATTGCCTGGCTTAAAGGTTGCTACAAAGTTAAGAATTAAGTTAGATACGAATTCTTTACAAATCGTTGGTTATTCCTTTAGCAACATGCAAAGAACCTAATGCAAAACTTGACGACATTCTTAGAAACTATTAACCGTCTTCTCGCAGCTTAGTTGAGTGGAGCATAAACTATAATAAATGTTTTAAAACACTTTTTAAGTTGACTTACATAAAATTGTCTTATCTTAAACCACTTTTCTTGTCATCGTCCACACGGAAGACTTAAAGTACCGCAGTATCTGTTACCTTTATCATTCCATTTTAGTTAGACACCCACTCCCAAAACTAAATGAAAGATACAGTTTCTTGCGATGTCAGTAAAGATCCGTGAAAACCGGCTCGAACGGCGAAACTAAAGTGGACTATAATAATACGGCAGGTTACAAAAGAATGGTGTCATTTAGGCCGAACGAGGCGTTTCAAACGACCCGCAATACTAACGAATTTTTTTTGTGAGAACCGCTTTTTTTAATAAGCAAATGAAGATATTTTCGTTTTACTTCGCTGGTCGGTTTCAGATTAAGTTATTAATTGTACCAAAGCGGTAGATAACAGAAGGCTTAATAATGTATTCCGCTCGCTATTATTTGTATAAAATACAGGGTAGTCCAAAAGTATGGAATCGCTGCTGTAACGGCGTAAATACAAGTTTTATGAAAAATATTTATACAGGGTGTTGCGATATTCGACCGACAACGGTCTACAGCTGAGAGCTCTCGTGAATTGATAAAGTTTGATATAGGAACATGAACCCTTTAAGGGCTTACTTTCCGAGATAAAGGGTGTTGCAATTTTTAAAACGAAAACAAAAATCTGCCGTAACGCAAAAACGGCTTTAAATATTTTTTTCAAATTTGGTGCACGATCATTTTACTAAAAAAGTAACATTTACCCAATAATTACATTTTGGAAAATTTATCCAGTGGCGCGCTAGCAGGGGTAGTGGCAACTTTTACCCCCCTATTTTTTATGCCATTGGAGAAAAAAAAATATTTTAATTTTATTGAAATCCC
Organism: Elmis aenea; assembly: GCA_947652605.1. Classification (NCBI taxonomy): domain Eukaryota; kingdom Metazoa; phylum Arthropoda; class Insecta; order Coleoptera; family Elmidae; genus Elmis; species Elmis aenea. The sequence goes on along the minus strand of OX393577.1, from coordinate 49,615,891 downwards.
TGATTATTTGTAGTAAAAAAATGAATAAGATTTGATAGAGCTAAAGTGAACGGTTTTGTAGATATTTGCCTTTAAACAAAAGTCTGCAAATTTTATTTGCAGTTAATAATTTCTAAATCCTATCTAGTTGTCATGTCATGACATGACATGATATGACATGTCATGTCAAATTTTTAAGAATTCGTGTAGTTAACGATATCTGTAGTTTAACTTTTAAATACGTTTTTTCCTTTAATTTTATCAACAAAATGAATTTTTCATTCGAAGAAATGACCGATATGTTAATAACATACGGAGAAGCTAGAAAAAATGGTAGAAAGGCAGGTCGTTTGTACCAGCAAAGATTCCCTAATCGCCAAATTCCCCATCATTCAACGTTTGCCAGTATCGAAAGAAGGCTGAGAGAAACTGGAAGCTTATTAATTAAAAGAAACAATGCAGGAAGGCAACGAACAACAAGAACTGTGCGCTTGGAGGAGGCAATATTAAATAACATTTTTGAAAAGCCATCTTTAAGCACTCGAACTCTGGGCCGGGCACTGAGAGTAGACAATTCTATTGTGTGGAAAGTTTTAAAAGAACAAATGTTGCAACCCTATAAATTCACCAGAGTTCAAGCATTAGAACCCAGAGATTATCCAGTAAGAACGGATTTTTCAAACTGGTATATTCACAAGTGTCGCCAAAATCGTAATTTCTCGAAGTATGTTTTGAACACCGACGAAGCTAAATTCACCAGAGAAGGAATTTTTAATTCCAGAAATAGTCACGTTTGGGATGAAGAAAATCCACACTCTTTTTGTCAAAGGGGATTTCAAACAAAATTTTCATTGAATGTTTGGGTGGGTATGGTTGGAGACTGTTTAATTGGGCCTTATCTTCTCCCAAATAAATTAAATGGAGCTATTTATACACGCTTTCTGGAAGATGTTTTGGATGAACTATTAGAAAATGTACCCCTAAATATTAGAAGGCACATGTGGTTTCAACACGATGGGGCCCCTGCTCATTTTGATGGAGGAGCTAAAAATGTTCTAAACAGACGTTTTGGGGAAAAATGGATTGGTCGAAGTGGACCTCAAATTTGGCCTCCAAGATCACCCGACCTAAACCCTATCGACTTTTTCGTCTGGGGGTATATGAAATCCTTAGTGTACGAGACCATCGTGGAAACTGAGGAAGATTTAATAGCGAGAATTCAAGCTACAGCAGTACACATGCAATCAAATCCCGAGTTATTCTCAAAAACGCGCTTTGCAATGAGAAAACGTTGTAGAATGTGCATGGAAGTCAGCGGCCAAAATTTTGAACATTTGTTGTAATTTCGTTAATTTTGTTAATTATTATCATAGTATGATGAATTTGTTGTTTGATGAATTTAGTTTTGTTAGTGTTATAATGAAATTTCTGACTGTGTTAAATTAGAATATGGAGTAATTTTTTTTAAATGTAATTTTTGGTTAAATGTTTTTTTTTTTTTTTTAAATAAAATTTCGGTGCTTTAACCTTTTTGGTTATTAACACTTTTTAAATGTTACTTTTTGAATAAATGATTTAGATCCATTTTTGCGTCATGGCAGATTTTTGTTTTCGTTAATAAAAATTTCAGAAGTGCAGACTTTTGTTTAAAGGCAAATATCTACAAAACCGTTCATTTTAGCTCAATCAAATCTTATTAATTTTTTTACTACAAATAATCAGGGATTTCAATAAAATTAAAATATTTTTTTTTCTCCAATGGCATAAAAAATAGGGGGGTAAAAGTTGCCACTACCCCTGGCTAGCGCGCCACTGGATAAATTTTCCAAAATGTAATTATTGGGTAAATGTTACTTTTTTAGTAAAATGATCGTGTACCAAATTTGAAATTGCGTTACGGCAGATTTTTGTTTTCGTTTTAAAAATTGCAACACCCTGTATCTCGGAAAGTAAGCCCTTAAAGGGTTCATGTTCCTATATCAAACTTTATCAATTCACGAGAGCTCTCAGCTGTAGACCGTTGTCGGTCGAATATCGCAACACCCTGTATATAAAAAGTGTATGGCAAATTGGTAGCTACATTTTGACGTACTTTTATTTGCTTTTTCGGCCAACTGACAGGTGATCTTCATATTTTTTTATATGATGGTAACCTGTATTTTTTTAATTTATTTAGACATGAGTCCTTCTACTGTTAGGTGTAGAACTGTTGTGTGCTGACTTTTTTCCATGTTTTTCTGTCTTGTGCAAGCTTTTTATTTCTTTCCATTTGATGTTTCTATCCGCTGCTGCTTTTTTAACTTCGTCGTGCCAGGTTTTTCTCGGTCTACCTCGTTTGTTTTTTTTTCCTGTGATCTTGCTTCATAGGCTTTTCTGGTTAACCTTTCTTCTTTCATCCTATAAATGTGACCCAACCATCCCAGCTGTCTTTCTTGTATTTTTGTTTCAATTGATTTTATCTTTAATTGTTCTCTATATGTTTCATTTCTATTTCTATCTTCTTTGGTTTTTCCTTGGATTTTTCTTAGAAATCCCATTTTAGCTGCATTCGCTCGGCTACTATTTTTATTTGTGCGTGTCCACATTTCACTTCCGTATAAAAGTGCTGGATACTACGTTTTTTACCACTTGTGTTCGTTTTGGGACTTCTATATTTAAAAAAAAAAAGTTGTTCTTAAACTGTTAAATATTCTTCCCACATTTCCTGTCCTTTCGCTTCTTTCTTTGTCCATTCCTCCTTTTTTTTTCTATGATCACTCCTAAATATTTAAAGCTTTTTACCTGTTCCAACCTAAGCCCATTTAAAGTGATGAAGCATTTTGTTTTCTGTTGTAACGATCATAGTTTTAGTTTTTTTTTGTATTTTTTCATGTTAATTTTTTCCAATTTTTCGTTTACAGTTTCTAGATAATGTTGCAGATTTTTTTCTGTTTCCGCGATTAAGACCATGTTGTGTGCGAACATTAACTCAGTTATGTTCATTTTTTCCATTTTCCAGTTGCCTAGATGAAACGGTCTCATTTTCTGTTTTACTTCTTTAATTACCCTATCTATGACTACTGAGAATAATAATGGGCTGAGCACGCATCTTTGTTTTAAGTCTTCTTTTGTTTCAAAATCTTCCGATTCTTAATTGTGGATTCTTACAATAATTACCGTTTTTTCGTACGTTGCTTTTATTATGTTGACTATTTCTATTCCCTTCGTTTTGATTTAATTGAATGCTTTTTCCAAGTCTATAAAACATAAATGTTTTTTGTTAAGCTCTTTTCGATTGTTTTTTAATATAAAAACTGGGTCTTGTGTACTCCTTTTTCTTCTAAAACCGTATTGGGATTCTTCTACAGTATTTTCAATTTTTCTTCTAATCTACCTTCCATTACTCTCGCCAGTATTTTCCCTGGTACACTCATTAATGTTATTCCTCTATAGTTGAAACAATCCCTTTTGTCTCCTTTTTCATATAAAAGTAGGATTATTCCAATATTCCAATCCCTTGATACTTTTCTTGATTTTAATACATTGTTCAATAGAGCCCTTAGTGCTTCTTTTTCTGATTCTTCCATGTATTTAATCATTTCCGGTGTAATACCTTCTTTGCCTGCGGCTTTTCCGATCTATAATTATGCTATTGATTTTTCTAATTCTTCCATTGTAATCTTCGTTCTCCTGATATCCTCTGTCGCTTCTTACATTTGTTCCTTCGTATCTTTCGTTTATTTCATCCGCATCCGCTAGATCTTTATAGTATTGTCTCCATCTTTCCATTAGTTTTTCCTAATCCGTAATTGTGCTCCCATTTTTATCTTTTATGTTTTTCAATCCACATTCTTTTTTCTTTCTTAGCTGCTTTAAGGCGCCATAGAATTATTACTACAGCAATTGTGTTTTGTTTTGTATAATAGGCACAATAATTTTGTGAGGGGGAAAAATATTTTAAACTCATTTTTCTCGATTTTTTTTATGTACACTATGAAATCTTTATATGGTTGAAAACAGAAAAGAATCTATTAAAGTAAAGCAAATACAGGTTACCATCATATAAAAAAATATGACGATCGCCTGTCAGTTGCACACGGTTGGTCGAAAAAACAATTAAAGTAGGTACGTCAAAATGAAAAAAAAAACTTTTTGTTTACTTTGGTTTTTACTTAAAATGCACCTGATGAAATTGGGTAAATAAGGAAAAAATAATGAATCTTGAAAAAAAATTGTTTCTGCTCTATAAAATATATCGCATTACCAAAATAAAAAAGATCAACTTTGGATTGTCGTCTATTTTTTTAAGTTGATATTCTGCTGTGCGAGTCAGCGACAATATTGCATTCGCGAGAATAAAACACAAATGTCAACCTAAAAAGTCAAATAAAGGGACTTAAATGCTTTCACAATACATTTTAACAAAACATATCATGTGGGAATAGCAAGTTACGACTTTTATGTTCGCGACTGAAGAGAACGTAAAAATTCAAAGAGGTGTTGAAAACCGTGCGCTTCGATAAAATGTAAGAATTGCCTAGTAAATGTCAACAGACTTCGTTGTATATTGGTATAACATTCTGTGGAAGTCATAATAAAACATTTTTTTAAAGAAAATAAATCGAGAAAGTGGTTAAGATTAGGATTTTTTTTTCTTACGTTGATAGTTTTTCAGAATTATCAGAGAATGGTAAAGAATAAAATCCATTTTCAATTAATTATCTTAGCTAATCAACAGCTCTAAAGTCCAGATTCTAGCTAGAGCAACGCCAATAAAACTCATGTTTTTAAATAATATTTTTTTAATTGCTGGAATATAATAAGTACAATTAGGTACTGTATCTGATAAAACAAATTTTTAATGTAGATATAGACATAAAACCATAAAGTTGCTAGTAGATATATACTTTAAAAGTTTGGCGCGGAACCCCAGCCCAGAAGTCTACAAAGTTCAGTTTGAATACCACTGGTCTAAGGCAGTGATTAAAAACCAGTGGTCCACGGATTTCCGGGAGTTTTCAGAGTACTCGCAAGGAGTCTGGAAATGTTTTTATTTTTTATTAGTCTTAAAAAAAACATTCAAAAAGTTTCCTCTGGTGCCGAGTTCAACTGGTAACGAATATCATTATCACAAATTCTACCATGAACAAAATATTGACTCAATTCTGTTTTAAATTCTTTTGCACAAAATTTTTAAAAAGTCCTATTCTCAGATCCAATCAAAGCACATCCAACCCTCTTATACACATCTTCTTTTCTTTAAAAATTAATTTTTACTAAACCTTTCAATTAACACTTCCTATACAACTCTATTAGATCTTGCTATAATGTTTTTTTGCTGTTCCTAAATGTATCTCTCCTTATTGTCCAAAAATCAAATACTGCCAGGAAATCTATCCCTCAACTGATGTATGTTAGTTTTTTTGGAATTTTCTGCGAATTGTCTTTGTTGATTTCCAAAAATATAAATTAGGTACTTCTGCTAAAAGTTGCCTACTTCATTTTATATTTAAAGCAAGGAATTTTCCTTTATATTTATATGCCAACGTTTCAATTAAACTGATTTACTTAAATTTCTTAACACCTTAGTATTTTTATTATTATTAACCCTTATAATATGATAAATTATGAATCAAAATAAGCGAAAGTTAATAATTATAAGGTACAGTTCGTTGTATGTCCAACATTAAAACAGTTTCCTTTTGTGAACAGTCAATTTTTTAACCTCAAATATATATTTCAATTAAAATCAAGTTTGAGAACAAACATTTACTTTTGTAAATTATTCATGCTCGTTAGAAATTTAAACAGACAGAACCTATAGCAAAAGCTACTTATTTGGCGTAATGTGCATCTGAATACTTCAGCTGAACTGTTTTATAATTGCAAAACTTTTTTGTCTTACGAACACATAACTAAAATTTAAAAAGCTAACAAGGTACAATTTACAATCCGTTAAAAATACTGTAACTTAAACAAATCACTTCTGCGATTCTGAAAAAAGTCGTCTGCTGAAATTAATTTACCAACACATAAACAAAAGATTACCTCATTACATTTTCCTAGATGCGGCAGACATCAAATACCAAAAAGTTTAAAACGAAACAAAGAGATTGGTAAATAAATATTAACAACTCAATTACTATGAAATTACATTGCAAATGATGCGGTTTTAAAGTTGAGAACAAAAACCAACCTTACGGTATAACTAAACAATATGAGTTCTTAAATGATACCTCAGATTATTTTTTTATTCATTTTAATTTTATTGAACAATATTACAGTACACAAATAAAATTTCCCTGAATGTCATTAACATAAATTTTTTACAGATATGAAGTTTTTAATTCTTTTTAGGGACAGATCCATGAGTCAAAAAATATACAGCTTTGTTGAAGAGTAATTTAGCCTTAAATTTTCTATTCCCGTTCTCCATGAAATATCCACTTTTCCAGGCGCTGCTTGATATGATTGAGAATTAAGATAACAATAAAACCAGTTCACCGCTGGTTAAACTTAATCATTATGCCTCGTATTAGCTTTAAAACTTATCTTATAGCGCGGGCCATAAATTTTAAAACAACTTATTTTAATAAATGCCAACTTTAAAAATAATATAGCAACAATGGTTAGCTCCAATGAACCCCACAATTCATATAAATAATTGTTATATAACCACCCGTATCTAACAGAATTCTGTGGGCATTAACTAGGTTTTTAGAAGATAATAACCAAAGGCCTATACATAAAAAATTCATAATTCTTCCCAAACACGATTGTACTCCAGAACAAGCAACCGCCCAGAGCAATGTCCAGGTACTAGCAGCAATCAAACCGTAAACATGGAAGAATCTAGCATATTTAGTTTGTGACAGGGCCAATGTTTCCTATAATTAATACATCGACTAAATTAGATATAGCTCCCGTGATTTTGCTGAGAGATATAATAATATAATTCAAGCGAAGCGAGCGAGTGTGGCCACAGCCGCCTAATGTCTTAATAACTTCATTTATATGTTCAAGGTCAACCCAATCTTCTACACTCGTAGCCACGGGCGTTGTTCTTCTTTTTTGATCTGCTGTATTTCATTCCACTTAGCTATTTCCATTCGCTTAAAGTGAAAGCACCATAATAACTTCATGAAGATCGATCCTTATACCATGATGAACTTATTAAGTAAATAACAGGATTCTTTCAAAAACGAAACGAGTATTATTCCTGTTAGAAGTACTGTTTCAAGTAACATCACATCAAAATGTAGCTCACTCGGCTAAGTTAATTAAATATTTTTACAAACATTATTCAAAAATAAAGCCAAAAATTATATATAAACAACTGCAAATCACAAAAAAAACAGCTAACTGCAATAAATTATTTATTTAAACTCTTTAAAATTTAAAGGGTTAGGTACTAATCAATATTAACCAATATTTCATAACCCTGCTCTTCTTCCTAATTTTGCAGTTTAACATAAAATAATTTTTATAATGCTAATTTATACAAATTACAATATGATTTAAAAATGAATGATATTTTTTTTAATAATAAAAGTAAAAAACTGTTATCCCATAAGATTTATGCAATAAGTTAGTACTTATATGCTTTAATTGTAGCTAAATATTAAAATTTTGCATGATAATTTTTTAATTACGCGTTTTTTCCTTAATTTTTTTTCTAAATTATTATATCCTATACCAATAAACCTATAAGTTTAGATTTTTAAACTATTTTTAACTTACGGAAGGCAATTAATAGTAAAAGTAATTTAATTAATTATATCCTAAGCTATTTCAAAAAGTATTACTTAACTTTTTTTTGTAAATTACTATTTAATTAAAATAGTAATTTTTTAAAAATTGACAATCATCCATATAAGTATTAAAAATAATTTTAGAAGAACGATAATCGTATGATATTAATATAATATAACATACAGAATTTTTGGCTTCTTTCGAATTTTAATTCGCTTGTTGGGGCCCGCTTCTTCCTATTTAATAATCACTGATTTATTGTTTTTTTAATAAAAAAATGCTTGGTTCTGTAAAATTACTGTAAGAACTATAGTTCTTGCTATTGACTTAAGTATTATACAGGTAGTAAATAAAACAATTCTGAAATCTTTTAATAAAACATGTTTACAGTTTTACCAATTGTCTGTCTTTATTCTTTCGCATTTCTTCTCGGTCCGGTGGGGGTTTTATTTTCCAGTAAATTGTCGTCCACGGTTAAAGAAATCCAGACTGAAGTAGGTCCTATGGAATTTGGATGCTGGTTCTTTCACTCCACTGCCCGCTGGGTTCTCCATCCTTTTCTGCTTTGTAGTTTAGAGGTCATCTGGTGCTAGCCCGTCTCTGTCTAACTTCAGTACTTTGGGCTTTGTCCGCAACCGTCCCGACCGCTTGAACAATATTTCTATTTACTTTATCGCTTGAGAAGAAACTGAATACTCCTACGATTTTAAATCTGGTTCTCGTTCAAATAAAATAAATACTCATATAAACGTATAGTTTCAGTTTATGTTTGATCCTGGATTATATTTTCAAGTAGAAACACGGTACGCGGTACATATTTAACTGTTAACGCTGAAAGGTTGCGTCTTAATCGTGTTTTACATCCAACACTTCCATTGGGGCAATTCAACCATAGACCAGGACCATTAATCTACTTTTTTAGTTTTTTAATTATTGCCATAACCAATTCATAAAAAAACTAAAATATGGTCCTGCCACACCTGCTGAAATTTTATGGTTTGTTTTATGTACAGTTGTCCACGTCCAAATTGCAAATTAAAAATCCTTTAATTAAGCTGTTAAGTTCCAAAAAACGTACAAGTAAATATAAACCATTTCTACTTAACACGAGACTTATCACAGTCCCTATTTTATAATTGATCGGGTTATCTATTACGTCGGCGTTAATCTACCCATTAATTGGGAAAAATCTTATTAAGAGACCACACAATGATATTAATAAATTATTTTCAAACCACACTTGAGAAAACGCGGAGCTACTCCATCAAAAATCCAAAACATCATCTGCAGAAAAAAACATTGTAAACAAATACCAGAATAGTTCACAGATTTATAAATAAATCAAGCATTAGCTAGTTTTGCTGCTTATCTTATTTATTTATGTTTCTTTATTTAGTGCCAAAATATGGAAATACGTCTTTTTGTGCTTTTCGCACGCACCAGAGGTCGTTAAACTTAATCACCTAAAATTCTCCTGCTCACACGTGACACCTGAAAATTTCAAAAATATTCGTCGAATTTTTAAGTTAACGATGGCCACATGCTCTCGCATAAAACCTCTTGTTTTGATTAAGACTTAGACTATCAGATAGCATTAACATTTAAAATACAAACTAAAGTTGGTTCTAGAGTTTTAACACCTACTATTTTGCATTCGTAGCACGCAGAGTCGGATTTAGTACCAAGAGAACTGAATAATGGCCCACATCTCTTGTTTTCTAGAATTTGTTAATTTTTTTTTTTATTCACACAGTTATATTAAACACATCAGTGAATGCCACTATAATATAACAAATATATTTATTTTAACATAGCTTGAGTAAGAAAAAGAGCTGCCACCAGCAGGACCGGCCTTAAGCTTAGGGCCCCGCGCTTAACACGTTGACTGCGTTACATACCCCCGGGGTCTTGTAGCAGTCATTCCTACTGTGCGGGAGCGAAATTTACAAAACATTACCCACGTGCGTAGCTTATAAAAACTTTATGTTTCTTCCGATTTTACTTTTATAAACAGCTTTGAGATTATTGTAGTTTACGCAACCAAAACGTAGCATGTTTTAATACAAGTCGCCGGCGGTATGTAACGCACAGAATTCATAATTATTACTTCTGTGCGGCACGAGTCTCCGGCGGTAGGTACGGCCGATAGGCAGTATCTTGCATGTACTAACGATTCTCGGCTATTTTACCATTTAGAATTGCACTTAAAAATAAAAAACGGTTTAACCCTTTACTGACAAATTAATTTATCATAGTTGTCCCAAAAAAAAATACATTTTCATAATGTAATAAACATATAAATTTATATATAGATATAGTATTATTTAGGGTTGCCAACACTTATCATTTTGACCCGAAGACTTCGGGTTTGGCTATCAATCTTCGGGCTTCGGGTTTACAATCAAATTCTTCGGGTTACCCCGGGTTTATACTCATGTACGCGAAAAGCGGCGCCATTCATTCGATTCTACCCCAGCGATTAAAAGTAGAAACAAATTATTATTCCGTTACGTCACCTCACGTGAGCTCAAGCTTTCATCAAATGTGTAAGAGTAAGTTAAACAATAAAAATCTATTGTTTATCTCGCACTCACACATTTGATGAAATTGTGAGCTCACGTGAGGTGACGTGACGTGATAATAATGTGTTCCTACGTTGATGGTCGGCGTTAGCCGACAAGCTCAATTCTTATTTCATTATACCGTTTGAATTGAGACAGTCGCTTGGTATTCAGCATTTAAATTTAGTAAAAGCTGGACTTGCAATAAGAATTAATTTCGACATTGACTGCGAAAAATTTTAGCCTTATTTCAAAGCTCCAGAACAGAAATCGTTGGTAGAAAGTGCACAATGTGATAAAAAAATAGAATTTCAGGAAGGATACCTTGCCAGGGCAAGAAACCGGTTAAAAAAAACCTCTTACCCGTTATTTTTTGTCTATAAATGTGATTTTTAACCGAAACCGTTATTTTTAATGGCAAAAAACGGTAACCTTTAACCAAAATAATTAAAAACCGGGTTTTTTAACATCTTTTTTAAATAAAAATTACTTTTAAAAAATACAGAATCTGTATTAAATGCGATAAGTTTACCAAAAGTCATTACTGAGCGCTTGATTGTATAAATAGATAATTTCTTTTTATACTTTGCATTCCAAATTAAAATAATGTCAAAAACCTTTTTTTTAAACCGGTCTTTGAAACCCGGTTTATAAGTTAAATAATTTTTTTTTACAGAAAACCGGTTATTACGAAAAAAAAAACTTTCGCTTTCGGTTAACCGTTAACCAATTTTTGTTTCGGTTTCGAGCATTGCATAAGTTTGTTCTATAATTTTTGGAATATATCTCTAAATTGTTGAAAACTATTTAACTCAAAAAAAATTCAACGCTCCCCCCCCCAAATTATTTATCTTCGGGTCAGCATCGGCCCAATGTTGGCAACCCTAGTATTATTTCATATTTTCTTAGAAATATTAACTTGAATCATTTGTCACTGTAAATATTCAGCTTACTTTAAAAGTTGTTAAGCTTATTATTAACGGTATATTTACCGCTAATGCTGGCATACCTGTGTATTTGTAACAACTAGTTCAGTTAATCGGTTAATTACTAGTGTGACCACATTAAACCCTTAAGAAACTGAGCTCGTCATTACCAGTTAAACGGTTAACATGTCTAATCGGGCTAAGAAAATTTTAGAATTAGCGGCAAAAGAATTTCGTGAGAATGTGGAAAGTGAAGAGCCAAGTATCCAATTTGAAAATGATTACCAGGATGAAAGTTCTGAGGAAGATCTATATAGTAGCGACGATTCTATTAATGATAAAACCTATAAGATTTCGTCTAGAGAAGCATCTAGTGAAGATGAGGAATCGCGTCAAAGTGATAGTGGTGATATTGGCATAAATATGGATTATAAATTTTACAATTTTTTTTTAATGCTTTCTGATCCCCGGAGATAAATGCGGAGTGAGACCTTATTAAATTGGTTCTTTGTAATAAAGATTCCATTGCCAAAATATCCAAACAGTTAGCAAAAAAAGTTTTAGATGGGTTTGTTTTTAACCTTGCGTCCAAAACCCGCGCGGTATCTAACTCACAGCAAAGATGAGCTGTTGCAAGACCCCGGCGGTATGTAACGCAGTCAACGCCAAAGTACTGTCGAATAGCGCCGCAGTCAACGTGTTAAGGGAGCGTCGCGCTTAAGGAGGTTCCGCACTTAAAATAAAAAGAGGAAAAAGCGAACAAATAAATAATTGTATTTAAAAAATATAAATATAAATACTCATTAATAGCATAAAGATGCAAAACAATTCTATATCATCACTTAAAAAAGTTATTGTTCAATGGTAAGAAAGTAAACTAAATAAATAAATTATACCATTAATATAGACTATATTATACCTATTTATCAAATATTTTAGCTAAATAGCTAAAGACGCGGGGCGGCAATTAATGAAAAGCGCCCCTCTTTTGTTAATAAAAATATAATAATTACTAAACCATTACTTTCTTTTTTAATATTTTGGCGATGTTTACAAAATATCGTTAATTTTTTATGCAATCTTCGTCAGTTTAATGGTGAAATTTGTTTTGTTTGCTTGCATAGTTTTGTTTCTTGCAAATGATTTTTTAAAATTATCCTTCCAGTGAACGCTTAAACTCATAGCATTTATGTCAGTCGAAAGTGAAGTCATGAGGGAAATGAAGTTCGAACATTTTTAATAGATTTTGGGTAAGCAAGAACTTAAAAAATTTAATTTAATTGTGTTTTTATTTCGTTTATAATGAAATTAGTTATTTAGCTAAATGTTTTCTGGTCAATTTGCCAGTTTGTTATGTTTGTTTAACAATGTACAAAATAGAATATATATATATATATATATATATATATTTATATAACAATATTATGCAAATAAAGCTTGGTTTTCTTGGGAATTTTTAATCGGGCCACGCAGTTTGTCCATACGTAAGACCCCGCGCTTCCTAGAGCCGGTCCTGGTCACCTGTACCCACACCCTGTAGAAGTTACTAACAAATTTGCCTAAATTGAACATTTACAAAACATAATAAAATATAGTAAAGATCAGTATTTGATCTCGTTTTAAAAATCCTTATAAACTGTTCACAGTTCTGATTAGCAAGTCTTTGTAAATCCGACATTCCGTTTTATTAATAGGCCGTTTTTGCCAAAGGGTATTGCAACCACTTAAAAAAAAAGACTAAGTAAACCCGTAATTGTTATGATAGAGTTTGTCAAACTTCATGAAAATTTAAAAATTGTTCTCCAGAAAGACAGATGAGGGTAGATGCACAATTTTCCAACTATCCGTTGTCATTTTCCGTACTACATTTTTAGAGTGTAAAGACTAATGAAGATTAAAGCAGTGATTCACAACCGGTGGGACGCGACCCCTAAGAAGGGCGGGAAATATCCAAAGGAGAGGTACGAACACAAGGAGAAATCAAGAGCAAAACTATTTATTAAAACAAGATAAAAACAGTACATAAAACGCATACCGAAAATGAAAAAAGTCACACATATGATAGGTCCTTAGTAAGCCTAATAATTAGTGTTCCGGATTACAATGTACCTATTTTTTAGTTTACGCTAGCAAAAAAAGGTACTAAAAATAAATATTTTAAAAATAACACCCACACTTAGTCAATGAACGGTGAAGAAATAAAAACAAATAGGATCCCAATGATAAATTGGAATAGGGACGCAATAAAAATTGATAAGAAAAAGAGGCATGCAATAAAATTTGTTATGAAAAATGGAAGGACAAATGGAAAAAGGTTGAGATACACTGGATTAAAGTGTCCTCGCGTCATTTTAATAATTTTTTAATTTCGGTTTCGCCAAGTCTTACCCCGTCGAGCTGTTTAAAAAAAAATCACTTTTTATGAACTTCTTATATTCGTTTTGGGGTCAATTTTTTGTTCAACACCTGGAGAACGTATCCTAAATTATTTTGCGTTTACATTAAGTTCGGACTGTTTAATATTAGAACCTAAAGCACTTTTTGCGCCTTTCAAAACATGAATATTAGATGGAAGTTTGTCCAACCCTGCCTCACTAGTTACATGACAAGAAAACTACCTACTGTATTAATTTTTATGTCTTTATGCTAATTGTAGTAAAAAAGAAATATTTACAACTGAAATTTGATATTGTTCAGTCTCTAGAAAACCTATTTTCCTTAATCCGTTACTGGTGCTGTAATGTAGTCTGATTGTTTATCTAGGAAACGAAGTATTTGCAAAGATGTTGTATCTAGACACTTTCTTGTGATTTAAACTAGAAATGAAACTGTAAAATTGCCTTAATTATTCCTCTTTTATGTTTATATTAAAATAGCTAAATCCGTGTTTAAACCGTGCTCTGCTCTCTGATAAAACAAAATTATTTGCTAGACATCAGCCAACTGTGTAATAGTCAAACTACACAAAACATATAAAAGGGTAGTTTTACATTAAGTAACCCCCTATTACACTGCTACATTACAGTTTTTTTAACAAACAAATTTTAATATTAGGTAACTGTGTCACGTCCTAAGATTCGGCTACAGAAATAACATTCGATGTAAAGATTTATTTCAATGTGAAATCGTAAAAATAATTTGTAGATTTTTAACGGTATAGTTTCGTGGTTACATTCTTATAACATTATTAGCATGGTTTTAAGTCATGACGTAATACTCTAAATATTTAATAGTGACAGAATGACTTGGAGAAATATTGTCTTGAATGTCATCCTCTAAGCCAAACAGCTGCACAAATGTGCACCGCAAAAAATTTATACGTTATAAGTTTGAAAATGTTCCAAATTGTAACAAAAATATTATATATATATATTTATATAACAATATTATGCAAATAAAGCTTGGTTTTCTTGGGAATTTTTAATCGGGCCACGCAGTTTGTCCATACGTAGGACCCCGCAATTAAACTTTAAATAGCAGGCAGGGATGCTATTGGACAAGAACTTCCATGCAGTTTTATCATTTACAAACTCATTAAATTATGCCAAGTATACCTATTAAAATTAAGTAAAAAAATGTTACTTTCAGAAAATCAGAAAACTCTCTCTCACCAGATATCGTACTTGATTGCGGTACAAATCATTACCTTTTTGTGATTTGGAACAGTGGTTCTTAACCTTTTAGTAGTCGTGACCCACTAGACATCCTAAAATATTTCCGCGGCCCCCTAGTTTGTAGTAACAAACAAGGGTGGTTCAAACCGCGGAATATTTTTGTAACGCTTTATTTAAACAAAAATTTTACAAAACAGCATACACTATTTTTCGACGTACTCTTCTTCAACTATGCACTTTTGCCATTTTCTTGGAAGCTTCATAACCCCTTTTTTATAAAAGGTTTTAGGTTGCAAGCATAGCCAGTTTTGCATAAAGTTTTTCACCGTCTCATTATCTTCAAATCATCTGCCGCCTAGAGCTTCTTTAAGAGGGCCAAACAAATGAAAGTTGGAAGACGACAGGTTAGGACTGTATGGAGAGTGAGGTAGTGTATTCCAATGCAATTTAGCGAGTGTGTTCTGGGTCAAGTGAACACCAAGGGGACGGGCGTTATCGCGAACAAGAATCACGCTTCTGATCGATCGATTTCGCCTTTTTGATCAAAAAGTGAGTTTAACTCGCTTGGATAACAGTCGAGGGTAATAATTTGCATTAGTTGTTCGGCGTTCGCTAAAAAATACTCGCACATACCACACGTGATGTATCCCAAAAGACGGTAGCCATAACCTTCCCGGCTTCTAGATAGTCTTCTACATTACTGGAAAAAGTCGAAAAAAGAAATAGAGGAAGACCAAGAATAAAATGGGAAAAGGAGTGAGGCAGAGACTAGAAGAAAAAAGAGTTAGCTGGAGAGATGTGCCATAATTAGCAAACGATAGGCAGTAGTGGAGAAACCTAATACAGAAATAGGAAAGCATACCTCTACATTGAAAGGTACAAGAGGAACCGATTAAGGAGAAGATGGATCCCGAGCTACACCCCGAAGCGCACGTTCTCTTTAAGGTTTAGGCCTTAAAGCCTTCGTGACAATAAACAGTAAAAGATAAAGTCAAAGCAACCACAAGTTGAGTTATTTTTTCCGCATGACGGGTAGGAACCGAAAAAAATTGATAGAATATGAAAATCGAATAAAAAGAAGTGAAACCAAGTACTAACAGGAAAATTTAATCAGGTGAAATCAGGTTAAAAGAAGAAAGAGGAGTTAGTTGAGAAAAGGTCTTACAATTATCCTATAAAAATAAATGATAGTAAGATGTGGAAAAAATATCAAGAATTAGCACTTTTTGATAGAAAAAGATTTTTTTTTGTATCTCTTTAAAATGAACGACAGCTTTGTCCTTAAGAGCCGAATAAAAACAACGAGGTCATACTCAAAAGCATTTGCTATAGCTGAATTCACTATTTTGTTTTAAAATACTCCTTAAAATTTCACAAGATTAAAATTAAATTTTATGTTAACAGAATATTAATTAAAAGATAGAAACTGCATCAACAAGAAAGAGATTTTTTTGCAAAATTGGAATTTGATAGTTTGATTTTTAAAAATTTGTTATCACAAATTTAGATTACTACAATCTAATATAATATATTTTTTACCGATATACAGGATTTCCTTTTGACGTTATATTATGTTCTAACTAGACAGTAATGCGTTTGTTAAGCGCGGATCTTTTTGATTTTAAGTTTTTATTTCATTAATAACAACTTCGAATATTTACTGATGTAGTTATGTTTCCGTGAAAGATATAACAAAAATATTCAAACCACCATTAACATATAAATGATGCAAAATTAAAACAACTTAATTTTAATATGTTTTTTGTTGTACTGCGTTACGTTAATTAAATAATAAAAAACTATGGTGTTCGTGCCAAAACTGTTAATTGAGTTAATGATAGCAATAAATGTTTTAGAGGTCGTTGTACTCCAAAAACAAGACACGAAACTTATCTCTTCGTATCTATGTACGTACTTTTTTACATAGATTTTTTATGGTAATTTTAATTTGCATTGGTTGTTCATCTAAAAAAAAATCAGCAATTTAATTTTATCAAAACTGGTTTACCGCTTTTCTATTTGTATGTAAAATATAAAAGTTTACATTTTCGAAAAGAATGGTCTAATATTCTTGACCGTTCTAATGATAATTTTTTGTGTGAAGGACATTTAAATTTGATTTTTCGATTAAAAATTAATTTTGTCAAAACTTTTAGGTACCTTTTGAGCAGAAAGAATTGTATAATAATAGTTATTTATGCACCAAGGCAGTAAAGTTCGACTTTTTATCGCGAGATTTTTGTAATTTTAGAAATAAATCCTAATTAAAATACCGTTATTGGTATTGTTGAATTCGCCAGAAAATACTAAATAACCGCATGAGCCACCAACTATCGTTCCATTAAAAAAAAAAAACAATTTCGCAAATGTAAAGTCTATTTACTCAAATAGTGCAGTGGTATTCAAAATTGCTTCCTCTTTTCAAAAAACAAAGTGAGGGTCATTTTGTGCAAAACCGGAAGTGAAACAAAAGTATCTATATGTTCAGAAAATCCGGATTTTTGCACATATGACATGTTTAAAATTTTGTTCGTCTAAAAACAAAACTAAAGGAGAAAGGGTGTGTCCTGATTTCAGTTTCACCCGGTATACATATAGAAACGAAATATGTACCTTAATAAAAAAGTTTAAAATTATCAAACTTAATAGGTAGTATTCCTATTCGTAATTCGTAATTGTAAAATATGTTTTTAATTAGATGTGTCAGGATTTTTTGGTTAAAATTTAATCGACGTTTCTAATCAGTTGCAAGGAAAATTTTCAATAATAGGTACTTATTGAATATTTGTGGTAGACGTATTGTTTAACAATAATGAATGTATTTTGTTAACCTGGTGTAATTTTCTTGAGAATAGTCTAATGCTCATATCTTTTTATTTTATATCTATACATCACTTAATCTTTATTAACCTTTAATCTTTACTAACCTCAAAACCTCACCCCTAATGGTATTTTTCAAATTTTTGTTTTTAAGTACTTTTGAACTTGATAAATAGTGTGAAGTTATTGATTTTTTAATATAAATAGGTTTAAGAAAGATTTTTTGTAGATGGTTGTAGCACAATAATTAACCCCTGGACAGCAATCCCCAAACATTCACCATCGGACAATAACCCCCTATTAAAAAAAAACTGTGTAAATATGAATCTAACAATTAACCCCAGATACAAAAAAACCAAGGCGATTAATTCCCATCCTCTGAAATATCAGTAGATTTCGGACGACGGGGGTCAATCGTCTGTTTTTTTTTCACGGGAGGTTAATTGTTAGGGTGTTATTTACACGGGGGGGGGTTATACATGGGATTTTTTAAACAGGGATTTTTTAAACTGGGTGTTTTTAAACAAACAGGGTGTTTTTAAACAGGGTATTTTTAAACAGGGGGTTATTATTATTTGGGGGGTTATTATCCGGGGAGTTATTATCGGGTGGGTTATTATCCGGAGGGTTATTATCCGGGGGGTTAATTTCCGGGGGTTATTATTTAGGGGGTTATTGACGGGAGGTTAATGTTCGGGGGTTCATTGTCCAGGGGGTTCATTGTCCAGGGGGTTATAGTCCTGTTACACTTACAGATATGCTAGACCAGTTTCAAGACTCTCGTCTTTACATCAATTGAAATAATTATTTATTTATTTAGTTACACGCAATTTTTATTCAAAATATGAAAAACGTCAGTTTAGTGATGAAAATTAATTTTACTAAATTAAAATGTTTTTAGATAAAAGTCATTGCCAACTATGATCGTTGCTACGATAGCTACCTGTGCCTAAATACATAAAAATATAAGAGCTGACGAAGAGACGTGAGTCTTGAAATCGGTCTAGCATTTCTACAAGTTACCCTTCAAAATTTTTAATTAAACTTATGCCTATAATAACATTAAACACTTTAATTTAAGAATTTTTAATAATTTTTTTATATTGCATTTCAAATAAATGTATTTTTTAAATTTGTTTTAAGACAACGTAGTCCAATATTTTGTTTTTATTTGTTAGTAAAAAATATGAATGAGAATACTGTTGTAGTACATTTACCGCTGTACATTTTTCGCACAAAATTATATGTACATATATGAAAATGTAACTTATTTTCAAACTATTATTTTTTGTTTTCCTGGTATCTGCAGACTGCAAGTTACATTTATGATTCTGATCTTAAGCTTAATAAAAAACGTAGATACACTATAGAAATCTTAATTAATTTTGTTGTTTATATTTGAGGTCTGTACGTGCCGTTAAGGCGTTTTACTGCACAGCATTTAAATTTTCCAAAGGCAAACAAGAAATTAAATAACACTACAATATAATATTTTTAGGAGCTAATGTAAACATGATTGTTGAAGACATAGCCTACCTAAATAAACATGTATAAATTCGAATGTAAATTAACACATTTAAAAGCGTGGTTCCAGCAGGCAGGTTTTAGGAATTTTGTCATGATAGGTATTTTATATTTTAACCAGATGTTTGTAACGACGCCTTGTTATTATTTTGGGCACAAAAAACTCTAATTTGGTAAAATTATAAGCGGTTCCACATAGTGTTAGAAGCGGCCACAGTCTTATCTTCTTTCTCCGTCCCGAGTCAATTAGAACGTTAGATTGTTGTAGTCGTACAGCATTAATGAAGTTACTGGGAGTATTTTCTGGTAGCCAGTGGTGGCGAATGGATTTATTAGTACGACTTTATTCATAGGTTTAGACTTTCTTAAGAGTCCGGTTCCATAAATCGTCAATAATTACATTTCTAAATAGTTTCTATAACACTCCGAAGAGGTTGTACTTTTTACTAATTTAATCTTACACATTCAAATGAATATTTTAATTCATTATCTCCTACTATAACTTGTGACCAAAAAAGAAATAGAAATTACTTTATAAAAAAACTGTACGTTTTGTTTTATTAAGCGAGATAAAGAAAACACCCAGAATCCAATACAGGGTGTTCCAAATTTAAGACTAAACAAAGAGTTTGTTTATATTAAAAGCTACAACATTGGTTAAATTATGAAGAAATTGTATAATTTAATGCCAAATAAAAGAAATTCGTTACCGTCACTTGTTGCATCAAAAATTATGTAAAAAGAACGATGAGAAATGTTTTTCGACCACTATGTCCTTATCTTCAGCAGTATGTAACAAGAGAAAACTTTTTCCATAGTAACGTTTATATACTTCACACAGATCTATTGTCAGAGTTTCACAAAGCGAGTCATATCACTCTATTCAGATTTTCTCGAGTGCAAAAACTCATTCTGGTGCCCATGCAAAAAATACTTTTGAACCCGTTAGTAGAGTACCCACAATGGGATTTAAATGTGCTACTCGCAATCTGTACTTTAGAAATCTAGAAATGTTTCGTAATTATCGCAATCCAATAGTTACATTACCAACACTACCGGTAAAAATCCCAACGAAAACTCCCAGGAATAGTTTCAAAGAACAACCGCCAGATATACCTACCCGCGCAACACCACAGCATCAGCTAACACATGACTCGCTAATTTTAGCTCTGCTAAATCAGTTATTATTATTTTTTAATTACTGGTGATCTAGGGAAATTAAATAGCAGATATGATATCGGGAATTCTCAAGAATTTCTTTTCGTATTTTAATTTTACCTAAAGTTATTTAGATTTGCTACAGTTTAACCAAATTCGCAGCTCTTCGCCACACTAAATAACTTTTCATTCATGCATTTTTGGAAGGAAATTATATTTGCCCAATCTGAGACATACATATGTATTACCTAGTCTAAACTACAAGTTTTATTCAATATTTCCTAAAGAAATGTGGATTCTAATATTTAAAATTTTGATTTTTTTTCCTATGCGATAAATATTGAATTATTCGTAAAAAATTGTAAAAACCAGAAAATTTAGGTTTGAAAAATTGTCTTCAATTGGCAAAATGTTTTAAATGCTTACCAAGAATTGCTTATAAGATATTAATCGTTGTCCTATCCATCACACAATTTTACAGTTATTTATAAAGATGAAAGTTGAATACCGTGTTAAACATTTTAATCGATAGTGAAATAGCAAAAATTGCTCCAATAGGAAAGATTAACTTGACAGTCAAAATTTAGAAAAATTAATAAAAGTGCACAAAATTGGTGACATACATTTTTCTTTGGATTATTATAAGCATTAAATTAAGCAGCGTTGCTAAATTTAAACCTATACTTTATCTCTTATAATAAACGAGATAACCATGCTTAAATTAAATTTCAATCAGATTGCGTTTATCAAAATGTATAAACACTTGATCTCTATTGAGAAATTGGTTTTGTTCGCTGTTGTAGAGGAAAATTTCCTGTATATAAAAACTGACTTACATCATTTAAAATATGTATTTACATTGGTTCTATTGCTGTTTTATATTTAAATCGATTATCATTCACTTAATTTATTGGCTGTTTCATCTAACTGTATCAGAGACATTGTTCAAGTCCTTTTTTCCATATTTAATTGATTGGTTCTTAGAATAAATAATTGACCTATTCATTTAATTTCGCATTCGTTGACCTCGTAAATTAACTTGTGGATAACGTCTTAAGCTAACGTATCTTAAATAACTTTATGGCAATAATTTTCATTTACGAAATAATATTATTTTAATGCCGTATAAAAAGTGTAAAAAAATATTTAATCATTGTTTTACTAAATAGTGAGATTATTAAGCTCTAAGCTATTTTAAGTATTTTTAATAGATGTTTATCTCAGGGAAGGGAAGTAGGAGTCGGAGTCGAGAGTCGGGAGTCGAGGAGTAGGAACTTTTTTTAAGGAGTCGGGAGTCGGAGTCGAGAGTCGTAGTCGGGAGTCGGAGTCGGGAGTCGGAGTCGGGAGTCGGAGTCGGGAGTCGGAGTCGGGAGTCGGAGTCAGGAGTCGGAAAAACTACCAAATCCCGACTCTTTTTTGATGTAGTTTTTTTCAAAGATCAGAACAGAAAAATCGTGTGATACACAATAGGATTAGTTTTGTAGTCAACCAAATCTTACTTGTTGACATTTGAAAGTTTTTAAAAGCCGATAGTGCATTAGTTTTTAATTTTTTAAGGTCAAGGTATACTTATAGAAATATAGTAAACAAAAAATTGATAGTTACAAAATCGTTGTATAGCGAGGGGTGTTTTGCAGATAAGTTTTGTGAATTGGCACCCATTTGCCCATGATATTTTAATATTATTTCCGTTTTATAGGATTACCGAAAATCTTTCGTATATTGAGCACAATTTTTGCAAAATTTTGCGTACAAGTACAAAAAATACATACAAATAAACTATATCTGTCGAGTTTCTGTCCAATTTAAGTGTGATAATGGGGCGAAATTGAAGGTGTTTTATTTTATTCATTTATTTATTTATACTCCTATTTTTTATTTTTCTTTCAGTTTTTTAACAAACGTTTCATAACACGAAATGCTAAAAAGTTGTGGTGCGTATTATAAACAAAAATATTTATTTTACTAGAAAATTTTGGACTAAATCAATCATATGTATTATACGCCAGATTTTACAAGAAATATAAGCAGAAATTTAATTCATTGAAAATATCTAACTTTAATAACATATTTTTCACATTAAAATTTGCATGGTTATTATGAATTTATAATAAGTTCATCTTTCACATTTAACATTTAACAGTCCTAGTATACGATTACAGTATTATATTACTTTTAGTAAAATACAAAATGCAATGGAAGTCGCTTATAACGCGGATCGGATACAACCTTGGAAACCCGCGTTATATGATAACCGCGGTATAACAGAATTTTTTAAAATTTATGTTATTATATTAAAAAACTTAATTTTTTTACATTTTCTCTGTTCATCATTATAAAATACACTAAGGAACAAAAAAAATAACCAGCTTTCACTGTAGTGAAGTATATATACTAATTGCGTTTTTTTTTTTAATGAAAGGAGTCGAAGTCGAAGTCAGTTTTAAAAAATACCGACTCAGGAGTCGGGAGTCGATTATTTTTCTGCCGACTCCCCATCCCTGGTTTATCTAACGTTTCTGCATTCGTTCAAAATTTCTTCTTCCTCTTGTATCTTCCGGTGTCATAGTATGTCGTCTTGATTATGCTTCATCATTTTTTTCCTATCCTGGCCTCACTGTGAAACATATCTTCAGCTAAATCCTCTTCTTTCTCACTTCGTTTCCTCACTTTTTTCTTGATCTTTCTCTACTTTTTTCCCCTTAGTCTTCATTTTCCATTCCATTTTCGCGTATCTACTTTAAATTATATACGTCAATAGTATCGTTATCAGCTCAATGTGCTTTCTTGTCCAGATACAACTTAAATGAATAAAACTATGTAATAAAATATGGTATTATTGTTTCTAGCAGAACGAAATTGTGGGATCCCAAATATCTTTTATTTTACATTTAGTTGTGCATTCAAATATTCACAGAATGTCTTACAAGGATAACAAACATATGCATTCATTTTACATTTTCCAGTTCGTTAACGAAATTAATGCATACGTTACAAAATAAAAAAGGTTGCATATTTTTAAATATATAAATGTAAAACGCTAAAGATCAAACGCCAAGTAATTAGTATTGTTATAATTTTTTTTTAAATGTTATTAGTTGGATGTAAAATAATTATGAGCGTTCCGCTTGTTTTTATTAAGCAATCACGTTTACAGCCTGTTATAGCGAACTAGGTAATGAAAGAAAGTTATAGCGAATTCTGCTTCTGTTTTATTACTAAAACATTAAAATTTTATTACAATGGATAAACAACTTAAAACAAAACCCGCGCTACCGGGCAGTTCATATTTTACCACTACGTTATAATAATTAAATAAATAAACTAATACAACTTAGGATACCTGGTGATAATAGATTGCTCGATGACGTTCTAGTTAATTGCGGAAGAAAATTGCTTATCAAAATGAAGAATAAAATTATACAAATCTATAAACATCAACAACAACAAAATTACATAGATATAGCATATAAAATTCAAACATACGAAAGAAATGAAATGAAATCCGCAAATGTGTAAAGAAACCTCTCGCAGGGTTATCCAATTGCCAAGTTGGTAAGGTATTATCTTTCAAATATGTCGTTGATAAAGCAGCCAAAAATTTTGCAACCCTGTCGTGAATCAACCATAAAGAACCATTAAAGATAGCCGCTACTTTGGAAGTGCGCACGAAAGAGGAGCAACGTTCAAGCGTGGTATTTTTGACTGCTGGAAATATAAAATCTCTAAAGGCAAAGGCACAAACCGAGCTCGGTGGCTGGTTATGTAAACAACCTACCTTGCAATCGGGAGGTCATGGGTTCGAATCCCATGCGACTGTCATTGTAGAGGTTTCAGGTGGTTTCCTTTATGGTTAAGGCAAATACTGTGGTAGTACTTCCACCTATCCTTGCCCATCCTTGACTATCCACATCCTTACCCACTACCCATGTACCTCTAACGACTGAAGAGGGGGACAATCTCCCTATAGCAGTCTGCAGCACACATGTGAATCACACAAATGGATTAACAAGTTCAAGAATGTTGTGAGTAGTGTGGCGGACGCACTCCGTCCAGGCCAAGCTCACAGTAAGGGCATCACCATGGCAGACATGCGATAACGGCAATAACTAAGCATGACAATCACCAACCAAAGACAACGCGGTCCAGCAAAGAATGGCAGCATTTCTCTTCACCAAAAAAGTTAAGCTCACTTTGTTTTGGGTCTCATGGAGAAAGGAAGCTCATTCACCAGCGAAACCTCTTGCAAACTCCTATGTTGAGGGTTGTTAACCGATTATGTTGCTTCAGCATTATAACGCACGTCCGGAAGACGTTCTCCATGTTCTCCAAATCAAATGTCTCGTACACACCGCATATTTCCCCAAACTACCGACGTCAAATGGTCACATTTTTGAAGCTCTCAAATAGCACCTAGGCAACATAAAGTTTCGAGACGATGATCAGATCAAGAAATAGACTCATGATTAGTTGCGCACACGTCCGAAAGACTTTTTTTTGAAAACTGTTCACGCTTTAGTGCACTGTTGAAGCAAAATAAGTACATTGAAGTCGGGAGTGGCTAAGTTAAAAAATAGAAACCTTTTTGCATCTAAATCTGACGTACATAGTTTATAAACATTCATTAGCTGTTTTCATTTAAACCTTACTCGTACATGAAAACAAGACACAAAATAAGAAATCTTAACATCAGAACTGAGCATAATGAGGCCCACGAGCGACAGCTTGCTCTTTTCATAACTTTTGAAAGCACATACACACTTCTTTTATTTATTTAATTTAGAAATATGATTGTACCGCTGTTTGACTTCGGAGGTTGTTAAAAATAAAAGAACAATAATTTTATAAGAATTTAAAAAACTAAATGATCTGCATCGTTTTACTTTTTTTTAATGAATTTAGGTACCTACATATATTATTTAAGTCTTGTTGGTTAAAGTAATTCAAGTTACATGTATATTTACGTATTCAAAAAAAATATATTAAAAGTACTTTGACTGATGTAATGTTTGCTATTTCTATAAAAATAAGTGTCTTTTTTAAGCTCTATCTCTTAAAATAAAGAAGTTATAAAATTGGGAACTTCTGGGACGCTTGTAATGCATTTTTTTTTACAGCTTTAAATTCATTTTTTCGCAGCCCAAACGCCATTTTTGCGTCAATGTTATCATTGAATGTTCTATGTAGGTAGTGAACATTCTTTTCTTTTTTCGTTCTTGACGTTCCATTTCCATATAATTTGTGGCCATCTATGTGCTCCCTGTTTATTTATTTACTCACCACTGTCGTAGGTGTTAAATTTGAAGAAAATTTAGTTTTATAAACTTATATAAAACTTTAAAGTGTTAACGGAACAAAATTCGTTGAAAGAAACAAAGCTTTAAACTTCTAGACTGACGAAGTTGATGATTTCAGAAAGTTTTCAGTAACATTTTTATGCGATTGTAAAAATTTTCAGTAAAGTATTTCTCGTAAGCTCTTAGCACTCCTTCCTGTAGAGATTAAGGAAGTTATCTGAAGCTGGCAGTTACTTAATCCCCATAATCTACACCACTGCTTCAAAAGCTCAGAAATTGTGGAGTCCATTCCCTCGCAGTCGGCTCGTCGTGGCCCCTCCCCTGGTTCCCCTCTTCTACACTCGTTAGTTGAGTTGTAAGGCTGCCTGTCAACTGCTTGCCTGCCTCTAGTTAGTTCCCCGTAGTCCTTAGTTCGGAGCGTCGCATTTACATCGATAACCCCATAAAACATGTGCCTTACATAAACTGTCATTATTAATTACTGACAACCATTAATTGCTAATTAATCGCAAGTGTTAATGAAACCGTCAGTTGCTTATCGCACCAAAATGATTCTTACGCGAGGAATTATAAAATAAACAATACCATAAAAATTACACGGGGTGATTATTTTATTTAACAACAAAGTACAATGCGTTGTAAGTTAAGTCCTTAAAGCGCGCGGAGGAAAAGTGTGTTGACAATAAAACATTAAGTGCCTTTGCGCCCGCAACAGATAATATAGATTGGCACGTCTAGACAATAAAATTTATTCCGAGTGCAATGCCATGCAAATTCGATTGTGTCCTCTCCAATAATTGCTGTTATTACTGAGTACTGTACCATCAGTGATAAAAATAACCCGCCGCCTTAGTCTGGTGCTTGTTGGCAAATAGATTCAGTGCAAAAACGGGAGAAACTTGGATAGCATGTGCGATCGTCGGCATGTAACACACTGTGGACATTTCCTTGTTTGGTGTCTTAATTGAGACATCTTATTTAGTGTAAATTGTTGTTTCTAGATGGCAGCTTAAGCGGTACTAATCCGATGGTTAACTTAATAACAACTTGGATCTTGTCTTCTCCGGGATACCTTTCAGATAATTACGGATAAACTACATTATGTGCCTTACAACCTCTTTATTCATATTAACTTAGTGCCTTGCGGGATAAACTGATAACACATCAAACTTTATATCAAAGTGTCCTCATATACAAATACCTGGATTACATATCAATTTAGAAACGAACACGTTATGCAGTGATAATTAGTTAATTAAAAAAAGCAAATTCGTCGTGCTGAAGTTTGTAATACATAAATATAATTATGACAATTGCTTGTTGTCGTAATTAAACTAAAACAATGTGAAGTGTGCCATGCCCGAAAAAGAGGCAGATTTTCACGCAGCAATGTCTGCAGGTCTGCCGTTACAATTTCCGTCGGCTTTTGCGGCATTCCATGCTCCTTTACCGGTTGATCAAAGGACCCACGAAGGCCGATATGTATGGGATCCACGAATGCAACCTCCTGGAGCGCCTTTTCATCACCCATCTCCACCAGGGTAAGTCGAAAAAGTTGCAGGATGGCCTACTAGCAACAACAAAAAAAACATTTACTTGAACATGTATTCATACAACGACCAAATCATCTTGAATTATCCGAATCAAAACATCGAGTCACAACAGACAACAAATATAAAACAAAACGTAGTTGCAACTTCATGGAAAGATGATAACAACCATGTTATGAATCAAATCAAAAGTTTCCTCAGTTCCTCTTTATCTAGTAAAAACCGTAGCAGTAAGGATAATAAACTTTTAACGATTTTTTGTTAAGTTGTTCGTTACATGCGTTCAAAAACGAATCTGTGTGCTATAAATATCCGTAACAATCGCCATTCGTAGAATGGACAGCACCTAACATTGACGCATTGGTTGAAATCTTTGGGATTTCAACAAACTCATGATCTGTATTGTGTCTATTCAAAACGCAGGTCTCTAACTAGGGTTTTAGGATAGTCCCATGGTCACTGTGTAGATACTTTTGTTGTAACCATTCTTGATTCTCCGACGGACGGACTTAAGGCTCAGTTAGTCTTTTCATATTATGCTACTTTTCTGCTTTTGTATTGTTAGAAAATCCGAACCATTTTTCCATTTCACCTGTTTATTTTCCTAAAAGAACTTTGCGTTTAGTTAATTTGCTTCAAGACAAATCTTGTTCACATTAAACCAACTCGCAACTAATTTTAATTGTGTAGAATACATCTACATTATTTTTATGATAATCTATACGGTATCTGTTTGCAATAACATATCGTAGCACATAAATGGATTAAAATTTCTAACATTGCTTTAATATTACATGAAATACTTATTAGTCGTTGTCGTATATTTTTCAATTAATACTTCTAAACGCTTTAAAAAGTCTCCGTTTTCCCATACCAGTAAACTCCTTATTTGATTTACAAGAAGAGCAACAAGAAACTCAACACATGCTTTGCCTATATACGTATGAACTTCATCCCATCCTACTTGATTTTTAAGGCTTCTATCTATTAATGACTTTCTTAACAGCCTTGCTAAGAATCTTAAGTACGCTGTATAGTACTCAATTATTGCCTATTCAAAGATTTACGGGTTACACGATAATTAAACCATAATATCGACCAGTTTCCGTTTAAAAAAAATGGTCTCGAGTAATGTTTATAAAATTTTTGACTGTATATTAAACTATTGTCAACGAACTTTTAGGTTTGTAAAGTAGTAAAAAAATCGTTCGCGGAAATTGGGAGAACTGTAAACCAAAATTTTGATAAACACGAATTATAGAAAAAGTGTTCTAAAATAAAAAGCAAAATTTCTGCTTGATAGGAATGCCTTGATTAAATTACTGTGGGTTAATTTTTTATTCAATTTTGAATGCACAGATAATCCACTACTCGAATAATTACACCAAGTATATTTGGCGTTCGTGCTGTTTGCAAGGAATAGAAAACCGTGGGAAAATATTAAGAACTATTACCAAAATCTTAAAAGAAAAACAGTTGAGCCTAAAAAAATCTAAAGAGGTTTTAAGAAATAATGCTTTTATATCGCATTTATTGCTTCAAATAGTCTTACATCATTTATATCTACTGGCTTAAACAGTTTTTATTTATTTTGTGCTTAAGGATTATGTTTTCGTCTGTTCAACATTATTTTAACATATATATTTTCCACGCAAAGCTGTTAGTGCACTTTCTATGGTAAAATAATAAATATCACTAGTGTCTAAAAATATCAAAATTAGATGCAACAAATATACAGTGTTTGTACAAAACAAAGAGAGAATAATAGATGCTTGCATTTTTTAATTCATAAATGCAGCCTTTTTATCATCATTTTTACAGCAATTCAAATTTTTATAATAATACGTTATTTAAGGAGGAAATTTCCATTTATTCCAAGTGTAATGTTACGATTTTAAAGTAAAAATAGACCTCACAGGATATGCCTGTACTCTTATTACGGTAGTAGACCTACAAAAATAATACTACTATAAGGTAGAGTATAGTAAAAATGAATAAATGTACCGATTTGAACCTATTTTTGAAAATATAACATAGTCTACACTCATTATATTTTGTTGTGACCAGGGGTTTGGAGCAGTCCAATTTTTTAATTGCTCCGCTCCAGCTCCGCTCCGGCATCAAAATGCCTGCTCCCGTTTCGCTCCAGCTCCGCTCCATACTCCAAATATTGTTAACATTTGTAAAAAAAGTATTATGATTACCAAAATTGTTTTTAAAAACAAAGTTTTAATTTTATCGGTTACGTAAAAGTTAGTCAAAAATAACAATTTAAAAAACCAAATTATTGATCTTCAATCGTTGAAAAGGAGAAAAAAAAAGTATTTTTTTTAAATTGTAGATAATAAACTGGAGCAGTGGAGCAATCAAAATTCTTTGCTCCGGACTCCGCTCCTGCTCCGGGCAAAAACCCATTGCTCCACTGCTCCGGGCTCCGCCCAAACCCCTGGTTGTGACAACTCTTAATGTTCTAACCAAATTTTCATTTACCCTTATGTATAATGGCTAAGTTTATTAATTAATTATTACAAAACCCATTTCTGTAAAACCATATTTTAAAATTATATGTTTAGTGCAATTATCCCAAAGTTGTTATTGCTTTTTACACAATAAAAATCGAACAATGATTACCTGCCCAATCCACTATATAACTTTGCAAAACCGATATCATTATGTCCTCATTTTATGAAATTATATACAACTGCCTTCATAACGCCACGCTCTGTAGGCGACTTACACCAATATATTTCCTTCTTTCACAGCTAAAGTGCTATTAATGTTCGTATATAAAGATTAAATTATATAAATATCAATTGTAATATCAACACAAAAATTTCTGTTTACCCGATTACGTTTGCAACCTCATTTAGTCATGTAAAAAAACTTTTTTTTTTTTTAAATTGGCTGGTCTAGAAAGATAATTTCTTTTGCCCGAGCACGGTTTATAAGATATCATAACAATATAAATGCGTAATTTGAATCCCACACGCGAGCTTAAGCTGGCACTTTTGATTTTTGATACGTAGAGTGGGTGGAAAATATGGATAATAACAATTTGGCGTTCAAATTATGGGGCTAGCAGTTCCCTCGTTGTTATAATATCTACATTTAGGCTTAAGAAAGTCATAATGCAGACGTGATTGGTGCCATTTGCTGTGATTTTAACACATAAAAAATATTATATAACGCATGGATTGTGAAAGATAAAGACCGTACAGTTTCTCATTCAAATAAGTTTTATTTTATTCTTAAGAATGAAATTGTCATATTTTATGACATTCGCCAAAGTGCGGTTGCATAAAGCTCAGTTAAAGTTAACGCAGCCTTTTAAAGTTGTTTCCATAGTAACAACAATGATGTATCTACTTACTAGCCGTTAATAATTCGTTAAATTTTTATAATCGGACAACATTTTGCAATCTAAGATGATGTGTGGGTTCCAGTGGGGTAACAGAAATTCACCTTGGGGGGTGCAAAGGACGTTAATAAAATATACCTGACGCAGTAATATCTTGATGGATTTTAATTATTTTTTTTAATGGCGTATAATAAAGCGTATATGACAATGCCGCAATAATATCGATAACTACTCCATTCGTTTGTTTTATCCACTCTAATGTTCCATTTCCTTTGTTTTCTGGGGAGTGCAAATGCACCATTACACCCCCCTAATTGCGCCCATGCTGAGTTTGAATGCAATGTTTTTTTCAAAGATGTATATTGCTAACAAAAATTATCTTAACATATTAAAGCATTGATTTGAAGCATTTTTTCTTGGGTAAACGATGGTAATGTAAACAAAATCGTTTATTTCTTTTCGTAGTCCCATCTAGTTTGTGGTTTTTATTGTCATGTTGGATCTGCGTAGGCTCCGGTACATAAAATTTTGAACCATTAAAACTTTATGTAGTTGTCTAGGTACAGACGATTTTGTTTTGTTCACCGCCAACGTAAACAAAATGTGAAAAATATGAAAGCAATAAAATTTTGCGTACTTTGTTTTGTTGTGATGACATTTTGTTCTAAGTTAAAATAAAGTTGTGCGAGGATATAATTTTATCACAAAATAAAATGTTGCCATGTCAGATCAATCCCCAAGGTTTTTAGATAACACCAAACTTACTTAATTCTGCAATTCAACGTCACGATGAAATCAGATTCAGTTTATACTATACAAATGATAATGACTGTATTTTTTTAAGTTATAAAATTAAAAGCGATTAATACTATTCGGCATAAAATTTAAATGTGTAAGTGTATCGATGCAACTAATTACAATAAAATTGTATTACATAACACATAAAATGCATGCAGTAATCGGTAATCAATCTATTGTCGTTTATAACTACTCACTGGGCATGTACATTATTACTTTTACATGATATATTATAAAGTAATCACAACGAATTAAGTTAATAGAATTTTTAAGTGACGCAAATGACAATGAATTAAAATTACGATAACTGACGTTTTTTTCGATCAAGGATTTTGTCAGTTTTTTAAATTAATTTATCCAAAAATGAGCAAAATTTTAAACTTAGTATTTAAGCTTTACCAGGGTGACTTTCAAATATTTCAATTTTAACCTTCTGCTGCACAGCCAAAAATATTTTGATTATAGACACATTTACAAAAACTGTCATGCACTTGATTCATTTAGAACGATTTATAAAATTAATTATTAGAAAGAAACCCATGATTTTTGAAGCAAATTTGTATAAACTTTTATACGTAATTGCAAGAGTTAATTATTTAAACGGAAGTGCAAAGCAAAAGAGGAAGAAGAAATCTTCCAGATCATTGCAACTTTTTCTTTATTGAATGCTTACCCATTTAAGACAGGAACTTTTTTCATCTGTTTCAAAATTCAATAAAAATAATAATCATACTCGCCTATGGAGTGAGTTTATCATGGAATAATGTCGACTTTAGTACTAAGTACGATTTATGAAATGATAAACGACAACTATAGATGCCAGCAAGTGTTCATAAATCATCTAAGAATGATCGAAAGCTCTGCATGCAAAATGCGTTTGTTTGCGTATTTAGTGCCGAGGACATTTGTCAGATACAATTTGAAAAATAGTTCTTTAAATCATCTAACGATTTCATGTACGAATTCAAGTTGTATATATTTTATGTAAATACTTTCACAATGTTTTTCAATTTGTATAGAATTTTATGGCTTTTATTGTCAATATATTAATAATTAAAGTTGCACAGTCCTAAGAGCTTATTAGGAATACGATTTTTTAATTTTGTAAAGGACAGGCTTTTTATAAGCAAAAAATTATAGCTGTTTTTAATCGTTTCAAATTCTTATTTCTACAGCTGGTAAAGTTTATTACTTATTTAGGTACTCTCTCAATATTTTTGTGAATGGGACTGCAATTTTATTATTAAACATAACAGTTCCGTTATACAGGGTGTCCCAGTCCCAGATTACATTTCCAGCATGGGGATGTCGCTTATTATAAGAGATACAGTTTTGTTTAAATTAGATGAATTATTTCTTAGTATGAGAGGAGCCACAATCAATTTTTAAAAGTACAAAATTCCTCGTGCTTCAAATGTTAAAGCAAAAAATATGAAAATGTCGAATTTCTTTTTCGTCTCATAACTTTCTTGTCTTAATCATTAGAACAATTTTATTTGTACCTTCAAAAGGTAAGTTTTAATGGAGAATGTAACTGTTATTAGATTTTTTTAACACCTACCATTTTCGAGATATTACCCCTAATTTCATTTTTTCTTGTAGGCCGCGAAGTTGGCTATGGAATAGTTAAATGTGCTTATTTTTCTCTCGTTTAAATGAGAATTACTTGCTATACCTATTTTTATAAATAAGTCACAAAATGAAAAAAAATATCGTATTTTACCCATCACT
Organism: Elmis aenea; assembly: GCA_947652605.1. Lineage (NCBI taxonomy): Eukaryota > Metazoa > Arthropoda > Insecta > Coleoptera > Elmidae > Elmis > Elmis aenea. Next base: position 49,582,844 of record OX393577.1, on the reverse strand, counting down.
TATCAAGCTATCTATGAAAATAAAAACAAAAAACAACTAATTAAATGTCACATGACAGTTGCTATTTGTCTGCGGTATCATTTATTAGAATTTCATGTTATTGTTCTGCAATTCTATAGTCTATGTAGTAACTTTTATAATGATGGCTAAACTTAAAAATAGCGAAAAATTTTACATGCTGAGATGCTCTTTACCATAAAAACTGTGTAGAAGCTGAGCGAATATACTTAGAGCTATATTCCGAGAAAAGGCAACGAAGGGTGCGTAATTACAGAAATTTTGAAATAAATTTAAAAGAATATGATTTTTTCGAGAAACCAACCAAAAATCTAAAACAAATCAATAATTAATCTATTTTACACAATTTCTATTGCAAAGAATGTAGCATTTAAAATTTTTAATTAGTTGTAAATGTGCCCATAATTATATGATAACAAATTTGCTACAAAGACTATCGAATTACACAACAATACTATAAAATTCTAATAAACGATACCACACAAACAGTAACTATCATTTGACATTTAATTAGTTGTTTTTTGTCTTTATTTTCATAGATAGCTTGATAAGTGATGGGGGTATAATACGACTTTTCTTCATTTTGTGACTTATTTATAAAAATAGATATAGCAAGTAATGCCTCATTTAAAAGAGGAGAAAAGCGCATTTAACTGTTTTATAGCCAACTTTGCGGCTCATAAGAAAAAATGAAACTAGGGGTAATATGTCGAAAATGGTAGGTTTTAAAAAAATCTAAAATAACATTTACATTCTCCATTAAAAAGTACCTTAAGAAAGTACAAATAGAATTGATCTAACGATTAAGAGAAAAAAGTTATGAAAAGAAAAAAAAAATCGACATTTTCATATTTTTTGCTTTAACATCTGAAGTGCGAGGAATTTTGTACTTTTAAAAATTGATTGTGGTTCCTCTCATACTTGGGAATAATTTATCTAATTTAAACAAACCTGTATCTCTTATAATAAGCGAGATCCCCATGCTGGAAATGTAATCTGGGACACCCTGTATAGTACTCCTACTTATTTTGTATACAGGGCCTTACCTTGATGTGACAAACTAACTATTTATAATTTATTTTTATTTGGATGTTATCATTACGAAAATATACTTAAGAAGTATTTCTAGAATATTTATTACCCTGAGTAAATACATATACAGAAATCTTTTTCGATCTTTGTAAAGCTGCACTTTAATTTAGTTTTTGAAATTTTAATTTATTGAAATTATATTTTGTTTCCTTAAGCAAAACAATAAACGTTTCATAGCTTATCAAATTTATTGTTTCAGAGATATTCTGCTCTTATGCTAATTTACTGCTAAATATTTGCCAGTAGCATTTAACAACCAGAAAATCAAATGACACATAAAAACGTGAAAACAAATTTAATATAGCACCCACATGAAAACAAAATTGTTGCCTGTATGATAGAAGCTGTAATGTTCCAAAATAAAATATTATAATCATTACAAAGTTCTTTAAAAGCTGTCTGGATAAGGTGCAGATCCTAATTACGTATCTCTACAAATAAAAAATTGTCACAACAATAAAAAGTCATAAATTTTTGTTTATATAATCTGAACTTTCAATGACATGTAAGAAGAAGTCTACGTTTTCTACTAGATTGATATGCTTTTCTTTATTTGACCAACGTCGTATATAAAACCTTAGCAGTTTAGGACAATGTGTGATCCAGCTACGAGGCCTTGCCATCTAAACTTCGTTGAATCGGAATCTTGGTGGATATGTCTTACTACGAAAGATTGATAAAGTGTCTTAACGCAAACTGCAAATATAACTTTAATAAATTATTATGAGTCTTGTGCAAAGTGTAATTTGTTCTTACTTCAGTTTCTTTAAACGTGAAGATGAAACCGTGACAGGTTGTTGATGTCTTGTTCTTACATTAACTTGGCGGATGAAGTACTTAAAGTATGCAATTTTATCAAAATAAAAGTAACTAAACAAAGTGGAAATTGCATCAGCGATCGTAATCTCCACTACAACTAGTAGCTATGAGACGTGAAGAGCATTTAATTTAATGAATGCGGCAAGTTTACCTACTTAATTGCATCAAAATGAACGATTGTGGGTTTTGGTAGACAAGCTTACATTTATACCATAACGTAGGCTGTGAAGGGCCATTATTTATATAGTTATTGTCACATTGTCTTCCCGACGCTAGAATAATCTCGAGACAATTGTACCACAAAAATAAAAGTGTCCAGTCACTAACGATTGTTCGCTTTCAACTTGATAGATCCTTTTGTAGGGGTTAAAAAGGAACTCCTTTGATATTTATACCGACAATGTGTGCTTGTCTTTTTAACTTCATCGGCCTGTTTATTGCAAGTCGTCAGTTACTTTGACACAGGTTTTGATTTGTCATTTTGTATTAATGGAGTTATATTTAAGCGCGAAATGATTTCGCCATACAAATCGTGGCGATAATTATAACTTGGAATTGCGTATTTTGACTGCAGAATTGCCAACATGATTTGCATTCTGCACACTTGACTTATTGAAACTTATATCGATAAATTACCAGATGTATAATCAAAAATTGAAACAGGATTTTTTTGTAAAGTTTAATTCTTGCGGATAACTTTGCCAGCAAAACTATGGAGGTAGAAGTTTATTAAATTCAAATTATAAAAAACGTTATGAACTTCCGGCCTTAATTTTTTTTAGTGCGAAAATACAATTTAACTTATATTTTCTTGCAATACATGATTCTCGGTAGAAAATCTCGAATCTAAAGTTGATCTGTATGAGGTAAACCTAAACAAGATGAAGTTATTTTGCAAAATTCTAAAAATACGCTGGAATAATTTCCATTAATAGTCATATTTTAATTATTCTTTTGCTAAAAATTCGAGATATCTTCGTAATCTAACATTAATTAGGCTGTTTTTATTGGACTCTATAATATAGAAATTAAGTCGCAAAAATTAATACGCTCTGCAATTAAGAATTTTGCAGGTGGAAAATTAACAATATAAACCGATAAGTACCTACAACCGTACACATATGTATTACCTTCTATATTGCGCGTTCCATATCTAACCAATGAATGATGACTGAAGCAAATAAAACTAGGCGAATTAATATTTATCTATGTATATTAAGTTTACATTGCAATTTGCAGCATTGGTAAACAATCAAATAAAACTAGGATTGTTAACAGAACCTGCATGAACATTTTTGCGGTGACGGTAACAAAAGAGGTTTTTGACAAATAAAGCTTGCAGATACCAACGTTCAATCACCCAAAGCAAATTACAAAAATGCTTAGCACTGAATTTTATATATAATATATATATTGTAGTTTGTAGAAACTGTAGATCATCAATATCATTTGTCATATTTTAAAACTGCTGATAATGACGTAACTATTACGCGCCTTTTACGTTGTCCAATCCAATACATTATTATTTTTATGCTCCAATAAGCGGGTTGAAAAAAGAGGCTATATATATCTGTACCGTTATGTATACTATGCAAAAAATTTATTAACAATATAGGAGTTCATACATATATTATGATTCTCTTCATCATGTTTTCATGGAATAGCTGATGATACAAGATGACCATATTCTTTGGTAATAAACTGGGAAAAACTAAGATAATTTAGGGAAAACTAGGATTTTTCAATAGATGATAAAATAAGGCATCCACCATCCTTAATTTTACCAAAGGATTTATGGGTTAACTCATCAGGTTTGTCCAACTTTTGTATGAGTGCGGGCCATTTTTTCTCTCCAAAGTTTTAGCGGGCCACGTACGTTCTTTCGCGTGCATTTCTCAGCTGGCACGTTTTCCTGCGCGAAAGAGTGTGCATGCATGCATTATTGTTACAAACTTCAATCGCGCGCGAATACTCGCACGGTTTTACCCACGCGTAAAAGCGTACGCTCTATCGCGCAGGAAAGCTCGTGTGTGTAAAGGCGGCTATTGTATGCAGTACTGTCAACGCGAACATCAACCTACGAAAGATTGCAGGTATTTCACTTAACTGAAAAATGTAAAAATTAATCATAAATTACTAGGACACTTCTAAAAAAGACCCGTAGGGTTGCTTGAAAACAAAAAATGACTTATTGTTAACCCGTATGTCTAGTCACCTAAACTGATATATCAGTTGTATTTGATCTGACAAACTTGTTTGATTGTTAATTGAATAATTAGAAGTGTAATAATAACTTAAGGTCTACATTAGCTTTACATTTTATAATTGATAGATGCATGGAGATTTTTTTTTTATATTTTTTTAATGAAGAAATTACATTCGGGTTATGCAAAGAGAAAGAAATTAACATGTGTTTGCAGGGGAAAAAAATGTGGATTATTTTGTGAAAAAAAGTGTAATTTATTTCTGGAGCTAATACTCAGATGTAAGATATCACCACCATATAAACAGGCGACTATTCACTACCAAGTGTTATACTACTGTATGATTCATAATCCAGGCGACTACATCATCTTTAATCCGATTACTTTAAACTTGATCCGAGAATTTAATTTACAAACAGCGATCCCATCACAAATATACCCGCACCATGTGATGCAATGTTTCTTTGGCCCGCACGGCGTACAAATTCGACTTTGGAATTTTTCTCACAGGTGTGTACAGTGTTTGGTGAGGTTGTTGCCAGTCATACCAACATAGTGAAGTGAGTATCCATTTATCAGCAGGATTGTGCTGTCAATACTCCACCGATCACCGTCTTTGCCATCCCTTTCGTCTCCTATCCCGCACGTTCGTGATTGGGCTGGTTTTTGTCACGATGTCCAGGCATTGTATTGTCAGCCGCATTCTTATAGTCTTGTCGATATATCACTCAGTATTTTGTTAGGAAATGGGTATAAGAAGTCCTGTGTATCAGCAAGCATTTAATTTTCGCAAAAGTTGTAAAAAGCCAAACGTTTTCGTACGAAATCCATGAGTGTTAATGTACAAATGTTTATAATTGAAAAAAGTGCGAATAGAGCTTGAAAAGTATGCGAAAATCGTGATAATTTAAATAATTATGTATGTAGTTAAAAATGCTGTTAAATACAAGCGAAGATAATATTTAAATGTATTCAAATATCTCACACATCTTTAAAGTTTTTAATTAGACGAAATCGTTGTTCGCATCTATGTTCTTAACTCTCGTACCTAAATTTTAACAAGATTAATGGTTACGTCAGCTTTATATGTTGTGTTTATTAGATCAAAAGGAGTCTTTTGATGTCGGTTAATCCATGTTAGATCTATAAATTATGAAGACAAAAATAGTGAGATGAGAATCTACGAACATTTAAAAAAAATTAGCGCTTTGCCTTTGCCGAAGCGGCCTGTCGTGCTACAATTTAATTTGATTTAATAATAAACTCATGCATTGTGGTCGTATATTATTTTAATAATGACAATTGTATCTGACATTCAGTAAAAGAAAATTTTAACGTGCTATATATTTAGTTCTGAAAATAGCAATGCGTTGTTGTGGTTTCAGCGCGCACATGCCGACGTATCAGAGACTTGTTCAGGTTAGTAAAAACGGGAACAACCTTACCGACTGTACACGTTTTGCAAACGGCAAGCCGTATATTATCTTGGATTGACGCACGGATGTGTGCACAACGATTATTTTTGAGAACTACATTCTCGTTGGTATGTCTTTAATGCTGCCATTACACATAATGACGATTTATATATGTATTAGACATTCGCAAAAAAAGTTGTTCCGCTACATTTTTTCATCTGTTCTTGTTTCATGCTCGTTTGTTTGTTACTAATGTTTGATGTCGTCTGCTTTGCCTTACTTATTAGGTAAATTGAAAAACTTCGCTAGATGTGGCGTTATTGTTTTATTATACGTGGTATCGCAGAGATTTTATACGAAGAACCAATTAAAGTAGATCATTGTTCCTTTGAGAACGCACTTTACTAATTTTTCGCAACGATTTGCTTTTTCTTGTTATTTGAAAAATCCCAGTACTAAAGCAGACATTCCTCAAGAATGATTCTTCATTAGTACGTACATAGAGCAATACGCATTTTACATTCTGGTACATAATGACATACATATTAGCAAAGATATTATAAAACAAGATTTAAGCATCCAACTTCTTCCATATTTGTACTTAACTATCAAACGCAATGTTTAATAATGCAAAGATAATTCGCCAATTACAACACGACTGTTAACTTAAAAAAAAAATACTTGTACAATAAATATTAAAGTGAAAACTGTTAATCTTGAAAAGAAGTAATTTGTCTCAAACAAGAAGATAAATATGCATATCAATCTTCAATTCACTACTCATTACGCTCAATACACGTTTACCAATCACTAGTTTTATTCTTCGAAGAAGGCCGAGTTTGACCTCTTCTTTGACCACAAATTGTCTTCTGGTTCGTCCTCTGTTAAAAAAACAACGTAATACTAAGATGCATCTGATTCATCATTGTAGAGGAAGCATTTTCCTTATTTCATGTTTTGCGAATCATGAAAAACACGGGCGTTGGACAAAATTCCGGCAGCCAGCTTCCCGACAGTCTAACTTCCCGAAAACTAACTACCTGACTTCATTTATTTTTTCTATTAGTGATAAATGGCCAGGTTAAAAGTTGGATAAAGGGTGTTTCTGAACGATGTAGCATAATTTCTACTGGTGAATCTACATTGAAAAATAGGACGATTTAGCCCATCATGCCTTATAGAAAGTTGCATCGTTGCTAAGTTACAGCCCCATGAAGAGGGGATAAAAAATTGTTTTTTTATTGATAAATCAAGAATGCTTTATTTAACCTACAACATTTATATTTGGCACGTATTCTACAACAGGCAAGCGTGTTCTTATGCATAAGTTTGAGCGAAATCCAACCATAGGGGGCGCTACAATCGATAATAGCAGAGGAAAAACCTGCTGTTTTTTTTGTTGATCGTAATTTCAATTTTTTATTGTAACAATCAGATAGGTAGGTCTAAAATGTAACTTAAAGTTAGTAACTTAAAGTTTTTTGATAGGAGCCATCGTTTTAGAGAAAAACTCGATTTTATTAAAATATAACTCAGATTTATTGAAAAATATTTAACAAAAACTAGTTTACTGTGAATTAACAAACAAAACAAAATGTAGTCAGATGTCATATTTTCGTTTATTGTAACAATCATTTTTAGTTGTGTTAGTTATTTTTATGTTTTTTATTAGTTATTTATTATGTCCAGTTTTATTTGTATAAAACATAGTTTTGTTAAATATTTTCAATGTTATATTTTAATAAAATCGAGTTTTTCTCAATAACGATGGCTCCTATCAAAAAACTTTAAGTTACTAAAAATGTACATTTTAGACCTACCTATCCGACTGTTACAATAAAAAATTGAAATTACGATGGACAAAAAAAAAACAGCAGGTTTTTTCTCTGCTATTATCGATTGTAGCGCCCCCTATGGTGGGATTTCGCTCAAACTTATGCATAAGAACACGCTTGCCTATTGTAGAATACGTGCCAAATATAAATGTTGTAGGTTAAAGCGTTCTTGATTTATCAATAAAACAACAATTTTTCATCCCCTCTTCATGGAGCTGTAACTTAGCAACGATGCAACTTTCTATAAGGCATGATGGGCTAAATCGTCCTATTTTTCAATGTAGATTCACCAGTAGAAATTATGCTACATCGTTCAGAAACACCCTGTATATTATGATTTCTAAAATCAAATAACAAACTCTGTACAGGGTGGTCCAAATTTGATGGGATTACATGGGGTATATCGCTTAATATTCAATAAACAGGGTGTCCCAAATTCGAGTAAATGCATGGGGATCTCGCTTATCTTAAGAGCTACGAGGTCGGTTAAATTAGGGAAAAGCTGCTAAATTCGATGCTTATTGGTAATCTAAAGAGAAATTGGAAATATCTCAAACGGTATCCGAGAAAATTAGGAAAAACTGGAAAGTCCATTTTTGAAAATCGTTTAAAACTCCTTTGGAGTTTGAAATATTTTAAATGTGTAAGCAACTTTTTAAACCGAATCGGATGGTGGTCACAAATTTTTCCTAGGTCGATTCGTTTTTGTTTTAGACAACCAACTTTGTTTTTTGTTATGGGCAGCATATCGCGTTTTTCTTCGTTATTAAAGTTCATGTTTACGACTAACAGGCCTTCAAAACTTTTAGTTTGTTGATCGGTTGTCATGGAAACAACATAAACTACAATGACCGGCCAACCTGATTTATAATGGTTATTGTTTAAAACGTATTTTTTGAAATTTGATAATGAAAGAAAAAGTAAAATACCATGTGTGATACATCAATGGATTCAGAAAAATAAATGCTATTTGATTATGTAAATAGCAAAAATTGCGCCCATAAGAAAAAAAAAAGTTGGTTGTCATAAAACAAAAACGAATCAATCTAGAAAAACTTTGTGACCACTATTCGATTCGGCTTGAAAAGTCGCTTGGGCAATGTCTTTACACATTTAAAATATTTCATACTCCAAAGGAGTTATAGACGATTTTCAAAAATCGTTTTTTCCAGTTTTTCCGAATTTTCTCGGATACCGTTTGAGATATTTCCAATTTCTCTTTGAATTATTAATGAGCATCTAATTTCGCAACTTTGCCCTAATTTAACCGACCTCGTAGCTCTTAAGATAAGCGAGATCCCCATGCATTTACTCGAATTTGGGACACCCTGTAGAGAGACGGTTAAGTTTCCAAAAATGTGCAGTTTTTGAGTCAAACTCAAAACCCTTTTCAAAAGTATTCTATCATTTCCGGTTTTTGAGTTGTTGGAAAAAAATAGTTTTTTGTCATAGTCATAATGTGTCATATCTTCGTTACGTTGTAACTATCAAAAAAATGTACGAAGGTTATTTTTAGATATGTTTATTTTAAATTTAATTATTCTAAAAAACATTACAAAAAAACAATTTTTTCCAATAGGGGAAACCGGGGATGAAAGTAACACGGGTAGGTTTTAACAGTGCCTATAGTTTCTTTAATTTATGTTATATGTCGCCCTAAGCGCTTGTGTAATGTTCATTTACATCTTCCTCGCACCTACATTGCTAGTTTTCATCTGTCATAGACGTTAAGTTTTTGCCAGCCAGAGTCACTGCGTTGTGTCACCGGTCGAGTGACTTTTAGGCGATCTCTAAAAGAGGTACAAAAAAGTACCTAAAATATTACGTTCTAAATTTTGTTGGCTATTGGTGGATGCAATACAATTTGACGTTGGAATCGTGGTTAATTGTGGATTTCCTCCATTTTTTTTGTGCACACTTGGGGTCAAAACTCAAAAATAACAGTGCTACAACCAACCCCAATCAATGTTTTTACTTGCAAATGTTCACTCTTAGCGCACAATTGGTGGTTTGCTTCGTAGATGAGACAAAACTTATATTAATTTTCCAATTTGTTGTATTTTTTTGTTTCACATTTTTGAATTTTTTCCATTTTGCTAATGTGTATTTTGGAATCAAATATTAATTTTGTTGATGAATACTAAAATATTTACGCACTACCGGTGAGCTGTGTAAATTATTTTGCCGTAACAACGTACCCCTATCATTCTTACTTTTAGCATTTAGCCCCAACGTTGAGGTTGGAAGTAACAGCTGTCTTACTACAGAAAAAAGAATTTTTCTCTCATATGCTTTACGAAACATATGAAATAAATATCTTGGAAGGAAGGCAAATGTCCAATCTATCATTAAATCAATTTGGATGTAAAAAGCTTGTTATACTCTATGAGAAATTAAAGAAAAACAAAAAAAATAATTACATTAATCCCCGGTCACCCCTACCTCAAAAACTGGAAATGATAGAATTTTTTGTAAACAGTTCTGAGTTTGTTCCAAAAAACTTCACATTTTTGGTAATTTAACCGTTTCTCTATATTGAGTATTAAGCGAAGTACTCATGTAATCCCATCGAATTTGGACCATCCTGTACAATGAACTCCAAATAATAAAAAATTATCCAAACATTACTTGTTGAAAGATTTAACTGCCCTTTAAGATTGATGAACAATGTTTTAAAAAAAATTAAGCGATGTGTTGCGTCGTTCTGCTATAGTAACTCTTTATTTAATCTCTTCAAAATCTGTGATTCAAGCAATTCTATTTTATTTTAATGATCCTAAAGTGTAAATTACAAAACGACGTGCGTTGGCGTTAAACTGCTTCAAAATGAGCGACTTGGGTGTAATTTGTTTGCAATCCGTATTTCCATAAATCCTTTCTCATAACACAGGCAATTATTGGTATAGGTATGTTTAGTTGAGCACATAATTGGCTGTACCAGGGCAATTAACGCTGCCGTCTGCATATCGCAGTTTTTGCCACTACGTTTACTAAATAATTATCATGGTACCGTCCGCATTTAAATGTTATCATTAAGAGAACTTTTTAAGCGATTTTTAAGTCTCTTTTATAGAGACATATAAATGAGAACACTCAAATCAGAAGCGCACTTATTAGTCTGGGTATTTAGCGAGAATTTGAGGTAATTGTTGCGTTACGTCGGGTCAACAACTTCACTCGATTGCCTCCAAAATTTCTCATTTAACTATCGTTAACGGTTACTTTTACGCATATTATAGGCTTTTATCACAAGTATAGGTAATACCTGCCCCACGATTTCCCATAAAACGCAACGTGACTAGTCAATATTTTGTTTTATGAATTGGGAAATAATCAGGTCGAAAGTTTTTATTGTTTTTACCCATCTAATGGATTAAGATTAACGTAGAAAGTTTGCACATTAAGTGCATTAAGAGCAATGTGACATAAAACTACGTATCAGTTGATAAGAGCTTCATTTCTTCTCAACTTATAATGGAGGAAGCAAATCCTGTACCGCTTAAAGATGCTTTACCTGAAAGATGTTCTCAACTTTCACGAAACACAGTGGAAGTAATATTTGAATACGCTTAGAGTGAGTTTTTTGGACGGAATTCGTAAATCTTAGTGTAAGAAATCTTTTATCTCTCCGTCAATCTGATAGTGTCAAGTAGTAAACAATCATTTTTATTTGAAGAATTTATATCCAATTTTGATAAAAATCTATACAAATTTCAACAATATTTGGTAATAATTTAGTAAAAAACCATTGGTTGTAAAGACTGAAGAGACAGCTAGTGGTGAAAGATAAAGAAGATGATAGTAAGGCATAGACTAGAAGAAAGAGCTGGAGATGTGTGACTTAGTTAACCAACGATAGAACACAGTGGAACAAAATAATCAAGAATCAGGAAAACGTACCTCAACACCAAAAGCTACAAGAAGACGAGATTTAAAAAAATAACGATTTAAGACTTGGTTTTGTACGACATGTCATATTTCAAAAAAGTTTACTTATTATTTATTAATTGCGCAACCAAGATATAAAAAAAACTAGAAATATGATCTTTAAGAAAAAGTTATAGAAACAGGGAGAAAAACAAAGAACACGTTAACATAGTGGCACAACAAAAATTACCAAAGATAATAAGAGATTATAAGTCAAGAGGAAGAAGAAAAGTTAGTAGACCCATGAAGAGATGGGTACAGTGGTACAGATAATAATATAACAAGAAGGCAGAACAAGCAGTTTCCATAAACCAAGAAGTGAAGGAGAAGAAGATTGATTGCAACAAATGATACTTTGTAACAAAATGTTTTTCTGCGTACTTTTCAAGTTTTATTTTACCGTTAAACGCGAAATTACTTAAACTGAGAAAACAGCTAAGTAACTGTTAACCAGAACTGAATTACCTATATAATTTTAACGCATCATATATTTTTCAAAAGAACTACAAATCACCTTAACAGCAAGCAAAGAATTGTGTACATTTAGCAGTGAGTTTGTTTATATTTATACAATTGAATCGCTGACTGCTAAACAACCTAAGTACATTTTACTTAACTTTTGGGAATATTCAAAAAACTGCCTCATTGATATTAAGGTTTCACCAAAAATCAAACAACATGTGTTTTTGAAGATCTACTGAGGTTTGATTAAAATTGATGTCTTTCAATTCTATTTTTTTAAATCCCTTAAATTATTAATGACCTTTAGTTGCTATCAATGTGATTTCAGTTTTGAGAATCCCTTCATTTCAAGTTAAGATATAAAGTAAAACAACACATTACGCAAAAGATCTATTTTCAAAGTTAACTTAACTAATTAATTTTGAATCTGTATGTATAAACAGTAAATAAATAAACAACTATACACATTTTTATGAGAAGTGTTTCTGGAGTACTCAGAAAAGTTATTTTGTCATTTTCGACATGTAAATGCAGCCTCACTTTCCTTCATTGCTCACCAACGGCTGTCAATTTTGTAACTACGAAATATAAAACTCGAATCTGCACGGAGTTCCAGCACATGACGTAGAAGTTAATATGTCAAACACAAACGTCAAAAATTGACAATTTAAACACTCATGTTAATAACCACGTAATGTATGTATGGACTGTTGAGTGTAAAAAGAACCAAACTCCAGGACTTGGGTTATTTTTGCACTCAACTCGTTCCCGTTTAAACTTTTTTCCGATCAAACTTCAACAAAGATCTTCAGACTTGGGTTTTTTTTACAACCAACCGATGGATTTGACTTTTTCCTTTGACTACACATCTTACTTTTCTCTTCAATTTTTTTTTTGTGAATTTTCATCTTTGTTTTCCGCTGATTCGCATGCTGAACCACTCCGCAACAGCAGTCCTTGGCCTGAGTTTTAATGAAAGTCAATAACATCATTCATTTTAAATTAATCTTCTGTTATTACAATTAACTTAACAAATCATGATGTCTTTAAATTAAACTGTCAGGATGATAAAAACCGTGAAATAGCTGAATGTTGCGTGAGTGTATTATAATCATATTTTTACCATAAACACTTCACGTTATTAACCAATAAGGATTCTAAAAAATGTATGTGGATAAACAAAATAAACTGTTAGTGACTTAAATTAATTTAGTTGTTTAGTTACTTAAGTAGCTTTAGCTGTTTCGGACCACCATAAGCCCGTGATGTTGTCCTTTTAAGTCAGTTTCCAAGATTTTCAAAACACTGGGCATAATATTTAAATAATTTAAACATACTCTGATAACCACACATAATTTCAGTGGTCAGTGTCGTCAATGTGGTCGCCTCCGACTTAGGAATGCGGCTCTATTATGGAATCAAGTTTTACAAACACACGCATTAACACTAAGAGCGACCAACCTCCAATTTACATCTCAATATCAACGGAATATGTATACTCAACTTTATGGTCGATCAGGTGTTATCGAAATCTTGTCGCTTCACAGATTCCTCTACCTGATTTGTTTGTATGTTATATTTTCCAAAAACTAAGGCGTGGGATTTTATTATTGGGATTGGTCTTTCAAACTTGGTTTTTATTAAATATGTATATGTAATATCTAACGAGTTTGATTATTTATGTGCAATTTCGACAAACTTCGTGAGAAAGTATATTCTTTCCGGTAAAAACCTTGATCATTGTTATTATTTCCGTTCATGCTTCAATACTGCAACATTTACATCAATTTTGAAATAACATTCAAGTTTATGCGTCTATAAAGAAATTACATCATTAGTGGTATGCCTGCAGGATAGATCTTAAGCACCTACAAAGCAGGCGTGTGCTTGGGGCTAGAGGCGGCAGATTTCAAAGTGGTTCGTTTTTTTTTTGCTTAAAATGTTCCTGCCAAATTCTTCCAAATCTGGAATAATGCGAAACATTTAAGTCACAAAAACAAATTTTACTAGTGCGAACACGTGAACAAGGACAGATTAAATTGTTTTAGGACAGTTATTGCTTTTAATTTATTTTAGATCTCCCAAGCTAAAACTAATCTCTTATTATTTTTTTTAATTTTTATGTTTTTGAAATAGATTATATTTATCTTAACTTCTTAAGGGTTAAAAACCTTTCAATATCTTTTGTAAGGATTAAGAAGGAAGCTATAAAAAATGCCTGTATGGTTTTATTTGACTCCTATTTAAATTTTGCTTAGACTGGAATACGACAGAAATTTCAATAAAAAATTGTGAAAATTTTGTATTAAATAAAATTATTATAAATTAATTAAGTCGTGCAAAAAAAAATATTTTTTGTTTATTTTTTGTTACATTTGTCACCATGCATTTGTTTGTTTAAGGTGTTCAGCCTGGACCAAATTCGAATGTTTTACGGGGTATCTCGATTACAATAATAATTAGCAAAAATCTGATATCGGTCTTTTAAGCTATTTTTTTGAAATAAATACCTACGCCTGTGTATCAATTTTTTTAATATTTCCAATTTGGCTGTACAGACGAAAAATAAACTTTTATGGTTTTTGAGGCAGCTTTTTAACACAAATATAAGTTATTGGTATTGTTATATTCGTCAGATAATACTGTTTTTAAAAATCCGCATGTACCACAACCATTCCATTTAAAAAAATGGTCCTTCTGTCAAAAAACTGATTCTGCAACCTTCAAAGCCAATTAAAGTAACATAAAAATTATAAAAACGTTTTTCGGACACTTGACATAATAAAGTTTAATTTATGCAGTTAGTGGCACACACTTAATAAAAAAATAAATTTTTGGACGGAAATTATTTGAGGTTATAAAAATTAACCAAAATAATGCAATTGTATTCAAAACTGTTACCTCTTTCCAAAAATGTAAAAATATATGGGGTGTTTAATTTGAAATAACAAAATTGGGGTCATTTCCGGCGAAACCGAAAGTAATCCAATAGTGTACATATGTTCGAGTAATCCGGTTTTTTTACACATAACATATGTTTATAATGTCATTTATCTAAACTCAAAACTAAAGTAAAAAATGAAAGAAATCAGTTACACCCGGTATATTTGTTGCACAAAATAACCTAGATATGCTTTATGGATTTATTTAATTACCTATGTGTTAAGTTTTTTTAAATGCAAATATTACTTGTTTACGAAATCATGGCAAACTTTAATATTAAAATTATTACAAAATTGGGCATATCTTGGTTATTTTGTGCAACAAGTAGATATATAAAACTATATTTATTTTTGAACAGCTAAAAAATGTTTTATTTTTTAATATAGTGTCATGGCTCATAGCCTACTAGATAACTAGATGTTCCCTTTAAAAAATATAAGTTTACTTAATATCTCAACAGTCAAAGTCGTTAAAAAATTATGTTTTTTTAATGAAGGGTAAAATATTTATAAAAGCCTATTTAACATTTAGTTCTATTTTAAATAAAAAAGTCATAGTACATTATCAAAGACGATGAAATTTTAATTTTCGTCTGTGCCAAAATGGAAAGTGGTATAAAAAAAATATATATCACAGGCGTATTTTTCCCAAAAAAAAATAGCCCAAGAGACCCATATCAGATTTTTGCCAATGATTATGATAACTGATATACTGTGTAAATCATTCGAATTTGGTCCACCCTGCATTTTTTCAATGAAATTGCAAACTTATATCGTCCTAAACAGTTCATAAAATTATCAAACTACAAAAATATGTTAGTAATTTGATCGCTTACCTTACTGTAATGATTAAGTGAACACAGGATATGATATTAATCGGAAGGAAACAATCCCCTCTTTTTTAAAAAACAATAAGTAATAATGATTGTATTGTAGACAGCGTCGAGAATTTAAATGTTTCGATTTTACAAGTTCTTAACCTCCCACACCTGCAACATCACGATATAAACATTTTGTAATCTTAGTGGTCTGTAATCTCGAATTCTGACATATTTAATGTCCAATAAACTCGATAGGAATTAAAAATTCTAGCGGAATTCGACAAATTTTAATATATATACATCCTGCGCTGAAACTTGTTCAGTCGTTGACAGTCAATGTGGGCATCGCACTCTAAATGTGATATTATACTTTGGTAGATAAAAAAAAACGTAATTTATTGTATTTTATAACTCGCTTGCTCAACATTAAAAGTGAACAGAAAACTGGATGCCTGCGCTCTGAATGTATGTAATAAATCGAATCAAAATACAAGAAGTTATATAAACAGAACAACGAGAGCAAGTTTTGAAAAAGCAATAAAAATGGACTCTTAAGATTTTGCAAGAGACCGACTGCTACAATAAATTTAAATATATTATGTTATGCGACTTTATTGTCGATATATTACACCAATAATTATTCTTTAGCAAAAGGTCAAAGAACAACTGTAACAGTATCTACAGTACATGCCATTCTCATTACATATTTACATAACTAATACCAACAGAGTAATGAAAATTCAATTTGAGCGAACCACCTCTTTCTTAAGATGTTCTGTGCTATACCGGGTTTAAACAAAATCAGTCTTATCCCTTTTTTCTTTCGTTTTTCATTTAAACATTTAAACCAATAAAAATTTAGATATGTTATTAGCAGTGGCATAGCAAGCAGTGTGCAAGCCGAATTAATGGGTCCTTCAGATAAAGTTTTCGCCTTATGGTAGATGCAAAGTGTAGATGACCAGTCGGTGGTCCAGAGAAGAATTTTTTTAAATGTGTGAAATTTTGAGAATATTTTTTGAATATGAAAGAATACACAGACACACACACACAGTGCCAAAAATCAAAAAACGTGTTGTTGTTTACATCCTTTGGGCCCCCTTGGCTCGTGAACCCGTGTCCACCGCACCCACTGCACCCCTGATTGTTGGGCCACTGGTAATATGTACACACATAAAAGCCAATTGCCTGAGCACATGCACACTTTAACATTATTACCGGTTTCGCCGGAAATAACGTTAACTTTGTGATTTCAGATGAAATACCCTGTATGTTTTTACATTTTTGAAAAGCTATAAGTTCTAAACTAAACACATCTTGAAGCATTTTAATCGAGCTACCAGCAATTTGATGAACGAAATTATTTGTTTTACGTCGACTTCGATACAACTAAAGTCTTTTGTTTGACTATCGCACCCCTATAACTTTGTTATTTCAAGAGGAAACCCCTACAAACCTTTTATTTGTGTAAATCGTGGAAAATCCTTAATCGAATAGCGTTCAAATGTTTTTTCTACGATGAATTAAGTCAGACTGGCGTCAGTCAACTTTTTTTTTAATTACATAGTGTACTTTTTTTTATTGATTCTGATAGAGCAGTGTTTCCCAAAGTGTGGTACGCGTACCACTGGGGGTACGGGAAGAGTTTGGTGGGGCTACGCGTTTATAATGAATTTTATTTATATTATAACTTCTATTTATTTTATTTGTATTTTATTATGGATAAATTTTATTTTTCGTTTATTATTTTTTTTTTAACGAGGGGTACTCCGTGTTACGAAAGTTATAAAAGGGGTACACAGATATCAAAAGTTTGGGAAACACTGTGATAGAGAATTAAATTCTAAATCCGATAGTACGTAAAACAATAAGCTTAAATAGGAAAACTTTCAAGAATAATGAGTTAGAAGTCATTTATTATTTTTCATAAAATCGTTGTATTTCACAAAAAATGATTTTTCGTCGAAAAAATAAAACACAATTAGACAAGTTATAAACTGCCATTTACTACAGCGATCGTGTTTTGTTTAGTCAAAGATAACGATTTTGTGAAAAAAAGTTGACTGTCGCCAGTCTGGCATATTTCATCGTAGAAAACATTTGAACGTCATTCCATAAAAAGTTTTCCACGATTTACAAAAATATAAGTTTTATAGTCTTAAAATAACAAAGTTATAGAGTTGGGACAGTCAAACTCAATCACCCTGTATATAATTTTTAAAACCTTTCAATGTTTTGAATTCAATGTTTAGAACAAAAAATTTTAGGTTACTTCAAAACGTTTATTGTTTGGGCTGTTATTACAGAAATTAATTTACGAGTTTATCGAATTAAGCCGTTGTAGTATGCAAAATGTAAAAGTTGCATTAAAAAAGTGGTTTTCTAGTTTTAATTTTAAACGAATACCTTGTTAAAGGAGAACGTCAGTTGTTAAACAGTTGCTTTTTTATTTAACGTGTTGTTTACAAATTTTTTGAATTCTTTTGTCGCTTTCATAGCACATACACCTTAAA
Organism: Elmis aenea; assembly: GCA_947652605.1. Lineage (NCBI taxonomy): Eukaryota > Metazoa > Arthropoda > Insecta > Coleoptera > Elmidae > Elmis > Elmis aenea. Next base: position 49,564,796 of record OX393577.1, on the reverse strand, counting down.
ATGTATTTTCAGACGATGTTCATCTTTTTCAATGTTAAACCATTCTTGTTGACTAATGTTCCAAAGCACATGCTTTGTAAGATTTATTTATTGTACAAAAATTATGTTTTAAATTTATTAAATCACAACTATTATTAAACTAAAAAATTTGCAAAACTATTTTTTAACGTTCGTCCATGAAGGAAACGGATTTTTTTTTATAAAGCAAGTGTCTGTAAAAATTATAAAATGAGAGAATTATATTCACAGCACAACCAAAGATCATGATGCAAATGTGACCCTTTCATGAATTTCAATGTAATACCATTATTGCACTTCTTTATTGGCTGTTTACGTTTTTTTATAGTGTATTATAATACCATTCATTTGCATATTGCTAGAACTCATTGATATTTAAATTTAAATGATGCTAGAAATTTATGCTAAAATGTATCATTGGTTTGATGTTAACCAAAACGGTTTTAATTAAAGTGCCGTTTTATTTTGACACAAAAACGCCGCAAATCAAATTAGTTGTCTAAAAGTGATAGATTTTATTTTGGACATATAACAGTCGTGTACAAAATTTTTGCGTTAATAATATAAGAGAGCGTCGCCTTTAAAAATCATTACAATTAGTAAATGGTGTACTATATTTAATTGATGTGTGGTTTTATTTAGTAAATACCAACGAAAAGACAATATCTGCCAATAGTGTTGGTTCCTCGTTAGGCAATTTTTATTACCCATCAGTGCAAGCAACCTTATGTGATATATTTATAGTTGTTTAAAGGTTATCTATTCTCTTTAAAACGCTATATTTAATTAAATATATTATTCAAAAAATCCTTGTATGTCAAAAAACATATTTTTTTTTAAAAACCAACCTGTCCACAACAATTATTAAAAAGTTGTATCAAGTGTCAGTGACGTACATAAAATCCAAACAGCAATATTTAATTTTTCTTAAAAAGCCTGTTTCATTGCCAACTGCATGTTACTTCAATCGAGCGCAATGAAGTTGGCCGTATTCGTTCTTTCTGTCAAACTTAGTTTAAAAAGTGTCATCATGAAAACAATGAACTTTTGTGGTGTTGATGGTGGTGTCAAGTGTTATAACTATAACATTAATTTTTATTAGACATTTTTCTTAAAATATAACCAACACTAGTAGAGTAGTAGAGCTGTAGTTGTGACGTATGTAAAAATAAGTAATTTTCTTACAATAATTATCGTCAATTTAGGTCTTTATCAACAGCATTCGTTAATTCGGCATATTTTAGCGTTTCCACTCATTTCTACGTTTTAAATTGACATAATGCTTATCAATTAAATTAAAAAAGATATAATCATTTAGTTTTATTGAGATTTTTAAAGATTTACACACTAAAAAATATATTTAGAGTCCGGTTCCATTTCCAATTACGTTTTAGGTCTAAGTAACCGGCAAAAAATATGAATTTAAAATTATTCTTTTGAATGTCACTAAGTAACGGTAAAATACTACTAAATTACAAATATAAATGTAATTTTGTTTGTATATCCGTTTACAAAATAAAAATATTTTGCCATCGTTGGTCTATGACAACGTTAGGTGTCCATAAATCTTTCACAAGAGGCAGAGTTTCAATTTACGCCCCTGGTATACATATGCAAAACACGCGTTAAAATTTATTTAAACATATCATTCGCACCCTAATTTGGTGACAGAAGGGGCGTGATGGCGTGAATGTTGTTAGTTCTTTGCGGTGCGGTATCGAAATGTATTGCAAATTGCGAGATAAATACACGAGTTTAAATATTTACCAACAAATACGAGATAAGTTTGTGATATTAGTACTCGGAGTCGTATCAGACAAAGTAAATTTGAATACATGGCCAAGTTTAAATATTGAACTAACAAAGGTAACGTTTACTCATCGGAGTACATTGTATACAACGCCAATATTTATTTTCACAACGCGGTAGCTCGTTTGCTATCCTTGTTTAAGTCACTGGGGAAACAAAAGGCGTAAAACTAAATACACGCAATGAAATTAACATTTGACATCTTAATATCGCTGTTATGTTAACAATCTTGAACTTTTAACACTAGCTGTTCCATTCTGTGTTTTTGTTTATTTATAGTTTATCAACGTTTATAGAACGTCGGTTTTTATGTTTGAAAGCATTGCTAAATTATGTACGGTTCCATTTTCAAGTGCCTATTTTTGAATCAACCTGATAACTTCATTGTTGTGATGCTTAAAGCAATAATTTTTCGTTATTTACTCTCCAAGTGTACTTCAATTCACTTTTAATAGTTTATACTAATGCATTTGTTAATAATCTTGGTAAAATATTTACATTTTCAAATTAGTTTAACCTCTCCTTTTAGTGGTGAAGCAGGTTTGGACAAACCCCAATTTAAAATTTATGTTTTTGGTAATGAACAATATCGTATTAAGCAACTCTTAATTAACTGCAACAATAAATACGTTAAAGAATTGTCTGTTAATCAAGTATTTTTTTACGAAGATTACATAAAACTCTTAAAAGTGATACTTTGTTGTAAATATTATTCTTTATAAATGTAGTGGGGAATATGACTGAAAGGTAAATGTACTATCTATTCCCATCGATCTTTTTAGAGAATCCATTCATAATTTTCGTGGGGTTTAACAAACCCATATAATATATAAATAACTATATTGCTAATACTTGGAATATCATATAACACACAGAACGGTACAGACACACATCATCTCTTTCTAATCTGGCTATTGTACCATAGACAGGTAATATAAATTGGATTGGACAACGTGAAAAACGCATAATGGTCACGTCATTTTTGACAGTTAAAAAATATAACATATATGATGATCTACGGTTTGTAAGAACTACAATAACTATTAAATTCAGTTTCTGACTTTGTAGAAATTTGCCTTGGATTGTTAAACATTGGTGGCTGCATGCGTTATTTGCAAAAATCACATTTTGTAACATAACATCAACAGTTTTTATACAGGTTTTGTTAATAATCCTAGTTTTATTTAATTTTCTCGATTGCTGCCAACTGTCTATGTACACCTTAGAAAGAGAGAAATATATTTTCATCTCTCACTTCATCGGCTTCGATCACTTCTCATTGTGTAAACAGGGAATGCGCAATGCAGAGTTAATACATACAGGGTGCACCACGACCCTGAGATTCTTTGGTAGGTCCTTTATTAACGAAAATATCAAAAAAATATTAATACAAACATTGTGCGAAACTATTTTCTACATAACCTAAAATTATTTTCAAATATACAGGGTGTTTTGTTTGAGCGGCACATATAAAAATGTGATTTTTTTTTAATGAAACTGTATATTTTTACATTTTTGGATTTCCCTTTGGGTGTACTTTAAAAAAATTTAAACATTATATGGGCCTAAAGCTAACCGTTTTTGTGTTATGTATATTTTTATAAAAATTTTGAACGACGCAGCACTTTCAAAAATGTTCTACATTCAGGAACTTTGAAAACTCATTAAAAATTCGTTTGGAAATTAGATTCGCAATAGATCCACAAACACCTTGCACTAGTTAAACTATTATACGAGGTGTTCACTACGCCCGGTCCAATTCGGTAAACTTTAAACATCAATAAGTCATTTTTCTTAAATACAACACCCTGTGTATTTTTACATTTTCTTGTAGAGAATTTAGTTGTCTTTCGAAGTTATTAAGTCTTATACCTAAAGTTGATATTTTCCGAGCTATCTCGATTTTTATTAGTATTACTAAGGCAACTGAAATATTTTAAAGTCGGTCATAGAGGTAAGCCGTAATTTTTCAAAGAATTTTGAAACAAAAGAAAAAAAGAGCTGCAACTTTAATTTTAGGCTAAAAATGGACAAACCACACCTCACCAGTTATATATAGGTTGATGATTGGTTTCAAAATTTAAAGAAACTGTTAACGGGTCCAAAACTTGGAATACAAAATCTAAACACTGACTTGGAATATTATAAAAGTGCTTCCTTGTACTATAAAAAAGCTTAAATTTTCTGTAATCTTGAATGATCTCGGGATGCGTTGATATGTCGAGATCCCTCTGTAGTAGCAGACCCATAAGCATTGCTTTACATAACTCTAAGCTCCCGTAAACAATACCCTTTCACGCTGTAAACCAACTTTCTTTTTCTCTTTTAGCAACAAAATACAGTTTTAAACTAGTCAAAAGAAATAGTTTTAGTGAAATCTGCTAATCTGGACCTGCTTTAAGGCTTTTAGTACCAGTAAACGATATGTAATTAGATACAGTTTAATAGACAATGTGGCATATAGGCTGTATCAGAATCCTTTTATGACTAGCGTAGAAAATCAACAGTCGTAGGTTGGATAATTTCAGGGGCAATTAATCAACCATTTTATAAGTATCCGGCTCGAAGGACCATTTTATGGATGGAGTCTTCGATAGTAGTAACACTGGTGAAAATACCTATTCCAAAAATTTGCGCATATCGTTCCATGGATTTTTTTTTTCAACTTTAAAACAATTTAAGTATTATGCTTTTCTGAAAAATACGAAAACATTGAAGACAGATTTTTATCAACACTTTGCAAGCTTTCTGATTCTCGATATTATTCGATTACCCTGATCAACTGCACACTGACGTCTGTTATTTCACTACATTAGGTATTTCAGACCATAAAATCACGTTTTTAGTAACCTCAATTAATTAAATAATCATTAATGGCGCTGAAATCAAGCGAAAAATTGCAAACTTGAACAACCACATGTTGAAGTCAATGTCAGTACAGTAAATAAATACCCAGTTAAGTAAATTTTAAATCCGGTTTACTTGATATTATGTTACTTGCACGATGTTTTAGAAAGAGCAAACTAAAAATGAAAATTCTCTCTGTTATCCCGATTAATTAAATCTTTAAACACTACATACGTTTACAAAAAAAAAATTGAATGTAATCATCAGAATTTATTATTTGCTTTTAAGTCTTATGCAGTCACCATGGGTGTCCGCAAAAATTTACCCAGGGAAAGCAAAACTTTCAGACAAAATTGCGCACATATAATCCCGTCAGGAATGCATTAAAATAAAGCTTTAACCAACTTTTAACTTGACCTTCTTTCATTTGGTCAGTAAAAGAGTACTCGATTTCAGGGGGGGCAGTGTCCCGTTTTCCCTTTTTTGTTAAAAATTATTGAACCAAATTTGGGATTTATCTCTTGTAAGTGACCATATTTTGAAATCTTAAACATTAGCCTGAATTTATCTGTATACTTTTATAGAAACTGCAAAGGTTAAAAATAAATTATAGGTCTTAAAAAGACAAGACATTGGACATTAATTTAATTGATTCAGAGGATTCGAATATCAAAAAATAGACAATATTAATAGTTTGTTTTCAGCTCGTAGCTACGGACATATACTTTTACATTCCTATTCAATCTCATTAACAGGTTTTTTAATAGAATTTTATGTATTAATTTTCCAGCAGAGCAGTGCGAACAATATGTAAATTAAATTATATAAATATAAATCTTTCTTGCTTACTACATGTTTATTATGATGGAATATGGAAATTTCAATGTAAAATGCTATTTATTAAAAATTGCTACCAGTTTAGCTGGAGAATTTAGTAATAATTCTTTTTTAATGTTGAAACTTTACTAAATCTAGAAATATTTCAAATGTAATTATATTAACGGTTTATAGCATTGCTATAAATGAGACGGCAAATCCGAATGTACGATAAAAACATTCGCCTGACGATGGCATGTCGAAAATTATTATTCCATCTTCTCTCTTCTGTAATCTTCAGCGTATTAACTTTTTCTACTCCATTTGTTCCTATCTTTTCGTATTATGATAAAATCGAGGTGAGTTTTCTCAACCTATTCGCGACATTTTTATTTGTTTTGTTTTTTTACAAATATTTGTGTTTGCGCAACACCGCCCTCAAATAAAACAAGGGTGTTCCATGTTTTAAGTTGTACTTAGCTGCCGACTGGGATTTTTCATGCAATAAACCAATAATTTTTGGGAACTATGCAGTTTTATGAGCAGCAATATAAATTCGACTTGGTGTGCAGTTAACAACATTTTCAAATCGGCACCGCAAAGCAAGCTCATGACAAAAACTTTAAGCCCTTATTGAACGTTAAAATGACCCTTTGATATTATGAAAACCATAAACATTAAAGTTGTTATTTTTTCCTTATGCCCTCTAAACAATCCTCATTTTATACGTCCAATAATCTTAGTGCTAATTTAATGAAAATGTTTATTAAATCCTAATTCGTCACATGCTTTGTGGAACAAGCTATATAACTAAAAGTTAATTAATTATGTTGATGATTTATTATCCGAAGCCTTTTGTTTTCTCATTGAATTATGTTTTAATTAAAAACAATCTTCGTGTTATTATAACAGCTACGCAATTGTTAATAATTGTTTTGTCACGTTATATATTCAGTATCGGAAATAATTACTTTTATTTATTTATTTAATATATTTAATAAATAGACGTATAGATTGCAACACAAAATAGACTTAGGTAATTGAATAATAGTTATTTATGTACCAAGGCCAAAAAGTGTAACTTTTTCGGCCGCGTCTGGTTTGCTGGCCGAGACGTAGTCGAGGCCAGCAAAAAGGCAAGGCCGAAAAAGTACGTTTTGGCCGAGGTGCATATTACATTTTTTGTGCGATCGAATCAAAAACAATTTAAATTTTTAGTATTTTTAAAAATATAGGTTAGAAACTACGTGACATTCTGCCACTGACAGATGACAGATAATGTATATTTTCGATATATTTCTAACGCACTTACTTCATCGCAAATTTCGTCGGTTACAGTAAACATTCTTGATTTACTTGTTTTGGAATCGGGTATTTTAATTACAAGGATATCATTATTATCTTTTATATTCTCAATAGAAAGATTACGTAGCTCTTCTCGGCGGCATGCACCAGCAATAGCAAATATTAAACATACCTAGAAAATATAAAGCTTTGAATAAAATCGAGTAATTATATCTTCACTTACTTTGTTCATTAAATAGGTTTCATCAGGTGCATTAAGCAAAAACCTATTTATCTCGTCTCTTACAAATACTTTTGATTTTTTGGCTTTGTAACCCACGTTTTGTTTTTTCAAAAATGCAATGAGTTTACAATATTTGCTTATATTTACATCATTTTTCGCTATTAAAGTTGCTTTTAACATTGAAAATGTTGACCATAATGTTGAACATTTACATTGTTTCGCTTTTTGAGAAAAATAAGCAAGCAGGACGTTTTCACTATATTTACTTATTTTTTTATTATTGCACCATTCCATAAATAAATTGTATTGTTTTTCATATAATGTTGCAGATTTGTTCGGCAGAAGATTTAATTTTACTGCCTCTGCTTCTTCATGAACGTCAGGTGGTGTATTCATGGGTGATGTATCACTCTCTTCGTCACTTCCTTGGTCCATCTTTTAATTATAAATTAACTATAAATAATTATAAAATTATGTACTTGAACGTTGAACTTTATCTATACGTTGAACTCAGTATTAACATTAACACCAAAATGTTTGGTTATAAACTTGACAGTTACCAACTTAAACACCCTACATAGCGGGAACTCGGAGAAATTAGATCAGCACGCACATTAGTACTTAAATGCAAATTTACTTTTTCGTACGCTGTAGTTACTTTATCGGACGTTGCTAAGGGCAACGGCCGTAAAAGTAACTTTATCGGACGTTGCTAAGGGCAACGGCCTATAAAGTAACTTTATCGGCCGTTGCTAAGGATAACGCCGGTAATGCAGTACTTTACGGTTGCTAACGCGTCCGTAAAACAGCTGTTTCTAGTACGATCGCACAAAAACATTTTTAACCCATGTATTGATTTATGTATTGATATAATTCGCAATTGATCAAATATACAGCAAAAAAACAAGAAAAAAAGTTTTTTTAAACAATCGCGATTTTGGAGTTACTTGAATTAGACAAATTGTTTTATTTAAGTAGAAAAATTCCTACAAATTCTTACAATTTTGAAATTTTATAAAGCTTTTGTGCAATAAAATTTCGTGTTATCGAAAATTGTACAAAAATAAACTCAAATTCTGGTTTAAAGTTAATATATGGTGAGGTTATTAGTCAGTGAAATAATAATGTTGGCTAGGAAAATCATAAAAAGCCGTATTTATTTTTGATAATGCATATTTACTAATCAATTGCTTAATACTTTTAAAAGTCTAAGATAACTTGCAAATTTAGAATTAGAATTACAATAGGTTTGTTCCAGCAAAGATTTTGTTCTAATTCGTGAACTAGTACATGAACTGGTTTATGCATGCGTCAACTATGGACTAATAAATGTATTAATCCCAGATAGCTGCCACCGGAACCCTGTAAGGACATGCTTAACTATAAATAATATTTGTATCTTCTAAGTTCATAGAAATTTAAGCATCGCAAGTGTAAACATGTAGTTCATGAACTAGTCCGATAACTGCTGGATGTCCAATAGACTATCAGAAACGCTGCTGGAACGCGCTATCGATACTGGGCAGAAACTGATAGTTTATCGGATTGTACATAGCGTTGCTGGAACAAACATAATGTATTAAAGAAGATATTTAAAAATATTGTGATATTCTGAAATTACCACATTTTCTTAATTGTAATATAAAAATATATAACAATAAGTTTACTTAAAAACTGTTTTCAAAGAATTACTTGTAAAAATGCTAAACTATTTTCAAGACTAGTAAAGACTAGTCTTCAGTAAGATTTAATTTTTTTATCTTTTTACACTTCGAAGCAATTTTTAATGAAATTTATATAAGTAAATTCATAAATCAATCACATTAGTTCATGCCATTGAATAAAAAGATAAAGGAATGAGCGTTATAGCAATTCTAAGGCGTCCAGGTTAGCCTCTCAATATGGCGGATGCATGTTTCCGCTTCTCAGTGGCGTATCTAACATTTTTAAATATGTATTGATTAATGCAAATATTTGCTTTGTTTTGAATTGAGCCTGTTATTTACTTATTTATTTCTTGTTTTGTGGTTAAGGGAATTAAAAAAACGACAGCATATTTCAATATTTGGATTTTTTATTATGAGAGTTAAAAAATATACTGTACGCAAATGCACGCCACTGATATGACATACCATTTTGGCAGACCACATCAAATTTTCAATACATGATTACACTACAAAATATTAATGTCTACTTACTTATGAAACGTAATCTTTTAATCTTCAACATTTTTTGACCTAGTAAGACTACAATATCTGCAGCTAACCATTGTAGCACACAAAACTCTAAATTTCTTGAATGTTTGACCTGTCAATACCGCCCGCCATCAGATGCCATTTATGTCATCATTTCCGTCCCCGCTCAAACGCTGCAGTATAGTATTAAAAGCTCCTTCCTTTATCTTTTTATTCAATGGTTCAGGCAGTTATTAAAATTAATTTTATTTCGGACTTTACCGGAAGTGAAACATTTTCCAACACAGCATATTTATACGCCCTGATGCCTAGTTAGTAGATTCCAAATAAGAATTAAATAAAATTGTTAATTAAACAAATGTGCAATCCTAATTTGGGTTAATTTCGCATTGCGCCGCAATTTTCTCAAAATTGTAAGTCACTTAATTGTTATTATAACAACATAGTAACTATAAATAACAATTAAATTTGCTTTGGACTCAAAAACGATTTTCGTTGTCACTTTATTTAAGTTTTTTTTTGCAGTTTTTTCTTTAAATACTTTTGCTGCTTTTTATTTTTGTGTGTTAAAAAACCGTAGCCAATAGAAAGTCAACTTTGAAGCTGATAAGCAAGATAAATGGCTTGCAAATTTTAATGTAACAAACTCATTATAAACGCAATCCAGTCCGAGTGATTGATGTACTAACCGTCTAGTTAATTGTTTCACTTTTCTTCGACCGCCTTCATTTTTGTTTGCAGCATAATATTGGTGTGTTTAAACTTTAAACTGTTTAAAAGCGTTTTATAATTATTTTGTTCGCGCAACTGGTTATCTGTGATCTCTTTAATTTTTCATTTCGATATTAGGGGACGTAGTATTAAATGTTGTATGCGTGTGTTTCGACACTTAACGCGAGGGCGTACTTTTTATTCGTTTCGATAAAACAACATAAAAAATAAATTAATAACAAATTATTCACGGTTGTAATTTATAATTGCCGTGTTATATACATGCGATAGCGTAAATGTTCAAGTAACTGGTAAATGAGAAAATAAATTAACCAATAAGTTTTTAATTACAATAATTTCTTTCTGCGCATTTACTTGAAATTAAACGTCTTTAATTGAAACGGTTTTTTTTAATACAATTTTTCAAGGTTGTTTCATAAAAATAGGATTTGGATGGAAAGGATTATTTTAAAGCATTGGCTACTTTTTGACGATTTTATTGCTTCCGCCCTTTTTAAAGCATTTCACTTAACTTACTTCGTGACAGATTTTTAGCATTTGACATTTCAAGGACTTGGCGACAGAAAAATTCCAAAGTTTACAATTAATTGCGAACGCTACACCATGTTCTATTTTATTTTTCGTAATTTATTTTGGTGTTTAAATGTTTTTAAGTAAAAAAAATTGTTTTAATTGAGAAGCGAGAACTGCAATTCAGTTTTGAATATAAAATATGCACAGGGCATATCACTTCGTTCTGGCCATTATTGGGATGTAGCTTATTATAAGAGATAAGTATAAGATAAAGCCAAAAGTGGCATATACTAGAACTAGACTACTAGAGTTCATTGTCAGTACAAGGCGATATTCAGATGTTTTTAAAAATGCATGACTAAATGAAAGCAAAAAAGTTGCAATTTTTTATTTTAGCTAATATCCGTTTAAAAAATTAAATAATTTCAAAAATATAATAAAGGAAAAACAAATGTTATACAGGGTGTTTCAGACCACCCGTACCAGCACTTTTATTCGAAAATGCGACGTCTGACAAAGATGGGGATTTTTTTTATTACCAAAGTGCATCTGCAGAATTGACAGACGCTATAGCGGTTTTCCTGATTAATCCGAAAGTGGCCAAATCCGGAAGTAACTTTAAAAACTTAAACGAAACCATCCGGTTTTTATTGCATAATTAGAAAGATATTTGATAAAAGACACTTTCTATTTGAATTTTTTTTTGATTATCAGTATAGTTTGTAACCCATTGGACCTAAATCATAACAACATTTAAAACCCTATTCGCATGTAACTGAGTTCTGGACACCCACTTGTTTTACATTTAATTAAATGAAATTTTGGACACATGATATGTGTAAAAAACCCGATTATTTAAACATGTACACTATTGTTTCACTTCCGGTTTCGCCGGAAATAACTCTAAGTTTGTTATTTTAAATGGAACACCCTGTATATTTTTACATTTTTGGGAATAAGAAGCAATTTTGAATATTACTGCACTATTTCTCCACTCCTGCCTATCGTTAGCTAATTGTGGCACATCTCTCCACTCCTTTTTCTTCTACTCTACCTCACTTCTTTTTCCCATTTTATTCTTGGTCTTCCTCTATTTCTTTTTCCCTCTATCTATATTTTCCATCCTATTTTCTACTTTCTGGGATGCGTAGTAAATGTCCAAGCCATCTTAATTGATTCGTCTCCATCTTTTTCTTAATGTCTGTTACTCCTAGGTTATTTCGAATTTTTTCGTTACTGATTTTATCGATCAGTCTACATCCCTCTATTCTTCTCAAAAATCTCATTTCCTATACCTGTATTCTTTGTTGTTGTTTTTTAGTGTCCAAATATCTGAACTGTACGTGAGAATGGGTACGTACACTGCATTAAAAACTCACGTCTCCGTTTCTTTTGATATCTCTTGGTATATTTTGACCATATTAGATTCGTCCAATCAAGCTTTGATGCATACTAAATTTTATGTTATTCTTCATTTAATTTACACTACCAAACTCACTAAAAAGTTCCATTTTGTTGCTTTTTTAGTTTCAATATAGAATAAATGATATTTATTTCTTGGTACTTTCTTTATACCGTTAAATATTTATCTATAAAACGCATTTTACTTGTACTTCATGTGCTGCTAATATAATATACATACTAACTTATATTTCAATTGATCTTGACCCCTGTTTATAGCCAAGAATTCCATTTGACGCAACCAACTCAACTCAATACGTGCATGCTGCTTTCAATTTCTTCTAGGAATTCGCACCATTAATCTTAACGCGTTACAGAAAGAAGCTTTCTTGGCACAAGCTTCCACATAACAATATTCTTAAATTTAATGAAACGTAAAAGTATCTACAATACAATTTTTAAAGAAACGTTTAGCATCAATTATTACAACGAAACAAGAATACAACGTTGTTTTCCACGTCCTACTTGCGAACTATTTTTAGTTCAACTCCAAGACCGATGTTTAAATATGTTTTGAAATGCACGCGACAGTAATAATGTAAACAGGGCGGCTTTTGACCGTCTGTAGCTCGGCAGCGTTGATAAATTTATGAAAGAAAAGAATATTTCTGCGTCAAAATTTTACTACTTTTAGTAATATAAGTAAGTATAAGAACTTTTTAACATTAAAAAGTGTCGTGTTTTAAAATCGTTTGTGATTATCAGTAGTAACGAATTAGACAAGATGAGAACTACTCAGCAGGCGCATCTTCAAATGAAGCACTTAATATTTTCGTTACAAATGGCAAAGAAATATTTTAAGGTTATTAAAATATACGTATTTTTAAATGTGCTTGATAAAAAACTATGGGATATAAACAAAATAGTTATAAAGCCCATTAACATAACAATGCTGGAAACATATCGATGTTGTAATTAAACAAATGAATATTTCAACTTCGAAACTATTAAAAATCTTGAAAACTGAAAATCTTGATAAAGCTTTAAATTACTTAAGTACAGGGTGGACCAAATGCGAGAGGATTATCCAAGTTATCTTGCTTAATATTTAGAATCGAAAAACCGTTAAGTATCCAAAACTATGCAAAACCGTTTTTAGAAACATTCTGACATTTCCGGTTTTTCTGTTATTAGCGAAAAACTGTTTTTTTTTTTGTTTTTTTAATAACGTGTCATATCTCCGTTATTGTTTTTAACATCGAAAAAATGTATGAAGATTTTTTTAGATTTTTTAACGTACAATTTGATGGTGTTCAATAAAAATTTAACGCTTACCGTTAAAAACTATAGTTGGTCATGACCTATGTGATTTTTTTTTTTTTTATAAATAAGGGTTGATGTAGTTATTTTCAATAACACAAAAGTTACAAAGCTTTTCATTTTTTTACATAAAAACAAAAAGTATGCTGTGAAAAAAAAAATAAGATGTGAAGATGGCCAACTATACGTAAAAAGCTACAAATAATCTTAGTTTATTTTGATAACCTCTAGATGTTTTAACCAAAAAGTTTTATTATAATGATTATTTCTTTATTTTCAACTATTTATCAAACATTCATGGTTTCTTATTCAATTTTTTTTTTATTTTTAAAATGCTTCGTTTGTGTCCTTTGGCATATTACAGAATAAAATAACTTTCTATACAGGGTGTCCCAGATTACATTTCAGCATGGGGATCTCGCTTATTATAAGAGATACAGGTTTGTTTAAATTAGATGAATTATTCCTTAGTATGATAGGAGCCACAATGACATTTTTAAAAGTACAAAATTTCTCGTGCTTCAGATGTTATAGCAAAAAATATGAAAATGTCCAATTTATTTTTTCTCTCATAACTTTTTTGTCTTAATCACTAGAACAATTTTATTTGTACTTTCTTATGGTACTTTTTAATGGAGAATGTAACTGTTATTTTAGATTATTTTTAACACCCACCGTTTTCGAGATATTACCCCTAACTTCATTTTTTCTTATGGGCCGCGAAGTTGGCTATGGAATAGTTGAATGTGCTTTTTTTTCCTCTTTAAAATGAGATATTACTTGCTACATTTATTTTTATAAATAAGTCACAAAATGAAGAAAAACCGTATTTTGCCCATCACTTATCAAGTTATCTATTAAAATAAAAACAAAAAACAACTAATTAAATGTCAAATGACAGTTACCATTTGTCTGCGGTATCATTTATTAGAATTTCACATTATTGTTGTGTAATTCGATAGTCTTCGTCGTAATTGTTATAATAATGGCAACATTTAAAAATAGCGAAAAATTTGCCATGTTGAGATGCTACATTCTTTGCCATAAAAACTGTGTAGCAGCTAAGCGAATATACTTAGAGCTATATCCCAAAAAAAGACAACGAAGGATGTGTAATTACAAAAATTTGGAAATAAGTTTAAAAGCATATGTTTTTTTCGACAAACCAACCAAAAATCCAAAACAAATCAATAATTAATTAGAATTATTTATTTTACACAGTTTCTATTGCAAATAATGTGGCATTTCAACATATAAAAATTTTAATTACGAATCGAATTTTAATTACATCGAATTACACAACAATACTAAACAATTCTAATAAATGATACCGCAGACAAACGGTAACTGTCTTTTGACATTTAATTAGTTATTTTTTATTTTTATTTTCATAGATAGCTTGATAAGTGATGGGTAAAATACGATTGTTTTTGATTTTGTGACTTATTTATAAAAATAAATGTAGCAAGTAATATCTCATTTTAAAGAAGAAAAAAAAGCACATTCAACTATTCCATAGCCAACTTCGCGGCTCTTAAAAAAAATGAAGTTAGGGGTAATATCTCGAAAATGGTAGGTGATAAAAAAAAAATTTAAAATAACAGTTACATTCTCCATTAAAAAGTACCATAAGAAAGTACAAATAAAGTTGTTCTAGTGATTAAGACAAAAAAGTTATGAGAGAAAAAAGAAATTGGACATTTTCATTTTTTGCTATAACATCTGAAGCACGAGAAATTTTGTACTTTTAAAAATTGATTGTGGCTCCTCTCATACCCATAAATAATTCATCTAATTTAAACAAACCTGTATCTCTTATAATAAGCGAGATCTCCATGCTGGAAATGTAATCTGGGACACCCTGTATATTGTCAAACTAAATGTTTCAGCTTTGAATAAAAAATAAAACTCAACAGGATTACACGACGAAGTGTTGCATAAAATTCGGTAATCCGGCACTGGTGATTGTATTTAATATGTAAGTTTAATTGAAGTTTAATATCCGTTAAACATCCATAATAGCGGACGTATGGGCCGAAATTTTCGGACGTACTTTAACGACACGACACAGCAATAAAAGAAAATATATGCATACTTTACACCTTCAAACGTACAATACTGCAAAAGGTGACGTAAGACCGTTAAAACATGAATAAAAAAATAAATAAAATATTGCTACAAATAACTTAATAAAACTGCCTGTTAAATTTACTGGAAATAATATCATTAATCTTTGGAGTAAATAAGAAACTCCAATACATTTTTTAAATCATTTTTGCAACGGCGCCAGTGCCAACGAAAAGTTTTTTGTGCTGATTAAATTTTGATTCATTTAATAAAACTCGAACGTTACACACGCAAAGTAAAAGAATCAACTTCATCATCTCTTCACTAAGCAGCAGAATCGTTAATTCGAGTATTTAACGAAATAGTGCGCATTTTGGACAAGGTTTTTGTTAAACAGAAAGAGAAAATTTCTCCAAAGAGAATTACAATAAAGAACAATTCAAACTGTCGGTGTTCCCAGAAACTGACACATCAATTAAGAGAGATCCTGTCAGAAAAAATCAAAACATCAACAATAAACATTAAACTGTTCTTGTCCCCTTTTTTGCACCGGCAGTCGTTTTGGTCACAGACGCTGCCATAAAATTTTACGACCAGCTTTGTGTTGGTGTTGTGCTCTGTAGAAGACAATAAACTGTGCTCCAGAGAACAAGAATGAGGTTAGCCTGAAATTGTTTGCAGACTGACTCGGAAATCTTCGATCTACAACTAAAATCGATTTTATTAGATATCTCATCTTTACAATCTTTGGACATATAGTTTACGATAATGCCTTAAGCAGTCACAAAAATTGGTATATGAAAACTGTCTAAGTCTATTTATGGCCCAAAAAGATTTGTCTTGTAGATTCTCAAAAATAAATGTTTGCCTAATAAATGTGCATAATATATTGAACTCACAGACATGTGGGCAAAATTGGTGGACTTTATCAGTATTTTTACACCGACTAAAATGCAAACCCCTAAATATCTCTAAACAAATAATAATAAGCGGTTCATACATCCACCGATCCTCCGGTTAAACTATCATTTATTTACAACTTTTCGTTTGCAATTTTTTATAACATCAAACCTTTAAACTTTACTACTAATGGGGTATAGGTACTTTGTAAAATGAAGTTGTATCAATCAACAGTAATATTTTTTGCAAACGATCATTTCTAGGGCAATTTCTAACCAAACATCGTAATTTAATTTTTAAAATTAATGAAACACGAAAACTAGTTTCAAATCGTGCCAATCGTCAGCTTTGTAGTGTTGCCAAAAGTAAATGAATCGTTTTGTGTCCACCTGTTTTAAAAATCTGTTCCATTCACGTTATATTCCTGTATTATTTTATTTCTGCTGTTTCTTGTTTTAATTTCACTCATGTTTTTTAATATTTGTAACCGTTATTTGAAAAAAAATAATTGAAACAACTAGGAGTACTATACAGGGTGTTTGAAATTCGAGTTTAAGCATGGAGATCTCGCTTATTATAATAGTTAGAGTATAGGTTTAAATTTGGCAAAGTTGCTAAATTCGATGCTTATTGATAATCCAAAGAGAAATTGGAAATATCTCAAACGTTATCCGAGAAAATTAGGAAAAACTGGAAAGTCCATTTTTTAAAATCGTTAATAACTCCTTTGGAGTTTAAAATATTTTAAATGTGTAAAAAAGTTGCCCAAGCAACCTAGGTCGATTCGTTTTTGTTTTAGACAACCAACTTTGTTTTTTGTTATGGGCAGCATATCGCGTTTTTCTTCGTTATTAAAGTTCATGTTTACGACTAACAGGCCTTCAAAACTTTTAGTTTGTTGATCGGTTGTCATGGAAACAACATAAACTACAATGACCGGCCAACCTGATTTATAATGGTTATTGTTTAAAACGTATTTTTTGAAATTTGACAATGAAAGAAAAAGTAAAATACCATGTGTGATACATCAATGGATTTAGAAAAATAAATGCTATTTGATTATGTAAATAGCAAAAATTGCGCCCATGAGAAAAACCAAAGTTGGTTGTCATAAAACAAAAACGAATCGATCTAGGAAAAATTTGTGACCACCATTCGATTCGGCTTGAAAAGTCGCTTGGGCAATGTCTTTACACATTTAAAATATTTCATACTCCAAAGGAGTTATAGACGATTTTCAAAAATCGTATTTTCCAGTTTTTCCTAATTTTCTCGGATACCGTTTGAGATATTTCCAATTTCTCTTTAGATTATTAATGAGCACCAAATTTAGCAACTTTGCCAAATTTAAACCAATACTCTAGCTATTATAATAAGCGAGATCCCCATGCTTAAACCCTTACTGCATGACTTTTTAAATTTTCAAATAAATTTTTTTGAATGTGTACAATATATTACAGAATGCTAAAAAAATGTTAAAAAAATTTTATTTTTATTTTAAGACAAAATTTTTTACCTTTTCTGTTTTTTTTTTCTAATATGTAATACCATGCATATATACTACATACATAATTTTTATTCATAAAAATTAAATGATTTGGCACAAAGGATTTAGACGTTATTATAGTAAAAAAAAATTACACGTCGAATTTATAATGTAAATAAATAAAATGCAATAACATAAATTTACCCAATTTGCATAAATGGCGGTAGTAGGCGGGAAATGTTAAGCTCTTTGACGTTTTTTAATGTATATTTTCTGTAGTTCAACATAGATGGCGCAATTTTTCAAATATTACGCGTGAAACTGTATATTATTAGTATAGTACACTGTAGAAGGCGCTACTATATGAGAACTATGACTAATATCGCTTTATATGGTACGTATCATATCTGATACAATATGCGGTAAGGGGTTAAACTCGAATTTCAAACACACTGTATACTTCAATTTTTTAGTCTGAGTCAAATATTGTAAATTGCGTTTTGGTTTTTTTAAAAAGCCTTTCGTTTCGTTTAGGTTTTGTCTTACTTTTAAAGACAAAATTATTCATTCATTTTTTAAACGTATTTTCTTGATAACATATTTTTTATTTGTGTTTGATGGGAAGTAACAACCTTACTTGTTGAAATTTAAGCGAAAAATATTGGGTATTAGGTTAGGTGTAATAGAGTACTAATTCAAACTATTCCAGTGGAATAGTTTGAATTAGTACTCTATTACACCTAACCTAATACCCAATATATGTTTTATTTTTAGTATGATGTCTCAACTAATCTTTTTTTTTTACAGGTAAGTCTCTCTACTCCAAAGTTGTCCCTTCAGCAAATTTAGTGAGTCCGTATTGCATGCATCATACTAATCTATAATATTAAACATTGCTAATTGTCATTCAGAAGCATTACCACTATGTTATCACATCGTTAAAACTTTTAACAGTTCGAATAAGGTACAGGTGTTCATATTTTTGAGTATGTTGTAATGTACGTTAGGAATATTAATCTTCATTCTTCAATTTCGGCGGTATTACAAAGGGTTGTTTTGAAATCTACACACCATCTAATGTTTAAACAAATTATTATTTATTCGTGCTCAACATTACAAACATGTTACATAATACGCTATTGTTTATCATTTACAGGCCATCTACGATGAAAAAAACAAAACAAATGAGCGCGGAAAAACAAAAGCATAATTAAACAAATGACGTGATTGTTAATTATTTATACACGGTGCTTTGTTGTGGAAAAGTAGTGGCAAATGACGAGCATAATTTTGTTTTACGTAAATGTGTCAAACGTTGCTTAAGAAATTGTTCGGCCCTTAAGGTATGACTGAATATTTTAAAGGCAGTTATATGTTCTTAAACTGCCGGTAACTTTGAAATATCTAAAATTTCTAAGCATCCCGCCGACTTCCTGTGAATGTCAAGCTGAAATAAGTTATTTGTTCAAATTGTGACAAGAACCATACTGGGAACCTGCATTTAGTGTAATTATTTCGTGTTGAAACCAAATATTTACCATTAATTTTCTTATAAATGACACGTTCAAGGAAACGTCCCCATTTATTCAAGTACTTGTCATTATAACTTTACAGTTTTATGGCAAAAACCATTGTTGTTATAACCTTTATGTAATAATGCCGCATTTAGATGGTTGGTAGTTCTGAAAAAAGAAGTGTTTGCTGTAGGTTATTAGTACGTCGCCACCCACAGACAAAATAGTTATTTACCTGTTACAATTTTTGGACAAAAATTCCTTGGGCCCACTCAAAATTTTGATTTCTGTATTTCTCCAAAGAACAATTTTTAGTGACAGAAAAATTGAGTTAAGACAATGTCTGTTGGTCCATCTGTTTGTCGGTCTATATTATCCTTGTAGACCAGGGTTGGATTTTTTTTTTTTTGTAGAGGAGCCAGATAAAAATTAGTTTGGATGGTCCGGAACGAAATAAATTTGGGTATAAAGGGTATAAAAAATCTTTTGCCAAGGCCTGTTTTTTCAAAACCTAAAAAAAAATATTGAAAATAACTTTTTGTTTGTCAAATTAATTAAAATTTGAGAAAATGATCTTTGAGGCGGGCCGGATTGGATGCTGTCTCTGGCTGGCATTTGCCCACCCCTATTGTAGAACGTAAACCATGAAGGCTCCATATCCGGCCGCGGCCTCAATCATTGATTAAATTTCGTTGCTGTTAACTATCCTACATCATATATTATACATTATGTGATCACAAAGGCGCAAGCATCTAATTTTTTTTAAATCTAACGATATCAATATTATATCGATATATCGCCCACTCGTAGTGATCAGTGATCACCATTCGATATGGCTCAAAAAGTTGCTCAAAAAATGCTTATACATGTTTGAAAAATTTTGTACAATAAAAAAAATTAGAGACGATATTCCAAAATTGAGTTCATAGGTTTTTTCAGCTCTTACGATTTCATTTCACAATATTTCAAATTTGTCTTCGTATTATTGAAAAGCATAAACTTAAGTAACTATGCCAATTATAAACCTATGCTCTAGCTCTTTGCTAAGTAAGATTTAATCGAATTTAATTAGCCTGCATACTTTATCATATTACCTATAAGAAACTTTTTTTGGACTTAAGGTATACTCTAACTTATAGATTTGTCGAATGTAAAGCCGGATCCACATCAATAAAAATGTATGTTGTATATTGTATTTTGAAATTCAGCAAAAATATTTGCGGCACAAATTTCACTCTGGTTAAGTATTTTACCACGTAAATATTTATCTTGTGTGTTGTACGGCCGAATCCACGTGTGCAAGTTTGTATTTATATAAATTTAATTTTTTTTTTAAGTATCTTATTTCATTATTTCGAGGATTTTTTTTTCGATATATTGTTATTCGAGCAACTAGGAACAGGTAAATTAAAAAATAAGACATGATTAATCACCCAAATATAGGTATTTACGTAATAAAATGAAACTAAACTACAGATGCACTCAGAATCAAGTCCACATTGACGCTAGTGTGCGACGCAAATCTCTTTGAAGTTGGCTAAAAACCGACAGCACGATGGATAGCGTGCGTTGTTCGTCACGAAATTATTTGTGTGCATGTCTATGCGGCGCACAGTCCACACCAACAAAAATATCGACGAACACGAGCAAATTTGTGTCAAATACAATGCACAACGCACATTTTTATTGATGTGGATCCGCCTTAAGATGTAAAAATTTGTGTAGCGATACAAAATTAATAATTTATTTCAAAATGGTGTTAATAACTGTAAAGGGGATATAAAAAAGAACCCAACGTTTTTCATAAACCTCTAATTTTTTTTAAAATATCTTGGTTGTGTGTGTTAACACGTTCACTGTCCAGCATTTTTTAAATCCGACGTCACATGTCCGCAAACTTTAACAACATATTTAATAGATTTTGAAAAACATACATGGGACGTTCATGAGTCATATGTGATGCAAAATATTTGCTCATTGAGCTTCAGATAATCCTTTTTAGCTTTTTACACGTCCTACAACCATTTCAGAGCTTTTAAAGGCACATTTATGTTGATATTCACGTTTATAGTTGACGTTTGACATTTTTCAAATGAGTCATATATGCTTCAAGAACGAGCAAGTGAAAACGCGTCATGAGTCGTATATGACTCATGGACAGTGAGGTGTAGTCGTGTTATGCGTTCACGTGTTAGTAAGTATCTACAAAATAAAATAATAGCAAACGATATCAAGATTGGCCCTGAACCACCTGATTGTAACGCGCTGAAACCAGTAAAAGGACTCGATTTGTGATTTTTTTTTAAAACTAAAATCGTAATTGGCATTTACGTTGAACATTCCAAAGACCGATGTGTACAACACGAAAAACAGGAAATACACAAACGCTGGTAACAAAAGCAGATCAATTAATGGTCGTAATTAAAGGAACATCCAATGAAGCTATCGCACATTAGTCCCGGAAATAAAAATTCTAAACATTCAACTATATTTAGCTTTTATAGAGTTAAACAAGTTGTAGAGCAGTATAATTGTCTTGCTGCCGATGATTTTTATATCGGGATTTTTTATATTCAAATAACTTTGATAAATAGTACCGGTTGCATGAAAGATAATTACCTTGTTTAATGCCGAAACGAGTAATTACACAATTAAACACGAAAACACTTGTATAAAAACGAATTAAACAAGAATAAATACCGAGCTGGATCAAATTATCGCCGTTGGGGCGCAGCGAATGGACTAATTATTACGTATCGCCTCGTTCTTTATCTTTACGTTTTCTTCTTTATACTGTCCGACTAATTGCGATTCACTTGAGTGGAACTCTCAGAAGTACATCTTATATCTCTTTTTTATGCTTCAGGCCACACTATGCATTCCCATTGATGTATTTTATTAATATAAATAAATTTAAAATGACGTCATCATTCATTAGCACCATAACATAACTGTTCGAATTATTTTCATCAATCTTATCAGTCTGTTACAAAACACTGGGCACTTATGTCATCTAAATGATTTTTTTTCTAAATCGTGTCGCTCAGTTAATCTACGGCTTTTTGCTTTAAATGACAAATTTTCTAAATTTTAGTTTTTATATCAGAAATTACCGTCCAATCAAAATTATCTCTTACTTTCGTTCTGTAACCAAACGAATTATAAAATGTGCAGCACCAAAAATTACATTGTTTAGGAAGAAGTATACCGTGTGAAATATCTTTCAAAATACAGGGTGATCCATATTTTAAGTATTTGTAGGGTATCTCTGAAACTGGAATAGTTAGAAATCCTGATTTTATAATTCTGTAAGGCTACATTTTCGAGATAAAACTGTCTTAAAGTAAGATTTGCCGTAGCAACTTCAGTTTTTCCGCTAACAAATTTGAATTTTTACGATTTTAAAAATGCCAATAGATTCTTTTATTTTCAATACAGAACAAAATGCTATGAATTTTGTTGATCCTAATGTTTAAAGTAAAATTTGATAAACGATTTTTCTTTTTTCTTTTCACGATTGTAAATTTCAAGATATAATTTTTACTTACTATTTATTATGTGGAAATAATAGCACATAATGTTATTAGGAGGAAGATTTTCGTAACTTTTAAAATATATTTACTTTATGTACGGTATGTGCTACAAAAAGCGAAGAACATGACACTTTTATGAAAATTTTGGGGTCATAGTATGCCATAAAATGCTTGTTGGTGACAAAAAAATTAAAAAAACCATCTTATCGAAGATAATCTATGGTTGAAATCATTTTATCTATGTAGTTCATCATATTTTAAAAATTGTTTTATTACATATTTGTGTTCAGTTGCTTCTGATTTCTTACGACTTTATAAATAATTAAATTTAATCCTTGCAAAATTATATTTTACAGAAATTAAGCGAAAAACTTTTCATTTGCTTTCCGTAATGTTTTTTTTTACTTGCCCACACAATAAACACCAAATCAGCTTTTGTCAAAAATGCATGGGCAAGGAAGATGAATAGTTACAAAGTTTGCAGTAAATAGGTACGATATTTAATTATTTGGAAGTTTGGCAGTACCTATTACTACAAAATCAAATGTTTTTTTTTTCTCGGGGATGTTTTTTGAAACCACTGCGTACTATGACTATAAAATTTCCAATAAAGTTACCTTACTCTTTGTTATTTCTCGTAACGCATATGTAAAAATATTTACTTTCTGAAAGCTGAGAAAATGCCCTTTTTAATCAAATCATGGTCTACTATGGGTTTCATTAATACATAATTAGGTAGCTAGTAAGCTAGTACATATGGAATTTAAGTTCCTCATAAAAAAAACACCTGATATGGAAAGTTTATAAATTTTACCTAAAAATTTCTATGAAACATTTGTTTTTTTTTTTAATGAGGGAGTTATTATCAGTTTTAAAACCGTATTTTTTTTTTATTTTTGTCTTAAGCAAAAATACAAATCCAGTAGCACAGGGAGATTCATCTTTAAAAAATTAGATTTTCATTATTTATGCAATTACTGAAATACTGCACATATACTTCGAATTTCGACCCTGTACAGGGTGGTCTATTTTCGATGCCCATACCAAGTATCTCGGTTATTATCAGAGATAGAAAAAAAAACAAGTACGTAGTCTCGATTTCTTTTTTCGAGAGAAATTCATTGCCGTAAACAGATTTTTAAAATCTTTTTTCATTTTCGAAATATAGCCAAAAACCGATTTTTGGCACTTTTCAATAATGTTAAATATCTCGCTTAAAAGAAAAGATAGAGAAAACTTTTAAGACATTTTTGGCATGGTTTTTTGTCCTTAATAAGATAGCGATGTTCATTTTTTTTTTTACTCGTACGAATATTGATATATTACACCTAACTTTCTTATTTTAAATAGCAACCATGGCAAATTATATATTTTTGAAAAGTGCAAAAAATAAGCTTTCGATTTTTGTCAAAGCCAACTATGGTTGCCATTTAAAATAAGAAAGTTAGGTGTAATATATCAATAATTGTAGTAAAAAAAAAATTGAACATTGCTATCTTATTAAGGACAAAAAACCATGCAAGATAGAGAAAAACTTTAAGAACTTTTTTTGCATGGATTTTTGTCCTTAATAAGATAGCGATGTTAAATTATTTTTTACTCATACAAATATTGATATATTACACCTAACTTTCTTATTTTAAATGGCAACCATAGTTGGCTTTGACAAAAATCGAAAGCTTATTGTTTACACTTTTTAAAAATATATAATTTGCTTATGGTTGCCATTTAAAATAAAAAAGTTAGGTGTAATATATCAATATTTGTATGAGTAAAAAATAATTGAACATCGCTATCTTATTGATGACAGAAAACCATGCCAAAAACATCTTTAAAGTTTTTCTCTATCTTTTCTTTTAAGCGAGATATTTAACATTTTTGAAAAGCGCCATAACTCGGTTTTGGCTATATTTCGAAAATTAAAAAAGATATCAAAAATCTGTTTACGGCAAAGAATTTCTCTCAAAAAAAGATATCGAGACTACATACTTGGTTTTTTTCTATCTCTGATAATAACCGAGATACCCTGTATATGAGCATCGAAAATACACCACCCTGTACATCTTATAAATTGAATGTACAGTAAAAAATTATGCACACACAGTGCCCACAATTACTTACTGGTATCAAAACATATCTAGAACAAAAAAAAAACACCAACAATCAATTTACTTTATACCAAAATTGCTATATGGTCAACTACTCATTTAAATGACAATTTTAAAGCTTATTTTGATGTGTCGTCCTATACCTAACAGACTCATGACTAAATAAATAAATTTTGATGTGTCACAGCTAGTGTATATTTTATAAGTAGCGCAATAACACGTTTTTACAAATCGGTTGATGCTTTTTTGTTTAAAGAAAGACCTAATTAAGATGTGTATCTTATTCATATTATAATAAAAACTTACTGTTGACAGTAAAATTTTATTTCTTAGCAACATGGTTTCCGTGAAATAAATAGCAATATATTTTAATGGGTACGTTTTTTTCTTTAAGATAGGTTAATAGCATCTACCATGAGAATAAATTATTAATAAAATTATACCAGCAAGTACAAAATATGTTACTTGACAAATCTTTATTTGTTATCTATTTTGGTATTTTGTATGTAAAATTTAAATTAGCCTTGATTAATAAAAACAATAGTAACATCTTAACAAGTCTTTAAAACTGTACAACTTGTTCGGTTTAGTGCACTAATATAGATAGCCTTGTAAATTGTATGCACGTTAGGGGCTGACTGTGTCTGTGTTTTTCGGGACAAATTTTATTATGGGCTAAAAATAAAAACGTGTTAAACTGACTTCTCGGCCTATTTATATGTATCCACATTAATTTTCCCCACATGAAGTTGTGTAGCTAACTGATTTTTTTGCGCTTGCACGCAATAGGTTTATTGAAATATTAAATCATCCTATACAGCAAAAATTAAGAAAATACAGGGTTCTCGTTTTTCGCGGGCCACCATGGGGATCTCGTAAACGGTAAGAGTTACGACTTCGATCAAATTGGGGAAAAGTTGTATACTCAGGTGCTTAATAATTTGACGCAAACAGAACTTATTTAGCTCTTTTAGTTTTTGAGATATAGGGAAAAAAGTAAAAAAGTGGATTTTTGTTTTTTGCCCGTAACTTTTTCATTTGATGTCGAATTTCATTTTTGTAAAAACATTTTTATGGCCACTTTTTGCAAGGAATCAAATTCCCCAATTATATCATCCGTGCAACGTTTCGTTTTTTTAAAACCATCATCAGGTCGATTTTTTCTTATGGACGCCATATATGATTTTAACGCCAATTTGTAGAGCATTTTATTCTGAATTCGACAATGTATAACAGTTGGCACTTTTTTGAAACAATTGTTGTTAAAAATGGCAAAAAGTAAATATTTTATTTAAAACAAATCCTAATCGGCATGGTAAATAATTGTCTTTGTCCCTTTTTCCTTGGAAACAGGTAAGTAAACCGCATGAAATTACTAATTAAAAAAATCGGTATTAATAAATACCTATGTTAGGAATGCATTAACATTGTTCACTTATTAGCAAATATTTTAAGAATATTTTCTTCGGTTAAGTAATAAATGTCTCTAAAATGTGTATTTAATCCCTTATTTGACATACAATTATTTGTAACAAAATTTTCGTAATCAAATAATATAAGTGTTCATAGTTTACAAAAAACGTCTAGAAATCTGTTGCGCTTTTTGCTTATTAGAAGTCATTAACGCAGATAAAAGATATAAATCGTTATTTTTTGTTACAAATAATTGTATGCCAACTAAGGATCAAATTAGGGTTGCCACATGTTGAGATGGTCAATGTAGGACATTTTTGTAAAGCAAAAAAAAAATGGTTAATTTTGTTGTGAAGAGCAAAAAAAAAAAACCTCGCATTGGTCATTTTGTTGTGAAGAGCAAAAAAAAATTTCTGTAACAATTATCGCCATGTACAATATAGGACAATTACGCTTGCGTGTAGGACGTAGGACATCTATCGGTAATTGTAGGACTGTCCTACCGAAAGTAGGACGTGTGGCAACCCTGGATTAAATACACATTTTAGAGAAATGTATTACTTAACCGAAGAAAATATTCTAAAAATATTCGTTAATAAGTGAACAATGTTAATGCATTCCTATTAATAACGATTTTTTTAATTAGTAGTTTCATGCGGTTTACTTACCTGTTTCCAAGGAAAAAGGGACAAAGACAATTATTTACCATGCCGATTAGGATTTGTTTTAAATAAAATATTTGTTTTTGACGTTTTTAACAACAATTGTTTCAAGAAAGTGCCAACTGTTATACATTGTCGAATTCAGAATAACATGCTCTACAAATTGGCGTTAAAATCAGATATAGCGTCCGTAAGAAAAAATTGATCTGATGATGGTTTTAAAAAAACGAAACGTCGCACGGAAAATATAATTGGGGAATTTGATTCCTTGCAAAAAGTGGCCATGAAAGTGTTTTTACAAAAATGAAATTTGACATCAAATGAAAAAGTTACGAGCAAAAAACAAAAATCCACTTTTTTACTTTTTTCCCTATATCTCAAAAACTAAAAGAGCTAAATAAGTTCTGTTTGCGTCAAATTATTAAGCACCTGAATATACAACTTTGCCCCAATTTAACCGAAGTCGTAACTCTTACCGTTTACGAGATCCCCATAGTGTCCCGCGAAAAACGAGAACCCTGTATATGTTTTTTCCTTTGCGCTCGAAGTATGTTAATTTACTGTTAAATTTTTAAAGTTTCCCGTAAAGTGAATTTCATCATCAACTTTTTTTATTTATTCTAAGACATGAGAACATAATTAGCCACGAAAAATTTTAGCTATGCAGTGTCGTTAATTAAGCTAATTAAATAAAGTCGAACCGAAACTTTTTCTAAAATTTTATAGTTGTGAACGAATGCCTATACGTACATAAACTGTAAAATTAATTTTTAATCCGTTTTATCGATTGTATACTTGTTAATTTGCTACGAAATTAAGTAATAAAAAAATAATGAACTCATTAAAACACTTAGCAATTTGCATAGTTATCAGCAATTCAAAGAAAGAACGAGCTAAAGCTCGATTATATTGATAGATCGTAAACTGATATTAATCTTTAAACATCAATAACTTAACACTTCCGTATTTAAAAGCTGTGCTCATTTTAATTTCTTTTATGTACTTTAAAGGTGCACATATGATTGATATACGCGCTTACAACTTTAAAAACACATCATAAAGCAATTTAAAATAGCTATTCATGGCTAAACTAACGAGAGTGTTTTGTTTTTATGAACTACAACTGTTACCTTTAACGGACCATATAACATTGATCGTAGTAGGTCAGAAACCTATGTATATCAATTTCCCTTTTCATCAAGTTAGCACCGTGTCCAAATGTGTTATATCATAGACCTTAACCACAAAGAATTGAACTTTCTCTAATACGTAGAACAATTAACGGTCGCCTAAAATAAGCGTGCTGTGATATATAACGGAAGTTCATATAGCCGTTAAGTTGATATTTTTTAACACTTTAGGACGAAGTATTTGTCAGTTTTAAGCCTTTGCATAGTCGTATAAAAAATTAAGAATACATTTTTAAATAAATCATTTTAACCAGGGCCGGATTTACACTCTAAGGTTTAGCTTAGCAGACCGGTGCAACCTTTTAAGGTTTTATACCAAAGGGCCAATTGCAAATTTTATGAAATCGTAACGGGCCGCAACACTTTCTAGTACATGGAGATTCTTCTAAGGGTAAAGGGTCCGGAGATATTTTGAAACAGATTTTTTTTGCCCATAAATTTTTAGTATGAGCAACGCAGTGACATACAAAGAATTCTCTAAAAAAAATCGGTTTTAAATTTCTTAATCAGAAGCGTAGTTCATTCGAAGCAATTTCCTCATTTTTTTATTTCTAAATTCGTTTTTAATACAAAATAGAGATTCTCAGCTGTTGTAGTTCCTTTCATCCTTACCAAATCTAATTATTCTTCACTTCAGTATAATTTAACTTTATATCTACTCCACGAAAAAAATTACAACTTGAGAAGTATATTAGATACATCCGTTAATTTGTCGAGACAACGAGAAAGAGTAAGATAAAAAGTTTAATATTATGTTTTCTGCCATTTATTTCATCAATTTATCTTGCCACAGGAAATCTAAATAAAATAATATTAGAAAAAAGCTTTTTTACATGGCAATCAAAGTTCACAGCTATTTTAATACATTTTTTTATTAAACTACAATCAGAGAATGGTTTCAGATGTTTAGCTGAAATATTAAAAATTTCATAACGTGCTATTGTTGTGGGGTCTTGTTTATACGCATTTTTGAATAAGTTTTGTTGTCCCGCTAAGTTCTCTTTTCCATTAGTTATTCTCATATTTTTTTAGCATTTTTTGTCATGCAATGACACTTAATGTTATACTGTTTAAAAACAGCAATGCTTGTAATATACAACTACAGGGCCGCGGGCTGCATAAAAATGTCAATTGCAAGTTGCACATGCCTGACTTGGAGCATCTTACAAATATGGTTTTCTTTAAAAAAAATTAAACGTATTTGTAAATATTTTGCAGCATCGCCTATGATGCATTTATTGATCTGAATAACGTGCGTGTGTTTTGATCATTTGATTCTATTAAAGCTGCAAACGCTTTACTCTAAAAGGGACCCCAAAAAGCTAAGTTTGACTTAAAAATTATGTGTAAACATTCATCATTCTAGATTAGAGGTCCCCAAAATACGGCCCGCGAAAGATTTTAAGAAAACACAGTTTAACTTAAATAATCGAGGTAAATCTAAAACGTTCTGGTTAAGCATTTGAGTGTTCAAATGTTGCCCTCTTCTCGAAAAGTTTGGGTCCTCTGATCTAGATTATGAGCTGAGATATACATTGTTTTCACCTGGATTCAACTTACTCTTTAAAATACTTTTGCTCGTTTCCGGGTTAGCAAAAACGTCTTAGTTTATTTAATCTTCTTAACGTTTCGACTATACCGTTTTGAACTTGTTTAAAAAAAAAACAGTACAGTATGGTCGAAAAGCCAAGAAGATTAAATAAACGAAGACGCGATTACCAACCCGGAAACTAAAAGTTCAACACGGATAACGACCGCGAACACTTTTGTTTTGTTAGCAAAAATTTTTTAGTGTAAAAAATTATGGATGCAAATATACTTATCCTGTTTCTAATTTTTTTGACAAAGAATATAAAACTTCATTTTAAAAGAAGGCAGAATTTTGTTTAATGGTAAAATGTTAGGACATCGAAATAAGATAAAAATATTTTTAACATGTTTAAAGTGTTCTAATACGGAGAAACCGGACCTTACTTGCTTATGGATAGTCTCGACTTTGACAGTGAAACCCCTGATCTTAAGGTTCTTAGCACCTGACTTGACCTAAAATTGTTGTGCCATTGGTTTAGAATCACAACTAGAATCTCATTAAATAGTAAGAAAATCACACGGAAAAACAACAACAAATGCATTTCTTTAGATTCGCTCTTGCAAAAACGTCGGGCTGTAAATTTTGCAGACAAAACCGCATTATAATTAGCAAAAAGACGATCCAAGTTTGTAAGGAAGATTAAGTTAATTATCCGTGAAACACGGATGAAGAAATTCGTTAATGATTTCATTACGTCCAACATCTTACTGTGTTCGTTAACACAACACATTCGCATTAACAGCAGAGCATGTGCTTAGATTTTTGGTATGCGTTTTATATAATTAATAACAACTTACTGTCATTTTTCAAGCTGCTAGACGGCTTCTTAAATCTAGCGTGATAATCTTACAGAGCATGCAAGCACACTGCGTTAGATGACAGAGTCATCTGTTAGTGTATCTCTTTAGCTTTTCTTATTGTAGATTACCTTTACATATACTGCTACTAGTGATTATGAAACGGTGATGAATGGAGCCTTTATATCATCCATAAATTTTATTTAATTTTTTACGTAATCCATTCGTAGTTTCTTGATGCTAATCTCCAAATTAATAACGTAATGTAGTAGCGTAACCAAATCCAATAATTAACTGATTATTTTTTATTTTTTGACTTTATGTTCCCATTGTCATTTTGATTTTAATACTACTATAGGTAATAATGATTAAACAAATCACCTGCCTTGACGAATCTTAGTGTAACCAGAATAACTTTGGAATTACGAGAAATGGCTTATACAGTGAGCTCGCGTTATAAGCAACCCACGATATAAGCAACTCTCGTTATAAGCAACACTCGATATAAGCAACTATCGTATCGGAGTATACGATATAAGCAACTGTCATTGTGACAGTTAAAAATACAAATATCTAAAATACTATTGCAGATATAACAATGAAATTTTGTATCTGAGCGTTATGGTATTTTTCGGATTCGATGGAAATATTAAGGTTGCAATACGACTTCCGGTTCAACCGGAAACGGATTTTATGAGATACAAAAAAAATTATGGACAGAGTTTTTAAAAATCCCAAAATAAGGCTAGATTTAAATTTTGACGGTCAAATTTCAATTTTTATTTTTTAAGAAATTTTAACATTTAAAAAGACTGCAACAAATGGAAAATTTTATTTTTATCGAAAAAAGTTATTAAGAATCTAAAAACCGAACTAGGTTTAAATTCTAAGGGTTAAATTCTAATTTTTATTTTTTACGAAATTTCAACATTCAAAAAATCAAAAACCATTAAAATCTAGTGTCATATGACTTTTTATTAATTTTTTTTAATCTTAAAATTAGATTAAGACCATATACCAACTTCATTAGGAATAAAATATTCAGAAAAATCGGTAATAAAAAACTTTTCCATGTGTTGCAGACTTTTTGAATGTTAAAATTTCTTAAAAAATAAAAATTTGAATTTGACCGTCAAAATTTAAATCTAGACTTATTTTTGGATTCTACATAACTTTTTTCCTACACTTTTTTGTAACTCTTAAAATAAGAGCCCTTTACACTTACAAATATTTCAAAAATCGGTAAAATCTAGTGTTCTCTGACTTTTTATCAAACTTTTTTAGCCCTTAAATTAATTTTAGACCATGCACCAACTTTTATCAAGAATACATTTTTTTGAGAAATTAATAATAAAAAATTTTTCCATTTGTTTCAGACTTTTTGAATGATGCTGTATAATAATATAATAAACTCGTAGGTTAAATTACTAAAAATTTTTGACTTTATGTAATTTACCAAAGACCATAAGGTCAATTTATGATTGTCTGTGGAATTAGCACACGGTATAATAGTACCTAACTCGTTGCTTAGATATTTTTCTCCCGGGAATATTTTTCTTACGTGTATGAACAAGAGTTTTGTCCGGTAAACACTTCTAAAATAAGGCCGTTTCATCCGCTCTGTATACTTGCCATGAAATCACATCATATTTTTTTATTTGAGAGATGTACAAGTACATAGATCACGACTAAAGGTACGTGGCACGCGCGTATTTCGTTTGACATAGGTACGTACAGATCACCATAGCAACGCGACAACGATCGCGTTGTTATGGTGTAAACTTTTATTTTTAGTTTTACTACTAAAAACAAGATTTATTTATGCTAAAAATCGAATCGTTTCTATTTCTATCATATAAGCAACTTTCACGTTATAAGCAACTTTTAGATCGGAATTGGCCGCCGTCAGTTGCTTATAACGCGAGCTCACTGTATTGTAATATTAAGCAGAATATTTTGTCGCAGTCAAATTAGCCTTTTTAAGCCATATAATTTTTTTTATCGTGTCCATATGTCGAAAATGTATAATCTCACGTCTGTTTCAATAAAGCAAGGCTAAATTTCTGTTGGATTGAAACAGAGACTAAAACAAATGGTACTAACACATGTAAAACATACAGACTAAACAGAATTAAAATTGATTAAACACTAACAAAAAGCCTCCGCGTATGAGTACAGACATAAATAACTATTAAAACGTGTTCCTTACGTTCAACATAATCAAAAATTTTAAACACCATTGGCGAAACAAAATACAAACGAAATTATAATCCTTGTAAATCTTATTTCATTGTCCAGCCGTTCAATTTTCATAATTAATTGTTGTACTGTTGCTCCAGCAATTTTCCTTGATTGGAATACATAAAAAATGAGCAAATTTTTTTTTTATAGGTTACTTAAGTTAAGACCTATTATTGGTTTGAACTTAAGTAAACTTCAAGGCACACTATATTTAAACATTATGACATTTGAAGTAGCGCCAGCCTAATTACCTATTGAAATGTGTTAGATTCTCGATGATTAATTACATTTTGATGCTTATTTTTTAATTTAGTATGCGAATGCGGTATCCGGTCCTGGATCCCTAATCGTGCTTGCACGTGAAATGCAAACGATGCTAATACACACATCGATTACCAAATTAAGTAATATATATGGAAAATAGGTACTTCTAAATGTAAGTTACGACAGTGCGCGAAATAAACTGTCTAAATACGTCGGAATACCAAGGTTGTGTGTCATAAAAACAGAACGAAGGTGCTTAAAAAAATGTACATACGCACGCACATGGAATAACTATTTTATAAATGCATTTAGGCATGTCGCTAAAATATTGTAAGATTACAGCTTTATTTAGTTTTTTACGTTAAAGAAATTATTTTCATTTTTGTTAAGTAAAGTTTTGACTTACGACCGCTCGACTTACGTTCAAACTGCCTAGTGATGCAAATTTGTTTAGCAGCATGGAGCAAACGCGTGCATAGACTCTTTTGACAGCACCGTACGAACATACTGTTAATTTATGAGCACTCGACTTACGACGGAGCCGCATGAAAAGTTGGAACATTCAAATATGGTATGTTCAAATCTAGAAAATGCACCGATAGAATCAATCAAACCAGTGGCGTGCGGTGGGTTTTACTGTAAGGGATGCTGTCGAATATAAAAAAAATATCCTTAAAAATTTATTTAAATCTTCATCACCCACATATACCTACATACTTGAATCCCGTAAAATATCATGACAACGTATTATTATTAACTTGTACTACCAATAACTTGTAATAATCAGAAAAACTTTTAATTTAAAAAAAAAATGCAACTTCTTACTAGTCTGTTATAATTCGTGATGAACATAACTGCGAGAGAAACTCTCGTATTTTTAACAAAGCTAAACACAATTGTAACTTATAATAAAAAAAGAAAAAAATAGAGATATTCGAGCTCTACAACTTATTAACATAAAAAAAACTTTTATTGTACAGACACTAAAAAATTTCAGAGCTATGACGGTTTTAACAAACTCTCCACTATGCAGTTGCATGTTGCATTCATGTTTAATTAAATCGAATCCAACAATAAACGCTAAGCGCGAACACAATACTAGCGCATTATCGGTGATCGGTGAATGCGTTTTTAGCTGTAGATGCTGTTTTTAAAACAGCATCTACAGCTAGAGTGATCGCACCCAAAAGTGGACCGCGAGATGCGCAAAGAGAGGGGATCGCGATTGATATTTAGACTTTTCTAAAAACGTTGACTTTTAGTGGACTTAATTTGACTACTGTGATTTACAGGTTATTACCACGTTGCTGAGACAGGCCGATGTTTTTAGGTGGTGCAGTAATAAACGCTTTGGACCTGTTTTGGTTTCTGCGTCACAGTCCACTTCTCGCTGCGACCACTCTAGTGTATAGCTCCAACTGATACTTAATACGCATGCGTTAACTTCTATATCTCTATTGCTACAAGTCCAGCCCCTAGATGCGGAGCGCTACACCGCATTCACGGCCTTAAATGAGGCAGTCAGACAAATGGGAAATATTATAAGATCTTTTTCCCCTTAACTTTAAAATGTAACTTTTAATGGACATAATAGTTGAACAATTACTCTTTACAAATTAATTTTAGAAAAACAAATTATATATTAAATCAATGTATGAAATAATTCAAAATGTTAAGGGATGCGCCGCATCCAACGCATTCATGGACTGCACGCCACTGAATCAAACCTTGAATCGTTCAACGCTGGAATCACTCGACGCGGGAATCGCGCAACGATGGAACCATGCAACACGGGAATCGTTCATCGCTGGAAAGTTCAAATCTGGAATCCAGAAATTAAGTATTTTTGCTGCCCTCTATATAACAACAGCCTAAGTATAATATAATTACAGAACGCTTCGTTTTATATTTTGTCTTGATTATTGTAGAAGATTGTGGCGCTATTGTGAAAGATAAAAACATCGTGTTAATGTATCTCAAGAGCTACAAATTGGGGAAAAGTTGAATAATTATCAGTGTTAGTGAATTTCAAAAAGAAATTTCAAAATTTGTGTCTAGCGCCATTTCATTGTATTTCATTGAGATAAAATAACGTGGGAAAACTTAACTGATTAAATAATTAAATTGAAATGATATTTGGACCGTGTCAAAAATATATTTATCATTTTGATTTACTTTTTAGTTTTACTATTTAGTTTTAATGATAATTGTCATCTAAAAATTAGTTTATCACTGGAGTATTTTTTCATTCAAAAATAATTTGAACGTGCCTCGTCACAATTTTTTTAAATTCCTTTTTGTAAGTTACTTTCTCTTTGGAATTGCCTCAGCATTATAATTATGTCACTTTGCCACAATTTGTAGCCCTTGAGTTCCCATTAACACGATGTTTTTATCTTCCAATATACAATATTTAAGACGAAATGTTCTGTAGTTATATTATACTTAGGCTGTTTTAATTTAGAGGGCAACAAAAATTCTTAATTTCTGGATTCCAGATTTAAGCTTTCCATCGTTGCATGATTCTCGCGTTGAGTGATTCCAGCGTTAAACGATTCAAGATTTGTATGATTCTATCGTTGCATTTTCCAGATTTGAACTATCCGTATTTGAATGTTCCAGATATTAATGGCTTACCCTTACGACCGCGTGTAAAGAACGAAGAACTACCGCGCCATTTTTGAATTTAAATCACTTATGATTTTGTTTGTTTCGTTTTGTTATATTTTGTTTTATTTTCTACTACACCAATTTATTGACATTTTTGGGATTTTGTCGTTATATTCTACTAGTCCAGTAATTGCTTTAAAAAAACAATTTTATAATTGAATATACTGTAACTAAACTAGAAATAATTGTGCAAATTAAGTTAATAGATCAAATGGAAACTAAGTTTTTTTAGATTAAAATATATTTGTACGTATACATACAATGTGAAAGTCCCCTTAAGGCCTTAAGCGAAGATATACTGAAGTTGCGCTCCCTTCCAGTTCCAGCATTAACTTGCGCTATTAATTTTTTATTTTAAAATTACTTGATATTAAAAAGTAAAATCAAATTAGTTTCTTGGCTAGACAAAAATATATAAAATGATAGCGGCATTCTTCATTTGTTATAATTGAATCAGTATCTTAATGTTATGTGCATAAAGAATCTTAAGGTAATTACCGGTAGATAATTAGTTAGTTACACAGAGGCTATTAATATTCGAGGTATTAAAGCTAATCGTTAATTATTTCATAACCTTATTTCAATGATGAATTAATTAATTAGTTAATAATTGATGGTAGTACTGAACTAAACTGGAATATTGTCATAATTTGCCGACAACAAAAACCGACCATTGCTACACGTGCTTATTATAATTTGCTCTAAGAAGTTACCATGCGCATTGTAATGTGTATTTTCTTGTGGGCGATGTATGAATTCTTAACATAAGATGTATTAAAACTGATTGCGATTTTGTTATTATTTAGTACAGCTGTAATAGAACTTGGCCTTGATCGTCCTTTGAATTTCAATAGCTGAAGAAATTATATTTCAAACGCAGTTTCACATCTAACTGTATAGTATGCTACTTGCGATTAACACACGAGTGTCGATAAAAATGCAGTTATGTAATAAGTTTTTGTGCCGCTATTATTTTAATTTGCCAAATCGGCAATTAGGACGAGCAAGATTTACACTAAGACCAATTTGCAACCCTTTACATTTTGGGGAAAAAAGTTGCATAAGGTATCCAACTTCATCATACAATATTTGTCAATACACTGTTTCCTTGCAATCCTTTCATCTTCAAAAAACAATCTACAAAAAGCAATACATCATCTCTATCTCCTGGCAAAAGTAGGTATATAAGGGTGAAATATCTAAAGACAAAACTACAACTATGGTTTTTAATGATAAAGACAGTAGAATCCAAGATGTGTATTATCAACCCGTCTTTAGAACGGTTAGCCATTTTAAATATTTAGAATGTATATACAGGGTGGTCCAGATAGAAGGGCCTCTATTGGGATCTCGTTAACGGTAAGAGCTAGAAAGAAGTTTAAATTAGACAAATTGTTTCCCTTTCTGGGACCTATTTAGTGATGCTTTTTTGTA
The DNA here is from genome assembly GCA_947652605.1 of Elmis aenea. Taxonomy (NCBI): domain Eukaryota; kingdom Metazoa; phylum Arthropoda; class Insecta; order Coleoptera; family Elmidae; genus Elmis; species Elmis aenea. The sequence goes on along the minus strand of OX393577.1, from coordinate 49,527,747 downwards.
AAAAAGTTCCATGGCACGCTAGATGATAAACAAAAACAAAAACAGGGATTTTTTTTAAATCAGTAATAACTCGGTTATACTTGTTGGTACAAAAATGTTTTTGGGGAAAAAGTTGTAGATTTTTTTACGCACTGTAAAATATAATTCGTTTGTTCCAATATTGTTTAAATTTTTAGGTAAATTACCAACTTGCATTTTTTTAAATGGGAACCATATGACATAATGAAAAAGCTTTTTTTCTTTTTTTTAATTATACAGTGTGACCCATTTCAAAGCGGATCGCCCCCATAAAAAGTTTATTTATGATCCGATTTTCATGATTTTTTTTAACGATAAAGCATCAAAAACTGTACTTTGACACTCTATTTTAAAATTCAGTTTACACTCACGAAGCCTACTATGATTTTTTTTTCGATGTCAAAATTGGCAAAATATGTTAAGCGATTTCTTCTTTATCTAAAATTTGACTACACCACTGGATTCTGGATACCCTCAAATGGGTTTGTACCAAATTTCGTGAAAAAATAGTTTTTTCTTTGTATTTTTGTTTCTTTTCTTGTAAATTTAGATGTTCACCAATCGAACATTCAATAAAAGTTGCGATTTTAATACTGATACGAATAAATTGTTGCTTATTTAAAAGATCTTACGTCAAATAATTTTTTTTCTCTACCTTTTGTTTTTTTCATAGAATAATACACTGCTTTTCCAATATCGATATTAATTTAATCACAAATATTGAATTCATAATTAATCTCTTAATACAATATGTTTTTTCATGAATTTTGGTACAAACCCATTTAAGGGCATCCAGAATCCAGTGGTGTAGTCAGGTTTAAATTAAAAAAATCCTTAAACAAATTTTACCAATTTTGACATCGGCTTTGTGAGTGTAAACTGAATTTTAAAATAGAGTGTCAAAGTACAGTTTATGATGCTTTGTCGTTTAAAATGTTCATGAAAATCTGACCATAAATAAACTTTTTATAAGGGTGAATCGCTTTGAAATAGGTCACACTGTATAAGGTTTAATGTACCTATTTATTTTGATATTAAGGCTCCAAACAAATAAAATTCATTAAAAAGTCGCTATGAAGAGTGCCATGAATTTAAACAAATTGAAACAAATGAATGTTTTCATTTTATAGTGCGTAAAAAAATCTACAACTTTTTACCCAAAAACATTTTTGTACTATCAAGTAGAACCGAGTCATTAACGATTGTAAAAAAATGCCCGTTTTGATTTTTGTTTATTATCTAGCGTTTCATGGAACTTGTTTAAAACATTAAAGCATCACTGAATAGACCTTAAAAAGGGAAACAGTTTGTGTAATTTAAACTTGTTTGTAGCTCTTACCGTTTACGAGATCCCAATAGTGGCTCTTTTATGTGGACCACCCTGTATAACATATGGTTTTTTGCGACATAAGAAACAAGCTGACAACATCCTGTAAAATGTGCGGAACAATAAGATGAACGTTAGGGAAGCATTGTGTGGACGAGAAACGCAACGCAAATTTTACAAAGTAATGGCCATTCCAACCCTTTTTATGGTTGTAAAAGATGGGTGTTCAAGGTAAAGCAACAAATCCAAACAACAGAAATGCGGTTTTTAAGGGACGCGAAGGGATGTATGAAATTAGAAATACCGATATCAAAACGAATTCATCATTAAAAAGTAAAATAAGCGAATACCGCAATAACTGGTACTCTCACGTTGAACACATGATGGAATCCTTCGCATTTGGCAATGAAATATCAGCCTGGAACACCCTCAGAAGAGATGAGCCTTTGGCATTTGGGCCTAACCTGTGAAGATGACGACGACGACGCATAACATCAAGTGAGCCGAAAATAGTGGAATTCTAAAAGAGCTTCCTAAACATTTCAATTTAAAGCCGTTTACCACATTTGTTATGATATCTTTATTTTTAATTTACTAGATAAGGAAGAAAATACTGACTCCATTATTTCTCACTTTTTCGTTGCACAAACAATATATGCTTTGCAAGACTGAAAAATGGTACCCAATGGATATAACAACACGATGTCGTCTACAAGAATCATAAGGATCCTGCTGTTGAAAATTCGAATTATGGTATTTAAGTTCAACTCGATTCCAACTTTTTTTGTTTTAAAATGTTCGTGTATGATGATGTAGCATGTTTTAAAGGAAACAGGTTCGTAAATATAGGATCTTAAGCTGTTCTAACAAAACATTTTCTTCAACACTCGCCTCACCAACAATGGCTGCAACCCCGCGGTATCACGATGGCTGTAAGTTATAGCGGATGGATTTCACAGCCATAAATCGTGCGCATCCCTGGCTCCGATAGCATCTGACCTCGAGATACAAACACAACACGCCCACGAGTCTCTAGACAACTAAATCAATTTCCTATAGATAACTCGCGGTGCTCCTTCAAATGAGATGCACAAGCACGAACAAGTCTTGGTTGGACGCCAAACACCCCAGAATTTAATAAAGCGTAAACCTGTAATCCTCAGATTGTGTAGACACACCTACTGACTATTTGTCATACAAATTTACACTAATAACTAAACTTAAGTAGCTAATGTCAACATCGTAAAAGTACTTCTTACACAATTTTCTTGCACCACTATCCCTTAAGTTAATACATCAAAACCCATTCAGGTTTTTTATTTCATTTTTAATTGCATCTACGACGGTAACATCTCATTTTATTAAAATAGTTGATTTTCACATAACATTTCGAACAACCACTCAAGTATTTTTGGAACTTGTGTTGTTATTTATAAAGTTGTGTAAATTTGAAATAAAACTTAAAAGTTGTTTGGGAAGTTTTTCTTTTTCATTTCTTATTGTTATTGTTGTCATCAAAAAAGGTTCAATTTGAATAAAAGCTCTTTCTCTCATAATAATTTATGATAAGCGGGAAATTTGTTACCAACGTATAAATAAAATTAGATCATTTTAAATAAGCTTTGCTGTATTTACCAAAAACTTATTAGCTAAATTGTTTTTGAAATCTGAAACAGTTTTAAATGTAGGTATTTACAGGCATAAAATCCAAAATACTGAATAAAATTAGAATAAGATAGGTTAGGTTAGGTTATGAATAAAATAAGGAAGAATAACTGTGCAAAATCATTAATTTAAAAAAAAAATATATTTCACAAATTGGAAGTTCTGAAATGAATGTTAAAAACTCAGGAATTTGTAATCGTTTTGTTCGTTAGTTACATCCATATAAAGTCAATAAGTAGGCTATGGCGAAAAAAGTCTAGCCTAGAAGAAACCTTGTCAAATAGTGCAGATCATAAAAAGATACCTCTAATAAGTATTATAATAACATCGCCAATATCGAAAAAACATGCGTTGCTCAAACGTTTTTAAATTCCTTGTCGCATTCCTCCTGATTGTCGTAAGGTAAAACTACAAGTCGTTCTGGTACTTTTCTTGCAAGATGTTTATAATACACACATACACATGTATATGGTTCAGGTTCAAAGGCCTCCTAGACTGACTAAGACACTGACATACCTGGCAATGAATCAACTCATCAAATTTGACGCCCGATCTAACCTAGAGTTTATGATCGAATCTCATTGTCCGGTGTAAACAAGTCCGCTTTTCACCTGCACCAACAACGCATAATTAAGCCTGGATGCCATCAGGTAGATAATAGACCCATTGTTACGACATTCTCCGGCTGTTACGTCCAAATATCAATCCGGATAAAAACCTTGCTGTCGAATACCTACAACTTCAGTCGGCGGACGGAACGTAATTGGCCCGTGGATGCTGTAAGCAGATATACAAATTGTCCGGTTTTGCCAATCATGGTTTTACAGTTTCAGAGAGTTTGATTATTAGCCAGTTTTAAGAAGGATGTTGCCTGTCCTTAATGATCGATGACTCCCAGCAAGGATAAAGATTAGCTTAGCAAACGTCACGTGTGCTCGTTATGAATAAATTTTTAATCAGTTTCCTTTAATGTACAAAAACAAGCGTTACATAAATAAGTACCCGCTCCATTATATAAACAGGATGTTTCTCTCTAATTGCATTATTTATTATTAATTAATCAATTAGCGCTTTATTAACAGCTACGAGTTCATTTATAATCAGTAATCTCAAGGACTTCGATACAACGCGTGAATTGTTCTTATCTAATTATGTAGAAAGCCTGCAGACATAAAGAGGACCGTTTTTTCGCCTAGACAAACTAGGCAAATGCTTAGGACTTAGGGCTCTTGATTTAGATAGGCCTGTGTCAATGGTCCAATCATCAAAAAATGCACAATTGGAAGCTATGTAATTAAATAAAAAAATTAATAGACTAGAATTTGTTCTTTTAACAATAATATGGGCTAAGATATTAAACAAATTTGACGCTACCAGCAGATCATTGCAAAATCCGAGTGTTTAATCTTCAACTTGTGACAGAGCTTTATGAAAGCCTTGTAAAATTATAAAGAAAATTAGAGAAAAATATACATGAGATGGATATTCGACGGTCCTAATTCCGAAAGAGATTTTATTATGAATTAGAAACCAACGAGAAGATTCATATTGGGAGAGAAAATTTTAAAATTATTGTTTTTTACCCAATTTGTGATCAGTTAAGTTCAGAGTTGTAATTAAGAGGAATAAGCTAAGTTCAATTAATGAAAGGTTTAAAATGTTGCTTGTTGACGTTTCTTGTTTAAATATTAAAATTATTTCTACAATGATTAAAGATCTAAAAGACTTAAGCACTTTTTTATGTACTGAACAAAAGACATTTACAAATATTAGGTTAGTTCCAACAAGCGATTTAAAACCAATTCATGGATAAGTACATGAACTGGTGTATTCGCATGCGTGAACTACGTACTAATAAATGTATTGGCCAGTATTAGCCGTTGTTGGAACGCTTCTACAACTAGCCAAACTGTAAATGACATTTATGTCTATTCTCTATTGGGTTCATAGAAATGTGCCCATCGCAAGGGTAAACACCTTAAGAATCCAGTACTTAATGGGATTGGGAGGGCGATGCATACGATTAACATACGAGCTACCAGAGTTCACTTTAGTTGTGAACAGCGCATGCGTGTAAAAATACAAGCGCTAGTACATGCCTTCATTCGCGTACTGTTTTGACCGTACACTGACTAGTTCATGTATTAATTTTACTACAGTGGAACAGCCGACTAAACGTCCGGTGAGCTATCAGAGATTATTGAGCAGAATCCTGATAGTACACTGGATCGTCCATGACCTTGCTGGAACAAACCTATTGATTATGAAGATATCATTAGTACATTTGCAGAGAAAAAATGTAAAAAAAAGTACATTTATAATCTTTTTGGTTGAAAATACACATGAACCGTTGTTTGTGTTAGTAGAATTTTATAATAATTACATAAGAAAGTAATTTAAAATATTCGACTTCTTCCAATGACTTTACTCTACCATGTTCCACAACATATACATAATTTTTTTTTTACTATTACTTTGTTGAAAGTCTTTTAAAAGTAGCCCTTAAATTTGCGTGGAAAGACCCAGAATGGAGCTAAGACGGCCCTGAACAAAGACTACTTCAAATTACTTCTTTTGGTGACAATTTTGACCTGCTCCCACATCCGCTTACGTCTTCAGCAAAGTTACCTACTTTACACGAGAACAAAACCTTTAACTTATTGAAGTTTTTCTTAGAATTGCCCTCGTGTCTTACCGCATTAAAATAACAGTAATCCTGAACATTTTAAAAGGCAAGGTTTTTGGTCGCGCTGTTATTTAAAGTTGGTAATGCTCTCCCTGTCCCTTGGAATTCATTTATTAGTCACCCCCCGGGACGGGGCGGCCTAAACTCACAAATAACACTGACAACTAAGTACTTTCTCTGTCGAAAATAAGACAAACAAAAAGAAATAAATCAAGCGCAGTGCTAAGTAAATTTATAAATAGAAGAGATGAAAGTATAGTGATCCAGAACCTGATCTATCTCCAACATGTGTACGTAATAGATTTATGGATCGTGTCATATTATCTGACAGGTCAATTAGTTCATGTGTTATCAGTTTCTTGGCTCTGATTTCTATTAATATGTACGCAAAAATTAGCAATTATTAATAATCTTCGATAACGTTTTGATTTGCGCACGGTTCTTGCAACTTTTTTTGCGTGAAATGTGACCTAACTTGTTTGTACTGCTCCACTTTGGTCTTTTTTATCATTGTGTGCCGTGTTTAACGTTATCACACGCCTCCGTTAAATTTGTTGCAGAGTTCGTATGGCACGATATAACTAATATAATTATATCTCATTAGGTACTGATGGTGCAATAAAAACTTAAACGGACAATTGACGTTTATCGATTAATATCTGCAAGAGCACGCAAAGAACACATTTTTATTTAATTGTCACATTAAAATTAACATTTGACGTGAGGAATTGGTCCCTTTTTAAGAACACTGAATTATTGGTGTTTCATGGTGGCAATGATAAATATGTTATTTAAATACTGTCGTTAATAATTGAGGGTAAGTGTAGAGTAGAAACAGTTGTAAAACATTAGTGAACTAAAATCGTCACTTTAGTTGAGGTTAAAATGCAAATTAAAGCTATTAAAAATCATTTTATTTATGTTCTAATAACACAAATAACCTTCTACAAAATTTAAAGTATGTGCCAATATTATTACTACTTTGTTTATTTTAAATTCGAGTAGTTTTACCTCCATAATTTAAGTTGTGATCACAAAAATCACATTCATTGTTTAAGTAAGTATTATGTTTTCAACTGAACTATCAATTGAAACTTATTTTGATGAATGAAACAATAAAGGCAAAGGTTTTTTAAACCATGATCTTCCAAATTTACTCTGTTGTCACATTTATAATGAATACTAGTTATTAAAAGTTGCGACCAAACGTTTCGAATAAAACCTGTTCATCATCATTGATGATAAACTGCGAAAATTAAACTTAAAAATTAGTTACAAAAACGTCATTCAGTTATACCTTTTTAAAATAAGAATGCTTACTCAGGTTACATGTAAAATATTTGCATCTAAAAACAGGCACGTAATTAATTTATTGTATATCGATGCAAAATAGTTAGGCATGTTGACTAGTAAATAAACAAACGTATTTTTGATGCTTTTAATTCACAACGTGTTCCACCAAAAGGACCGTTTGTACGGTCCTTATTTGAAACAATATATTTACATTCATCGTCTTTAAAAATCAACGTACAAACGAAGCGAAATACATTTAAGAATGAATTTGAAAATTGAATTATTTCGGCCTTGTATAATGAATGAATGCGGACGTCCGCATTGTGGGTGCCGATTAGATCAAAATTAATGTTTTGTACGCATATTGGTGTATTCCTTAACCTTATTAATCATTTTGGATAAGTTATATTGATTTTTTTGTAATTTATTTTGTTACATTATGCGTTATAAAGCATATTGCTTAAATAGTACATGTTCGTTTACAACAAAATAGCCGTTGATGTAAGTAGTCTTAGATCTAAAATATTGGCTAAAGAGTTAAAACGCTGTAAGCGATAATTTTGTATACATCCAATGAATCAGGACTAATTATTAAAGCAAAGTAACAATGCTGAGGACAAAAGGGAAAATAAGCCAGAGTAATGCGAGAGATCTTTTCACTTACATATTTCATTCCTTAAATTAATAATGTAAGTATAGTCCCAAAAATGAGGAAGACTATGACACTAATGAGTAAAATGCACGTTAATATTGTAGGTAAAAAAGCTATCAGTTAAGATTACAAAACTAGGACGCAATCGATACGTTAGATGTGCCTTTTCTTACTTATACAGTGAAAGTCGGTTATAACGCGGGTTTGCAGGGGGTGTAACCGACCCGCGTTACATGATTACCGCGGTATAATCGAATTGTCGAAGATTATTATATTTTAGTATGAACAACTCATTTTTACAATTTTATTTGTTATTTAGAAATTACATAATAAAAATAAATTCTGTTCACATATCAGCAAATATACATTCAAAAACGAAAAAATTACAATTGTTTTACAATTACGCCAATTACGCACCCAGAAAAGGTTCGATGCTCTTTAATGAAACTACATAACAATTACAATTTACGAATAATATTATTGTCCAATAAGTACTTCAACAACATCTAGTGTTTTTATTTGCCCCCACACCTTGTCTTTCACGCTGGGAGCGTCAATATAAAATAGACATAAAAAGTTCCGCGGTATATCCGAATGCGCGTTATACAAGGTGCGTTATACAAGGCGCGTTATACAAGGCGCGTTATACAAGGCGCGTTATACAAGGCGCGTTATACAAGGCGCGTTATAACCGACTTCCGCTGTACCTGTAGAAGACAAACAAAGCGATGAACAATCACATAATCACTGAAGTGTTACCTTATGACTCCGCTGAAAATAAGATCCAGATGACAGAAGCGCAGAATATTTTGTAGTAAATTGAGAAAATTCTCGTTAAGTAATTTCATTTATCCAAGAAAAACAAAGTGTTTCTTAATGTAAATCAAGAAGTAAAACGGAAGCAAAAATTAACGATAAGAACTAAAACTTAACCGCTTGTCCCTCATCTAAAGACATTAAAACAAATATGACTGGCTGCAAATGTTCCAAATATTTATGCAAAACACCTGTGTTTATTATTGCCAAATTTGTGAAAATATAACATCAAATTGTAAGCACTTTAACTTTATAGGTATTCATTATCTATTCACTAAATTTTAGTGCATTAATTTTTCTACGCTAAAATAAAAATGGCACATTTTATTTTAGAGAATCAAAGCTAAAAAATGTACAATTTATAGATTATTTTTTCAGTTTTGGGTCTACTTGACCCGAATACAATAAGTATACACAAAATGAAACACAATAGTAAATATATTTTTCGATAGTGTACACCAATTTTGTAGAAAAGAAATTGACAACTGAGTTAAATTCATCTATTCGGGTTGTAATGTAGACTTAAATTTTGATTATAAGTGAGTCTGTTGTGTTTAGCGACGATATTTTGTGAAAACTAATACGTTTATAAAATTTAAGTTCTGTTAAATATTAAATATGATCAGTAGACATGTAAAGCTATACAGCGACATGCTACAGCAACAAAACAATCTACAAAACACCGAGCAAGTGCAACACAATACGAAGCCAACACACCATAAACAAACTTGAGACCATAAACAACTAAAATTCGCACATGCTGCACGAACTGCATAAATATTTTATACTCGACCACATCGCTGAACAACTTGGTGCTTAATGCCACTTTACAAACCAAACTCACATAACCACTTACTTCGAGTAAAGAAGTGAGAGCGTTGACAAACACTTTTAAATTAGATTTTTACTGAAATTTATTTAATAATTATGTGATTGATGATTGATCAACGTCTTACACACAATAAAATTAGTTGATTAGTTGATAAATTCTTGCACATATAGAAATTAGACCGGGAAGAGTCAACTTATTTTAGTAAAACACACAGCATACTTTTTTAAATTTGTTTTGATGCAATATTTCTCAGACTTGTAACTCTGAGGACCCCTTGCCAAATGAAAAGCTTACAGAGGACCCCAATTAGTTGTTTTTTAGATAACAGTTTTGTTTTCTTAGCCTGGCATATGAATTTGGATGATTTCCAATCATTATGAAAAGGCTTGGGAAATGCCTTTAGAAGGACTCAGGGACCAAAATATCGAGTTTTATATGGGTTTCCTAAAATAACAAAGTTATAGGGGTGCGACAGTCAAAGTGAATTATCCGGTATAATACGTAATAAAAAATTTCAAGAGATTTTTCATAAAATATTGGAAAATATAGAAAGCTGTTTGAAAAAAGAAAAACCATTGGCAAATTTAATTTATCAAAGACGATGTAGTTAAATAAAATTTAATAACTTATTTAAAAAGGATCGACAAACTTTCAAATATTTTTTATTAATATTTAATCTCTATCTCTTTAAATAATAAAATTACAGGGGTGCGGAGTTCTTACCAGGACTGTATATGCTTGGTGTTTTTTTTATTGTGTCACTAGACTTCATACTCATATTTTTCAAACTACTTAAGAAGAATGTAAAAGTATGTTTTAGACCCGGAACAGACCTTATTACCTTACTGTACCCCATAAAAACGGAAAATTATGGCGATATAAAATCAACGTGTTTCTTTTGTAAGAAGCCTATCGACCTTTATCTGATTTGAACTTGCATTTATGAGATGATCCGCAATCAGGATAATGGCTCATTTACCAAGGTCAACTACATACAACTATAATTTTATAACCTGCTTTTAACTACTATAAGTATAGCCCTTCACCAGGCTGCCATAACAGTGCACTAATTAGCTTAACATGTATGGCATGCAAATTATGTCGCACTACTCTCAGCTGCAATAATTAAGCAAAAAAATACCAGAAATACTAGCTATAAAACTTAAATTTACTGCAATGAATGTTGTAAAATTCCCCAGATACTGCTAACGACGGTAGAAAATATTAATTACCACTCAAAGCTTTATTTTATACCTCTCTTACAGCTGATGCATAAAGCGCGTACCGTGCGGAATGGACATTAATATTTAGAGTTGTTATTAACTGTAATTTTTTTCTTAACAAACCCACGTAAAAATCTGTAGAATGTGCACAAGAGTCTATAAAGCACTTAAGATGCGAGCTCAAGTTAATTTATTCACGACCATAAACTAATTTATGTCTTAATCCATAATTTACACAAACTTGTTTAACATATTATATCACTAATAGAGAATTTGTAACCAAACAACGATTTCTTTTATATTAACTTAAAATTCCGTACCTATTGATTCATCTTCATCGGCATTTTTTTTAAATATTTAAATCACATGCATTATTTGTGCTTTGCATTATTCTTCGATAGATGTTCAGTCGTTTCAAATTACTGTAGTTAGTAAACATTCAACATTTATTATGCCACCTCTTTCATTACCTATCACATGCTACAAACGCTTTTCTGTTTGTTAACATTTAAAAGCATCTTGGCTACAGTAAAAACCGTTTATCACGAAACCATAGACACCGAAATATATTTTCGTAGTAAAGAAATTTTATGTTAAAAGATATATATTTTTTAAAAAAACTCACCATTGTTTTTGATGTCATAATAGAGTTTTTCTACGACCACTTCATTAAATTACTATTGCTGGTCCAAATTCGATGGGATTGCATGGATATCTCGTAAATAAATTACCAAAAATGGGCAGTTTTTTGGGACATACTCAGAACCGTTTTCGAAAATATTCTATTATTTTCGGTTTTTGAGATATTAGACAAAAACTGTTTTTTTTTAAACATTTTAATAATGTGTCATATCTACTTTATTGTTGTAAATATCGAAACAGTTTATTAACAATTTTCTTAGACATTATTATGTTAAGTTTGATCACACTAAAAAAAAAATGCGCTCGCCGTTAAAAAGTTATGGCACAAACTTGCCTTTTTTTAAATGGAAACTATAGTTGGCTATGACCTATTTAAATTCCTTATTTTTTCCCCATTCCAAATATATAAGGGTTGATGTATTTATTTTTAATAATACGCAAGTGACAAAGGTTTTTCAATTTTTTCAAAGATAAAAAACAAAAAGTAGGCTGTAAAAACAAAAAAATCAAGAAAAAGAAAATATATTTGACAACTGTTCAGAGTTTGTCCCAAAAAAACTGCACACTTTTGGTAATTTAACCGTTTCTCTATCTTGACTATTAAAGCGAGATACCCATGTAATCCCATAAAATTTGGACCACCCTGTACAACCTGCATGCATAGTAAGAGGGTCCTTACGCACGGTAAGCAAAAAATACAAAAAACTGTCAAAATAGACACGTCAAAATTGACAATTAAAAGCGCACGTACAAGTGTGTTGACTAAGCCAAAAGGCCGACAAAATCGTGTATATTATGTGGTCGTAGAAAAAGTATAGTACAAAACTCGAGTTGTAAAGCGACTTTTCCACTTGTGCGTAATATGCTTCTTAAAACTCTTGTTCTGTAATATACTATAAGATTGCCGTTTTCAAAGAATGCCCTACATCTACGTCTTTAAGCAACTGCATTTTAACTTTAAGCTAAGTAGCTCATAGTTTAAGCCCTGATTTTTTTGCCATTGCGTTGGTAAGCGAGATAAATTTACAATTTTTTCATTTTTTGTGCTCCTGAGGTACAACATTTTTTCATGTTAAAAGAAAATAAATGCATAAAATTATAAAGCTTTTTATTGAGACCTGAATATTATTTTATGTTAACTGATTTTTCATGTTAAGCGTTTGCGTGTTGAACGAGTCCACTGTATTTCAAAAGCCTAATAACCCTAATTAAAAAGACACATTTTAAATGCATGTTGGATGTTTCATCGACCTCATGATGTAAAGTAATAGTTCTGTCATTTTTTAAAACACTTTGTATCCCAGCTAGCTACCTTTTTTTATTTAGTCTCTTATTATTGTGATTGATTTTTTAGTAATTATCTTTTAAGAAATTATTTTATTTTTATCTCCTGTAGTTTTGATTGCGTTTTTGTTCTAACAACACTAGCACAGTACAAGTATTTGTTATATTAGTCAGCCAAAAATGCAATTTGTGTTTACAGACGAGTACTGCCAACTTTTGCTTTTAATTCAAATAGTAAGAATAAGATATCACGGGAGTCTTTAAAATTCATGCTTCCAGTTGTAATCTGAGATCTAGCGAGCTGAGCACAAACGAGAATCCACACGTGTCATAAAACAGAATGCCAACTTAGTTGGGTTTTGAGTCAACGTGCATCTTGAATTATTTATTAGCGATTAATTTTTATTCCCTTTTTAGACAGCGTTGTTTTAGAGTTATTTCTGCTACTCTGACATCTCAAAGAATTTTCCGGTTGGTAAAAAACAAAATTGCACATTGTTTTACGTAAAGCATAAGCAGAAATTGATCTAAAGTAGTTTCATGCTGACACAATAAAATATTTTACGATATAATATTCACATAAGGTCGTACAGGATTTTTTAACTAGCGAGTCAGTTAAAACTGGTTTTATATGTTATTTTTTCACAAAAAGTTACAATTGTAATAAAGCTGTATGACACAATGCATAATTCTGCAAAACAAAATTGCCAAACCGACATTTCATGGCTTGCCGAGTGTAAATTAGCAATTTGATTCATGGTTCATGTGTAAGTTCAGCACGTAATATTTTAACAATATTTAATCTACACTAAACATAAAAATTAGTTTTTCAAGCAAGGCAATTTTTTCGTCTATGCAATTCTGGGGGGCGTAATTAAGGGTGGGGGGTTAAGTCCACAGTCCAATCGAACCTATTTATTTCATTTTACTTGCTAACCATTTGGCCCATCCGGTGGCTTATATTAGGTATATAAAAATTTAATAGACTATATTGAATCAGAAAGCAACGAGAAGTTTTAAAATGGGCATGAGGCCCGCTACTTCAATTTGTGCGGCCCGTACACAGGCAGGTGTTTTGAGCATTCCAATTTTTTAATTGCACCGCTCCGACATCAATCTGCCTGCTCCAGCTCCAGCTCTGCTTCATGCTCCAAATATTGATCAAATGTTTAAAATATTTTTTTTAATTAAAAGCCTTGTTGTTAAAGTCAAAGCTTTGATTTTATCGGATATGTGAAAATGGGCCAAAAATTACAATATATGACCCTGACAAACAAGTTTAGTTAAATAAGTGTTTGTAAGAACAAATTATTGTTCTTCAAAGGTTGAAAAAACGAAAAACAAAGTTTTTTTTGTTCATAATAAACTAGAGCAGTTAAGCAATAAAAATTATTTGCTCCGGACTCCGCTCCAGCTCCGGGCTTACCCATTGCTCCACTGCTCCGTGCTCCAGCTCCGTGCTCCGCTCCAAACCCCTGCACACAAGTTTAAAATTTTAATAATTTTTTTAACAAAAATGTTTTTTTTAATAAGATTTTATTTATTGATTTCTTTATGCACTAAATTTAAATGTTTTTTTGTGTGGAAATAGGGTTCATTATTCAGCAAATTTAGATTTTTGTCCCATGCGGCCCGCTAGAGACCTTACAGATATCTATGTGGCCCTCGAGAGAGAAAAAAGTTTGTCCACCTCAGTTTTAGCGGATAGGACCGTCGTAGCGAAAGGATTAATTAATGAAAGGTTTAAAATATTGTTTGTTGATGTTTCTTGTTTGGATATCAAAAATATTTTTGAAAAGTCAAAAGATCTAAAAGAATTTTATAAAAATAACATTGATATGAAAGGCTTTGATGAAGAAATTCATCTTTTTTTGAATTAAGCTTTTAAGAATAACGTAGCCAATGATAGACAGATAGGGATAAACATAATCAAGAACTAGAAAAAATACCTCGACACCGAAAGGTACAGCAGAGCCCGATTAAGAAGAAGAAAAATAATAAAATGAAAACTCCTTATAACTTTTATAAATCCATAATTAAACATCATAATTACTAAACTGTAAGGAATGTTGAATTTATATTAAAAATTTACTTAACATTACCAATTAGTCATGCGACTGGTGAGCTTAGTTTTTCTGTAGTAAAACGGATTAAAAAATCATCTTCGCAGTAAATTGTCACAAGAAAAACTTAACTGTTCAGCACTTTTGTGTACTGAACCACTGAGCAAGAAACATTTGAAAATACAGTTTAAAAAGTGTTTTTTTATAATATGAACTAAAAATTTACTAAAAAATTATGTATAAATTCGGAAGCAATGTTCAAAAAATGTCGATAATGATATTAAAATGTTTCATTTAATTCTGTCTTCGTCCATCGGGACCTATGCATGTGGAAAAAGTTTTATCGTACGTAGCTTGTTAGTTGAACTATGTTTTAAAAGGACCATATATCAGTAAAAACTATCTGACAACCGAAAGGGTCGTTTGTATTCGGTAATAAATTTGACCAGACCATCTTGTTTTTGCCGTCAGAACGGTAATTAAGTTCGAGGTTCATAATTGGCTTTGTCTTAAGTTAATGTCCATACAGTAGTCCATCAGCTCTTTGATTAGCTTAAGAAAAATTTACGACGCTTTTAATTGTTGAAATAAATATAACTTCATCGGTGATACCTCTGAAATCCGCTTACGTTTTTGTTTTGAGCAGAACAATGGGTAGCAATGGCAATGAAGTACGCAATCAAAATGTTTACTGCTCCACTTTTTGCCGCCGTCCACCGATGTATTATTCATATTTTTGGGAAGAATAGTAAGCCATTTCGGTTTTTTGTCGTTTAGAATAGAATAGCCGGGTTTTTGTACGAATTTAAAAATTTTGTCGAAACCGCAAAGAGCAAACGAGACCGGCTAATAATTGAAATAAAGTAGTATATTTAGATGTAATTATTTCTTCGCGCTTCATCGCACAGAGTAGACTTGCGGCTCGATGATGTTCTTGTAATCATCGAACTGGTGTTCAAAGCTGCGCCGCTGATCTAAAAACGTCGCCTCGGCTTACTGCGATCCGATGCTCGAGAACACATGTATCCGCCTTCTTCCAGCGCTTTTTGCTTGTTCGTCTGTTGCCTGTTCAATTAGTATTGTATAATATAGCTTCGCCAATGAAAACAACTTGAATTATCACTATTTATTAATAAAACAAACTGAATTGCTCTTCAACCTTACACAGACAGTTTTTAATAAGGAAAGATTTTATATCTCTTCAGCATTCGTGGAATTTTCTTCTTCACAAAGTATGCTAACTAACTTCTTTATAAAATTGCATACTTCGTTGTACTCACAACTATTTTGTCCTATCGTCATTCTGCCGCAAAGAATGTGGAGGCGATCTTTGATGCTAGGATGATAGCAAGGATTTTTATTTTTTTGTGTAACTTCCGTCGTATTGTTTAATAAGGCCGTATAGGTATATACAAACAGAGAACATCTCAGATTATAAGAATATTACACTGTTGACGCCAAGAAAGTTTAATTTATTTCCTTTGATACACACTTCGCATGGGCGTAGTGTGGTTATATATATACTCATGTTTACATGCATTGCACTAAAGGGAATATTAAACACATTAAAAGTTTGTTTAGAATCAAAGATGGGTCTTGAAAAATCCTTTTGGTTGAAAATTTGTCTTTGGAACAATAAAAGTTGACAATCTTTGAAATAATTGAAGTGGAATCTAATCATGACACATATCGAACGTTAGTTAAAGGAATTCACGAAATTTAAAACTACGACTAAACAATAAACTCTTAGTAGATTTCCTACGATCAATCCAACTTCTACCAATAATGAACATTTTTTTTTTTACTAATTAAAAAGCGAACTCGCAAAATATCGCGTTTTTCTTTGTTATTGAAGTTCATTTATACGAATTTATTACGATGACAAGTAGTAGGGGTGGGTGATATCCAAATTTCGATATCGAAATTATATCGATATATCGGAATATCGATATATCGGAATATCGATATATCGACATATCGACATATCGAAATGTCGATATAAAAATATCGAAATGTCGATATAAAAATATCGATATATCGGAATGTCGGAATATCGATAGGTATATCGATATCCGATATATCGATAACAAAATTATATCGATATTTATCGATATATCGCCCACCCCTAACAAGTAGTACGTTAAGGGTTTCAAAATTTTTAGTATTATGTAGAAATAAAATACCAATGAATTCAGTAAAAAAAATTGATTATGCAAATATTAAAAATTGCATTCATAGGAAAAAATAAAGTTGGTTGTCATAAAACAAAAACGGATCGAACTAGAAATAATTGGTGATCACCGTTCTATACGGTTGTAAAAGTTACTTAGGCTATGTTTTTTTACACATTGGAAATATTTTGTACTCCAAAGGAGTTATAGGCGATTTTCAAAAATCGTATTTTCGGTTTTTTATAATTTTTTCGGAAACCGTTCGAGATATTTCCAATTTCTCTTTGGATTATTATTGAACACCGAATTTAGCAACTTTGCCAAATTCAAACCTATACTCTAGCTATTATAATAAGCGAGATTCCCATGCTTAAACTCGAATTTCAAACACCCTTTATAAAATATCATGTTATTCCCGATAACACTAAAATTTAAAAATACACAAGATAGTATCTAACTATCGAAATGAAACGCACTGCATTTATTTTACAGTTTTTTAGAAAAACTGCATGCGATAAAGTTGTCAATAATGGAGTTTACCGTCTTACTACTGTTAAAGAAAGTTGTAAATTGATATACAGTAGATGTGTTTTAACACTAGAATTAATGATTATTTGATTTGTAGCGTAGGTTTCAAAACTGTTCGAAAAAAAATCGCTAAATATGTTGTAGGTAGACCAGTAAATTGTTTAAAAAACAATTGTGTTAAAGAAAGCATCTGGTTTTTCTCAACTGTTTTAAAACTAGTTTTCTACTGTCGGCACTTTGATCACTCTCTATTAGATATAGCTGCATGATTTTGTTAGTTCGATTCACAGCGGGCCCAAGATACATGCACGCTTTTTCTCAAAGCGCATTCTAGACAAGTTATTGCCTTGTTGCTGTCACTGGATGCTCTCCTCAGAGGCCGTCGAATAAGAAAAATTTAATAATGTCGCATCGTAATTGCTCATTACACGAAAAAGCGGAATATATCGATGCAAGTTGATGAAAATGGAAATTTATACAAGATTTATTGCTTACATCGATTACAACTTGTATATAGAAGTGTAACATGATACTGCAAGTTGAATGGTAATGAAAAATTGAGATAGCAACTGCTTTGTAAAGGACTTTTTGTTCGTTCTGCTATTTGCTCGATATTATTAACTCTTATAACCAGTTTTAATATTCTGCGAACTAATATCGTCTGCGCTGTACGCTTATTCAATGTAGCTCGGTACGCAAACAAAATTGAAAAGATAATTTCATCGGCGACATTGCCGCTGTTGAATGTGCGCACACTTGAGGGTGTATTTCATTATTTATGTATGCATTCGCTTTATTAAATCAATTACTTTAATGAACAGATAATTATAACTTCACGCTCGGTAATTCTGATAAGAAAGAGAAGTGACGAAGCATTGTGGCATGCAGTTCAAAGGCGGATCGAGAAAAATTAGACATTTTTTAATTATTTATTTTTAATGTATTATACCACGCGTTAACAAAACAATGAAAACCGTTGACAATGGCGTTGTTTCATCAAGCCTACTCGATCCTTACCAATAGCAAGTTCTTTGTTTTTCAAGCTTTTAATGGATTTTGCTGAAGTCATATAAGTACTAAGTTACCATAAGAACACTAAAAAATATTTCATCAAAATTTGAGTTCATGTTGGATTTTCAATACACGCATCTCTTACACCAAAAGAATTCCACATCTCAGAAAAGATTTACTTCGTTGTAACTAAACATAGGTTCCTGAAAAAAACACTATTTTAGTAATGTAAACCAACAAATTTTTTTAATAACATGTTAAATAAGTGGATTCATTAATTCTTCAAACAATCCCCTGTTCTACAACCGTTTCTTTATCTTCAATCAAGAACACTGTTAGCGTCTTAAAGGAATAAAGTCATTTACAACGATTTTAATTTCCGCATTTGAATAAACAATAAAGAAACATTACACTTTCTTGTATCTACAACAGCATCAAGAACAGAGGCCGCTCTCTGTATAGCAATTGAGACATTTAGTCGTTTATTTCTATGAGCGTATCTCCGAGATGAATACAGCATTGAATCAAAACACTCATTATATATCTGCTCATCGGATCTTAACTCAGCTAAGAGATGCATATCGCCGACAACCGTGAGCAGTTAAAACAAGTTATGGAGAGCAATAATCGAACCAGTTCGATAAATGATTATTATGACTAATATACCGTACCACTTGCGTGATAGGTTCTAATAATTTGTGGTTTTGTTATGGGCAGGATGTTATAAAATTAATGCTATCAATTAAGATCGATACATTTTATATTCGCTCCGAAACGACGGGAAAAAATTGAAATTTTACTATCCCGTGTAGAAGATCGTGATGTAGAATTAGCTGTTGGCTAAAGCGCAAAGATGACCGCAGTAATGAAGAAATCTTTATAATAAGACGTTATTATTTCTTTCGACGAAGGTCCGCCTTGCAATAATCGCTAAAACTTTCAGTATTTGGTTTGGATTTCTGGATTATTATTAAGCTATAAAATCCATTCGATATTTTAATGCATAGGATGTAGCCTAATACTCAAATAATTCCAAGAAAATTAATTCAGGGGAAAATTTGTGACTCACACGTAACAACTTCAAAAGAAATAGCTTCACACTTGCAGAGATAGATGCTTCCTTTTGAAAAACATCACACCAAATAATGAGTCTTCGTCGAAAAATAATAAAACACAATTAGACAAGTAATAAACTGTCAATTACTACAGCGATCGTGTTTTGTTTATCAAATACAACGATTTTGTGAAAAATAATAAATAACTTTTAAACTAATTTTTCTCAAAAATGTTCCTATGTATGCTTATTTTTTAATGCACTATCGGATTCTCTATCAGAATCATTAAAAAAAAGTATACAAAAAAAAGTATACAAAAAAAAGTTGACTATCGCCAGTCTGACATATTTCATCGTAGAAAAAACATTTGAACGTCATTCGATAAAGAATTTTCCACGGTTTACAAAAATATAAGCTTTTTAGGGGTTTCCTCTTAAAATAAACGTTAAAATGTTTTTGAAGTCCAAACAAATTTTGATTTCTCTTTGAACAAAAATAATCATGAATTATTTTGATACTACTATTCGTGGAATTTTTACACACCCGAACTAACCTAACATAACTCATGAACGCCATTTAAACTCGTATCAGTTTCCAAAACAGAGGGTTCTTCTGCTACAGAATTTTAATTGCGACACGAAATTGATTCATTGCGATTTTGACATGAACGAAACTTACAATGTAGCAACACTAGCGATAGAAAATCTTATCACTGCTATCTTATTCCTATCGTGTAATCGTTTGTTTCCTGATCATGGACTGCCATGACAATGAGGTATTGCGCTGCCTACTTGATACGTGCTTCACGTAGGTTCTTGTTAAGGACACAGGAACTGGCACGACATCGCTGCCTGCATTAGGGTATTAGATTCATTGACGGAAGTTTGTACTGAATTCTTCCCCTTTTATTATTCATATTTCATATAAAACAAACATATTTTGAGCTGTATCCAGTAATAATCGAACGTTTTTATGCAATCAGTTTTAAACAGCACAGTCATACCAGTACCTGTTCACTTTAAGTTTATGTTGATGTTAAACTTTCATGGTTTATACAAACTTTCGTATTCACCTAAATAATTGCTTCCTTATCTTCACAATACTCTTTGAAATACTTTAGAATCACACAAACTTATTTTATGCAACCGAATACCATGAAATTAAATATTGTATATAGACACTCAAAGAAATTCATTGGTAAATTGACTCTCTTGCCTTCTTATGCTTCTCATTTTAAGAATTAAAAGCTTCTGGAATATTAAATTGTATCAATCTGATCGATGATCTCTAAATACCTGATTTTGTAGATTTGCTCAACAACAAAACCATATTTCGGATCGTATTTACATTACCTTACTTGGGAATTTGTTAATTATACTCAAGAAAAAATACTTTTCACTGAAATGATTACTGCTGTTCTCTATGTATTTCTCTAACTCGTAGGAATTAAATACAGACAAAATAATTAAAAGATGCTTGCTGTCAAAGATTTAAACCAATTTGAAACTTCTTGGTGCTTTGTTTGCATGAAGCATTGCATAAACTAGCCATGCTTATACCAAAAGGTCGTAAATTTCAGGTCAACAAAAACCTTTGTTTTTATTACTGCACAATCAGTGTAATTAAGAAAATCAAATTATATCCAGCCAAAGGGCGTTAAAAAGTAAACAGACTTTCTAAAGTGTACAATTGTACATCCTCTCCTTTAGTATTAAGAGAATCTCAGTGTTTTTAACACAAATTACTAACTCGGTTTTCAAGAAATTCACGATTGGATTCCGAAACGGTCGAACGGTTACAAACAATTTGTTGTTACGCTTTGGCAATTAATGACAAAGCAGTTTAATAAAGTCAGTATCAGTTTTATTGGTGCCCACTTTTAAATTGGTTGATCGTCTCACTTCGTCGGTTTGTCTGTAAATTCGTAAAAAGCAACACTAAATCAATTATCGATAGATACTTTGATGTGTTACTGTGGAAACTCTACTAATAACCAAGTTTATTGCTTTATTTGGAAACGCCAAACGATAAATAACCACACCTCGTGTTGTTCGGCATCAGTACAGCTTAAAAAGAATTGTTTTGAGAGAATACAGTGGAGGCGTTTTTTTTATGAAATGAAAGTTATACATATTTTTTTAAACATTTTGTGATCTCTTACTCTTGGATTACATACCTTAATAATAACTTCTTTGGGACACGTAAACATCCAAAGGTTTATTTGCAAAACAAAAAAAAACATCTTACAACAGTAAACATATTCTGAAATTTACTTTAATTAAAAAAGAAGTTAAAGCACAAAAAAGCGCTATAAAAATCTAATTAAGGTAATTAAAGTTGATTACCAAAATCAAAAATCAAAAGAACGTTGTGCTGGTAACAACACCTAATATATAATCAAAATCCGTCACTCAACAGATGATTTATAACATAAAACATGATTAAAACAAGCAGGTGGCTTAGGATGAACAGTTGAACTCGGTGGTAAATTAGTCATGGAATATGAAAAAGGTGAACGTATTTCTATAAACAAGATCAGTTTCAAGTCTTCTTGCCTCTATTACTTACATGATCCAAGAACTCGTAGCAAAAACAATTAAGCATCCAAGAGGTAATCATGTTCATGGTAAAACAGTCGTGATTAAGTTATGTTTAATAATTACGAGACCATAAAGTACGGTTCTAGCAAACGATGTAATAACATGAAATATGAAAACGACAAAAGGATACATTAATATTGCCGAACAATGTCGTTGATAAAGTTATATAAAGGTTATTGATCTTAACAGTGTGTTGTTTTTGCTAGGTAAGATGAAGGTAGGCCACGAAAATTATTGTAACGATCCGTTTCAACTGTAACACCGATGGGGCCGTAGTTCAGTAAATGTACAACTATAATCTTTGTGTAATAAATTTTTTACGTGCCAATTTAACTTAAATTCGTAATACGTGCTCAACGTGAAACACACATACGTATGTGATTTATGTTGGACAGCCAAGCACACTACGATAAATTTTAAACAAACCGCTGTTTATTTGATACCTTCCTTCTTCACCTTAGGAAAAAATTAACTAATGGCAGTTCCGCAAACTAAACAACTGTATTTTTTGTTAATTTATATAAGTTACTACTAGTTGCTTGAGAAGATTAACTTTATAATAATTGCGACAGAAAACTCAATCCATAGAAGTCGAGTCAATGACAGCATTAAATTGTTTTGTTTACGATAATACTGCATAAAATAAAAATTAAGCGTGTATTGTGATCATATTAATATTAAATGAGCCCCACGGTGAGCATTCCTGGTTCAAATCTTGGTAATCAAGTGGCGCCCACTTGTAAATGTGTCGTTAACTTCATATAAATTTGCTTACACTAGTAAGTTGTTCACAATTTACGATGACTTCTTTTATTGTATCTTGTTTACATATCCGTGTTATAAAATACTTACAATATGTTTAATTTTATCACGAAATAGCAGTTGTTTGTTTAATAGGTATATGAGAAACGCAAAAAATGTAAAAGCGATTATATTTTAATTTATACATCATAAAAATGTTACCCGCAGTTTGCTAACGTAGCATATTCATTAATGGCCGCAGGCTGTACGGATTTGGCAATTAACACTAAATTATTAACCAATTAACGTATTTAATTATAAAAGTGTTGAATGGTCTAGCAAAATACACATAGGAGTTGTTAACTTTCACGATATTCTATGCAATAACGTTAATTCATCTTGTACACTGACCTTCCGCATATCGTTACATATCATACATAGTAGGCTATGATAGTTGTATTTCCCAATAAGGTTGAAAGCAATATACAGTTGACACCAGACACGTTCTACAATCAGGTACTAAAAATTTCCCATAAGTGTATTGACCCTAAACTTTTTGATTTTTGCATACGTATTAAAAATGATATGATTTTTATTAGGGCAATAATTAATCAAAATGTTCCTATTTATGTACACAGTGTGACAACACAACGTATTTAACTTTGTTTCAATTCAATACTACCACCTCTGTTAACTTTAACATGCAAGGTAAAGAGCTTTATAAAACCGGGTTTTAAGATTTTCAGTGTCACAGTTGAATTAACAAAATTTGACAGTATCTTGATCTTCCGAATGCAATACTGCAAACTGTGTTTTATAATAACTTGCATCATTTGTTTTAAATTTAAAAAACATTCATGACGTCAGGTAACTTGTCTTTTAATTATACTTAGTGAGTTAAATTAAGACAAACTAAGTCAACTAGGAATAGATAACAAAGTTGAACACTCCAAAACTCTTGTAGATGTATGATAGTCATCCTTTTGATAATTAAATGCGTGCCAAAGTTAACAATTAACAAGGAATCTCTTCAGACTTATTTGTGTGAAAATATCAGCGGATGTGAAAAATGTTCTCGTTTACATAAAATAGCAAAATGCTTTCTTGTGAACAATTACGGAACAAATAAGTTTTTGTAACCCGTGGTTATAATACCATAATGCAAACATATTTCACACTGACAACTTGATAAGACAAACAGTAACGTGAAAAAAGTAATAAAATACAGATAACCTAGGGTTATCGACTTTTAATAGATTCGCAGAATGAGAATCGTCAGCCATTGGTTGGTTTATAATTAAATGTTTGTTCTACCGACGCTGTTTTTTGTACGTATGCAGCCAAATAACATTAAAAGTAACGAAAACAAGCCACGATAATTGATGTCATTCGTCCAAAATGATGGGAACAAACGACAACTTTGATTTGACGTATATGCGACACAATCTTGTTTGGATGTACGACAATTTTCCTCATTATTTCGGCTTGTAGACGCGTGGTACAGCAGAGCAATTTTAAAACAATTTTATTGGCAAAAGGGAAATTAATTTTTAAAGTATTTTTTCAGTACATACAGAGGGTGACGCAAATCTTACCCCGTTTCGTTTTGCGCATTTATTTTTTTTTAATTGCTTACGGTATTCAAGAAAATTCATGTCACCAATTTTAATGGCCTCCTCGTACGCTCGATTTGATTGTTTCAGAATTCTTCTATGAGGTTGTTTTGTAGGGAAAAGTTTACGCTAGCAAAAACCAAATAATATTAGAGCTATCCGATTTAATGTCAAAGAAATAAATCGAACAATAGTGCATTAAGTTATAAAAAAAGGCACTAAATTGAATTCATATTTATGAAAGCTATTTATTGGATTCAATTTAAAACAAATAATTGGTTTGTTCTAGCAAGGCTCTGTCCGATCCGATGAACTATCGGGATTCTGCGCAGTATTAATATCGCGTTCCAGCGCAGTCTCTTGATAGTTCTTTGGACGCCTACTCGGCTGTTCCATCAGTTATCGGATCAATTTATGAACTAATTTGTGGACGGTTAAAGCGGTACATGAACGAAGGCAAGAACTAGCGCTGGATTTTTACACGCATGCGCTGTTCACAGCTAACGGCACCGACTAAGTTGGATTAATAAATTTATTAGTCCGTAGTTGACCCATGTGCATAAACCAGTTCATGTATTAATTCATGAATTAGTACAAGACTGTCTGCTGGAACTAATATAATGTAAAAACCAACAGATATATGCTCTCATTTTAGAATAATCACACGGCCTTTCGCGTTCCAAGAAAAACACAAGTAAATCACTGTACATTACGCTTTTCGAGGTCGTTATCTACCAAGTTGGTATGAGTCTAATTTTTAGCAATACTGATTTTATACAATCAACGCAAACACCGTCTACTAAAAATGACGGAAATGACTGATGACAGTAGCCGTTATTTTGTGGTAAAAATAACGTTCGCATCACTGTAAAAATTACTGAAAATGTTGGCAGTTTTTTTCGTTTACCTTGTCAGTCCATAATTTCAGTTAAGCATCGAAAAAATCCTGGTTAATTTTGAACGCAATCGCAACCAATCAACTGATGTATTACAATTTGAGCTGCTAAGGCTTTACCACTATATTACTTTGGCATAAAAACCGATGGTATACGAATGAGTTGAATCTAATCAAGTCATCTATAATATAATTGAGATATGAAGAACGAATGAGCACGGCTTGTGGGTTCTCCAAACCTGTGGTTACATGGGCGGTCTTCGACCACGATCCCGAAACCCATAATTGCGGCAATTTTGTTTTCTCATACTTCATTGCACTTGCTCTGCTCGTTTTGGTCATAGCAATGCTTGCTTGATGACGCCTTTCGGCTTGTTTTGATGGGCTGAGATGAGATTTCGTGAGTTGTTTTTTAATATTATGTTAAACAAGTGTTTTATTCAGCCCGTATCGCAGGTTAAATAAGTAATTTTGTGAAAGAAAAGAATTCGCCTCGGGTCGTTTCGATATTAACACTTGTTTAAAACTAGTAGCTTTAGTGGAAAGAAATGAGAAAAATTAATTATGGTAAACGTTTGATGTATAACTAATTGGACTATGTTTTATTCAGCAGTTTATTAACTTGTATTTAAAATACAATTTGAAGCGTTTGATGATTACTTCATAATTTGCAATGGTCTGCAGGTTTTGCAGTTTTAAAGTATTGAGTGTGCAAAACTTATCGTGCGTATGCACAATTTTACAAAAAAAAAATGCAACAAGCCGAACAAGCTCCCAACTAACACTGAAAATTGTTTTAACACTTAAAAAACAATTAGAGCCACTTCATTACAGAATAACTTTTCTCTTCAGAAATACGTTGCAAAAAGCTATCTAACCCACGATCTCTGCTCAAAATTGTTTAATATTCATCAACTTTCAACACTAATAAACAAGTGTCAAGCCATGAAACGGAAACATTCGTAAACCAACTGTATAGTAATTTTCACACTCTTTGTTTTGCAATACGATGTAGGCTTGAACGTAGTTTTAAAAAAATGTGTAAAAACGTAATTAAGCAGGTGAAACTTTAACGACTGCTTCAGTTTTTTGTGTAGCTTTTAATAATTATCTTGGTTAAAATTAATAATTAATATTCACTTCCTCTAATTCAATCATATAGATATAGTTGTCAATTATCCATTAAGAGATATTCGTAGAAGATAAGTTTTAAAATATTACCAGTTTTTAATAATGAATTGATGTCTGCGTTTTAAATACGAATTTATAAGTTTGGTATTAGACTGCTTCTTACAGAATAAATACCTTTTTCATAACCAAACCAAAAAAAATACTCAAACACCTGAAAACAATTCACAAGATTTAACTAAATTCTATAAAATTCCCTATATTCATAATTTATCAGAAAAGTTAGCAATACTGTTTAAACAATATAACATAAAACTAGTTTTCAAAAATTATTTTACTTTAAGAGATATATACACCAAACTAAAAGATCCCATACCTAAACAACTTAAAAATAACTTAATTTACCTTTGTCCATGCAAAAGTTGTAATACTATAGGTATACATAGGACAAACTTCACAAAATTTAAGAAACAGAATGTATGGTCATAAAAGTGATTTAAAAAAACTAAATGAAAATTTAAAGTCCAAAAATACAAATATTATTCAATGCACCACCAGTTTAACAGAGCATGTTCTAGAAACTAAACATGAATTTAATTTTGAAAACATTAAAATTATGTATCATGAAAAAAATCAATTTAAACGTCTAATTGCCGAAAGTATATTCATAAATGTCAATAAAAATGCATGTAATGATAGGTCGGACATTGACAATATATTTCAAAAAACTTACAAATTGCTATTAAATAAATGTAATCAGAAGTCTTTAATGTTTCAATAATATTAATAAATAAAACTTTTATATGTTGTCTATTAAAAAAAAACCGTTGTTTCAGTAATTATATGATAAGTTATAGGAATATTTTTGTAGTGCTTATATATATAATTGTTAAAATTGTGTAACCAAAATTGTTAATTAGTAAGTTTTTTTCATTATAATGTATAGTACGTGAAATGTAGCTTTTTAGACTAGTTTAGTTTTAAGGATTTGCCTAAGCTTTGTTATTTTTAAGTAGTGACATCTTTATTTTATAGTGAAAACAATAACTTATCGAACAAGCAATTTGGTTTTATCAAAAATTAACTTACAAACCGGTTTCATAATAACGTAGATCCATTCATTTAACAGTACATTTTAACGTGTTTGTGCCGTCATTTTGTGTTTTGTTAAAAAGTATCGTCCAAAATTTAGTTAAGAACAATTTTTAATATGTTTTAAAATTAAGAATACCTAAGCTAATCTTCGTAATACAATATAAGAATAATTTCAAGTTTACTTCTCAACGTTTTTAAAAAAATCAACTGATATTTCATTTTTCACAATTTCAACATGGTATTTTAACTTATTCAACATTTTTCAACAATATTTCAACAATTTTCAACAATTTTAGAAATATGTAAGTACTATTAATACTAATTTTAATAAACTAGGTGATAAATTTTTATAAACAAAATATGTAAAGAAAAAACTTGAAAAAATAACAAAAAAATTAATTTTAGCCCTGAGGATGCAGATAAAATTACATCTGCGAAACATGTAGGATCTTTTTAAAAATTGCAACGTAATAAACCTGTTTAAAAACCAGAAACTTTTTCGTTTATTTAACCTATAATCAAAAACAGGAGAAACCAACTTCAAGAATAAATACCTTTACATACAGCGGTTCTCAACCTTTTAATTACCGCGCAAGGCCCACGAGAGGAAGGTGATGATGGGATAAAATTCTCCAGGCCAAGGATTCACAGGGGCCCGAACATCATCCCAGAATTTATTTTTTTACGCGCTTATTACCCGTTGAAGAATGGTGCTGAAACATGTATCTAAACTTTTATCCCGGGCCAAGCGACGTCACTCTACTCCCCTGTTACCGCGTAGCATTGAAAGAAATACTCGAAAATGTTTAGCACCACTATCATATACAAATATAATTGAATTGAATGAGCAATCTAGCATAACCAATCAAATACATTATATTTCGCGTACGACCTGCTACTTTCAAAATTATACCACCGGTTGAGAACCGCTGTTTTTTAGGCATTAAGAAACCATCCTTACAAGAAAACAAATTTTTGAGTATCTTCATTAACTTTAAAACCGTGCCATAACGGGTTTCTAGTGGAAGAAGTAATTAATTGAACATTTTTTAAGCGTAAACGCATTTTTTACCTAGAAAATATTTTTCCATTTAATCGTAGGTACATAAATTAAATGCAGAACAAGAAAACATTCATCACTTTTGACGTATTAATATTTATTTTTAACCAGTTTTAATAGTATTTAGATGTCAAATTAAATATTTCGTTTTTTATTTGCACCCGAAGCTAATATTCTATATTTGGTAACAGATCGGTCCTCGTGTTTGGTTTTATAAGTAGTCGTTCTGTTATGGAAGTTATAAAGTGTTTATTAATTGAAATTAAGACGCGCTATTAATAAAGTGTACGACATGACGTAAGCAATATTTCGCTGTTAATTCTGTATATCCTAGGCCATCTAGTCAACGAGATTCTTCTCATACCTACGCATACCGCTAGGGTCCAACATCTATTTAAAACTTGTCAGACTATTAAAACTAAGTTCTTTGTTTAGAATAAAATTTGCATCAGGTTCGAAGGACCGGCTACCCGGCGAAAGGTTCAATCCAGTTTCGTTCTTGTAGCTCTTTTTACGGAACATTGGCTTAAGAGTTGTTTGTATAACAGGTGGCGATTGTAACCCTATATTAAAATTGGATCAAAGTTAATTTGTTTCTGGTTTCACCGCTTTGTTTTTACGTGATTAAGTAATTTTTTACAAGCTGTGGAACAAATTAATGTCAAGCTACCCGCGCTACATTTTTATTAAGATATTTCGGTCAATTATGACGTTTTTTTATATATTAAGTAGTAATTAAATGCGTACGTAATTTATGTAAAGGCTGCTTTGTGATCTTCAAAATACTCAAGGTCCTTCTAGTTTTATCTTATTCATTACTGTCAAAGGTAAATTATACCCAGACACTGTTACGTACTAATTAACTTGTAAAAAGTAATTAATATCTACATTGTAAAATTGATTAGCATAAGATCTTTATCGATATATTACTTTTATGATTTATAATTGGAAGGTACAATCCTTTGCCGGGGCCACCAGCGTTTCAAAATCCTATTGATCGTGTCCAATTCATTTTTAACCATTCGAGTGCCAAATAAAGAAATTTAAGAGCTGCATTCGACTTATGATGTAAAATTACGTTCATACGTCGCTAATTAAAATATGTTCTTAAGTCCTTATACGGACCAAAGATGGCACTATTTTGTATACAACACATTAATGGTGCAATTGAAAAAAACCTTCGTGAAAATTTATTTTAATATACTATATGTTAGCGGCAAATTGTATTATTATACTACACCTACAGAATGCCTAGGCATTCTGTGTAATGCCGAGTAGAATTGGGCAAAGTATAGAATAATAATCATCTTATACAAGGTAATTGTGAACGATATAGCATAATCTCTATTTATTTTATTTGTAGAGAAAGTGATTATGGTAAATATTTTCAATAAATCTTAGAGTTATATTTTAATAATATGCAGTTTTTCTCCAAAACGATGGTTCCTATCAAAAAACTTTAAGTTACTAAAAATGTACATTTTAGACCTACCTATCCGACTGTTACAATAAAAAATTGAAATTACGATCGACAAACAAAATACAGCAGCTTATATCTCTGCTATTATCGATTGTAACGCGGGATTTTACCCAAACTTATGCATAAGAATACGCTTGCCTATTGTAGAATACGTGCCAAATATAAATGTTGTAGGTCAAAGCGTTCTTGATTTATCAATAAAAAAACAATTTTTCATCTCCTCTTCATGGGGCTGTAACATAGCAACGATACAATTTTCTGTAAGGCACGATGGGCTAAATCTTCCTATTTTTCAATGAAATAAATACCTAGACATTTTATTAAACTTTGAATGTAGTTGGGTACAAATAAAAGTAATAATAATAATAATACTTTTATGAGTAGGTATACTTTATTTATTGCAATACATTAAAATAAAGCTTTGAACAACTTTTAACCTGACCTTTTATTACTGACCAAGTGAATGAGGGTCAGGTTAAAGGTTGGTTAAAGCTTTTTCATTTTAATGGATTCCTGACGCGTTCATTTGTGTGCAGTGTTTGTGTGCGCTTTTTTTTATCTCAGATTTAATAAATAGAAGTGTACAGTAAGCATTTTATATAATGCTGAAAGAGTCATTATGAGGCATTATGTAAAATTCCTAGGCAATGTACAAAATTCGCTATACACTATGCCTAATAGTCTAATATTCTACAAAATGCCTAGGCATTTTCAGAATACCGAATTATACACTTTACTGATAGGTAACATACTTAATGTATACAACACGTCACACAAAACCAATGACGGCTGTTTAAATAGAAACGAATTTTGCAAAAAAAAATATTTAAAACTGATACAATTTTTAACAAGTTTTAATGTTCCACGCGTGTTTTTGACAATCTATTACATTAAATATACTTAACAAATTTTCAAGTGTGGTGCTGGGTAAAGGTATTTCTGCTAATTCCACGTTACGGACTAATTCTTTGTAAAAGTTTAGGTAAAAGCAGTTGACCTCCTGTATAGGACGGCTTTTAAATTTTTAAAAAAGATGTAGGAGTTTACCCGAACTTAACATGTGGTTTTTTTAATCCTTCGCTTCAATTATTTAACAACGTTGAAATAAAATGGTTTTCATAATATATTTTGAGTAAATGTATCGATTTTTACCTCTAGTATCTATACATTCCTCAACCGATTATCAATAATTTCCTTCTACGACAAAAGACATATACCTAATTATTACTCGTGTATAGGCCGATCTTAACATTTGAAAAATTTGTCGTCAAAACTCGACCTATGCAAGGTAATATACAGTGGGTAAGAGCGCGTATCGTACAAATTTATTGCTTCAACTGCGCCGTTCATTCTGTATTTGTTTTGTTGGGTAAATTAGATAAATATCTATTGAAAGTTTTCGTGGGAAGCGTAAAATTAATGTTTATATATGAAAATAGTTGTTATTAATGGCGAGAAATCCTTCGACAACAAACGTATTTGCATGTCATCGTGAATATTATGGTCAAGTTAATAGTGTTCAAGCTGGGCCCTTAATTGCAAGCAATGATTAGGGCTGTCATCCGGCGTTCGCATCCGCACTCACGGCTAACTCTGACCGCCCCCAGCGGTCCGCAATCCACAACTCAATCATCCTCGCGGTCTTATTTCGTCGTGATTGTGTTTTATTATAATGTCGGCCCGGGAATAAGACATTCTGAGCTGAGATTGGTCTAGCGGCTTGGGTGGTCGGCTCTCCCCCCGAGACCTCGACTCTTTCCAGACAAAGTTCAGTTTCACTCGTGCTTTCAAACATCTTACTCGACGCGATTTGTAACTCTTGTCTTGTTTATGTCTCTCTTCTGCCTTTGGTGATGGTTTTCTTGAGGTTATCGCAAGAAGTTCTTGGTTAAGTGGTATTGTTGAACTTGTGATTACGGCCTGCGCTTGAGGTGTTATCTTGGGAGACACTGACGAATGTGGTCTGTGCGTTAAAGTGCAATGCGAAAGCTCGCCACGGACGCATTATTAACCACAAAGTTTCACACGAGTGTGTCATAAAGCACGCGCGACATATAAACAAAGAAGCGACAAGGTCACGACCGGCTCAAAATGATAACTCGCTCATACAAAGAATCAAAATAACCGCATTCGTTTAAAAAATGCAAATGCAGGAAAAAAAGCTAAAAACAAATCGCTTTAAAATTAAGCAACAAAATCACTCACGGACTATTTCATAAAGCAACCCTTAAAACTAAATCTATGTGATAATAAAAAGGTGCTTCCTACCATCCCCAATCTAGTCTAAAAACAAACAAACAATACAACAACTAAACTCATAGTTGGGTTGTTGTCAAATACAATCATTCACAAATTTGTGCCGAATTATCATATTCGCATATCAAAATATAGTGATTCGAACGAGTGATTTCAATGCTCGATAAAAACACAAACCCGCGTATGTGCGACAATGAAGAGTGAATTTCTGCGAGATTTTGTGTGACATTTACAGCCAGACGTTTCCATGTTGACGACAGCCTGAAATTCGTAAGTTTGCTAATAAACTCAGTATCTTTTAAAAGTCTTTTTATGCCAGATTTATTTCGTCTTTAAACGTGTTTCTGTTAAAGAGAACGTATAAAGTGTACAAGTTTTTTTAAGACCGTAGTGTGCAATTTTTAGAAATACCGAATTTCTTCACGTATGTTTAAATGATTGCTGCTGTTTTCTTTACAAGAAGCTTTTAACAATAACGTGCTAAAGGCTAAGTTTTTTTTACTTCTCATTAAATTGTTTGCCGGGAGTATCCGTTGGGTATTCTGTTACGAAAGTAACTTTTTTTATGGTACATTATTGCAGTTTATAATTGTATTAAATCAAATTCGTTTATTAATTATAACTCTAGTCACACTCGCTGTTAACACGATTTGTATAAAAGTCGAAAATCTGCAAAAGAAATGTTTATAAAAACACAATTTACATTGCAAAAACGCAAATATCATTAATTTTTATTTGTTGTGGGTAAAAAAACCTTTATATCTTGATTGCAAAAACAAATTATAGGTACATTAACAGTGTTTTCAATCCATTTACATTTTTATAAAAAGACTAACATTTTAAGGTTTACTAACTAGAAGTTTTTAAAAGAAGAAAAGTCGCAGTGAATTTGTAATTAATTGTAGGTAAGTTCATAGGCCCTAAAACATATTTTTGGGCATTTTTAAGATAGTAGTAGCTTTGCTAAACTATATTTTCATTTTCTTTTTAAATACCTATGAGTCACAGTTCACAACAATATTTTGTTTTTTTCATGTACCTACTTAACACTCAAAGACAATTTCCAATTAAAAATATCACCTTTTAATGCTATTTTCAGCATCCAGTTACTAGATCAAGTAACGCTTGTGTCATCATCGTAATATAATAGATAAAAATGCATCCTTTCCACAATGCTTATGAAGCAAGTAAATTTAAATGGATTTGCGGAGTAATATAATCTAACTTCGATGGAGCGATAAACAGACTGACAGACAGCAAGTAAGGCCAAATTAAAAGCAGTTTAATTAAATTAACAGTAGCATGTTACGGCAGATGTATGCCAAACTTACGTCTGGTTAAAGAAGGGTCGATTAAATATTTGATTAAAGATTAGCGGCCGAAACGAGCTAACAAAAGACTTTTGACAGATGTGTGATCAGTAATTAGCTAATCACCCATTAGCAGACAATTTTCTGATCTCTGATCAAGTAAGCTCTCGGCGGTACAAACGAAAATCGGTAATTATCTCTAATTTAATCGTTGCAGTCACGATTTTTTTATGAAACTGTAATCACTAGTTGTTAATGGCTTTTGAAAACTGAAATTGCACAATTACATTTCTAACGAAATCATCATGCTGTTCGTAGTTAATTGTTTGAAATACACCGAGAAAAACGTTTTGATAAAAAAATAAATTTTCAGTCAACGCGTTGAATATTTTAGAATTTTCAGTAGTAATAATTATTAGATACAAGTGCATTGAAAATTATCGATAATTTTTGGTAAATGTTCCCAAATGCAAGTTGAGCTGAAAAAAAAACATAAGTGCACGAGTGATTTTTGCTGATTCAACTTGCATAAGTGAAGAGTTGTCAAAAATTATAGATTATTTGCAATGCACGAGTTATATTTTGTCAGAAAATTTCTCTCACCTAACCTGACTGTCAAATTAAATGTATGTTATGTCAAATTTTACAAGTACTGTCAAAGTGGAGCGTCAGGGGTGGTTTAATCTATAAGGTATTAAAGTAACGCTACTGGTCGCTGAAATTCGTTAAAAAATTATCAAGACCAAAATATTTAATTCCCTCTCCAAATTTATATTTGTAAAATGATTACCGTGTAATAATGATCCTATTGGTAGCCTATAGAAGATTTAAGATTAGTGATTGGTTGAAAACGCAAATTTGACAGGTGAAGGAAATTTTCATTGATATCTACCGATCAGGTTATCGAAATAAGTATTAAAAAAGTACCTACTAAACTGTTTATCAATACGTGCATGAATCCTTTTTAATATAAATGTATTCATGGTTAAATTAAATATAAGATTACTGGTTACAAAGTTAAAATAAAATTTAACACTTAAATATAGATTTAAAAAATTATTATACCGGGATTCAAAAACAGATTAACCGCTTAATAACACAACATAGGGTTAAAATTAAAATTCCTACCTTAATGATTACTAAAGTATCGAGCTGCTAAAATTTTGTGAAATAGGTAATAATAATTGGCGAATTTTAAACATACGGACTTCCAAAATCTTTTCTTGTTTTTCCAGTGCACTATTTACGTCATATTTTAATAAAATTTCAAAAATAACCTAACGATACTAACTGGTCACATAATAAAAATGTGACTTACGCGAGTCCTGAGCTGCTAAAACAATTATTATTCGTCAAAAACGAATAAAAATTATAACTCGACAAGTAAATAGCGAAAATAAACAAATAAGATTGATCACAAATTAGTTATTAGTTTCTGCAACCGGACACAAAGTTGATTATTTAATCGACGTTTAGATAAACAGTAATTTGATCAGCGTTTGTGCAACCGCACGTTATTATATAGTGGTGATTAAGAAATATGATATGTGCAGATTTAAATATATATAAAAAAAATTAATTTAATTAGAATCAGGTAATGTAATTCTAGTTTTGCTTGGTGAAAATATTGTAGGTATACAATAATATAATAATAAATCACAAAGACGAGCCGATAATTGTAATTATTTTGTTTTAACATTTAAGTAACCGTGGTATGTAATCAGTTGTTCTTAGTTTTAAAATTGGCAGCTGTTTGTAAAAATGGTGTTTTGGATTGTTTTTTAATTTATAATTTCACACGGAGCCTGAATAAGTACAGTACAGGTAACTTAATCCGTTAATTAAATTTATGTCCGGCAACACGAGCGTTTTTTACACAGACCTTAATTGTATATGCCCAAGATATTTTCGCACAGGTGTACTCGGCGTTCCATTACATGAGTGATATTTCACATTTTTCATCGCAAGAATTTTAATTTTTAAAGTTCGTGTTGGCCCGACCCAAATAAAACAAAACCCCGGCACCAACAAAGTTTAAATGATGATGAAGTTACTAAAGCCGGTTTCTTGAGAGGAAATAATAAAGTCGTTTATCATCGTAACTCACAGCCTGCCCACTGATATTCGATCTGCCTTATAAAAGTTTATTTAAATTTATTTATATTTTATTCTAATCCGAAACTAGAAAAAATTCGAGCTTATTTTGGATGCCAACCTAACGTTTCTCTTAAAAAATATACCTGAACCTGGACATTCTTTACTTTTATAGCTATCTAGAGACTTCGAGAAAAAAATGTGAGAATTGTTGGGATTTTAACATCAAATTTTAACACTGAAATAAAACTTGATATTTTTATTCCTAATTATAAGGAAACAGATGCCCCGAAAAACACGTTTTCGTAGTTTTTCGGCAATTAGAATGCTCTATCTAGACCCCAAGAATGCTGAAACCTTCAACACCAAAGTATCTTAATGGTAAATATATTTAAACAAATTATGACATCACACGAGTTTGTTTATCAGAGATAATTTGTTTATTTTTTAGCACTTCACTCTCCACATTTTTTCGTATAAAACTGTAAATTTAGTCGAAAATAATTATCATTCAACCAATTTTCTAACTAACCATTGTCGATCTACCATTTAGATCTAGATTCAATGAGTATTAGAATCTTATAACTAAAAAATTATATTTATTTCAACTCCAAAACTCGACAGTGTAGTTCTGCGCATTATTCAGGACATAAATAATACTTGCATTTACAAGATCGATGAAACAGAAAGTGTGTACCAACAATTTTTAAGTTCCAAGTTCATAATTAGACGTTTTATTCCCAATTTATTTTAAACTCATAATTGCCACATTTTAAATATTTGTAAACGCAGTGGGCTTTGACAAATAAGGCAAAACGGACATCTTTTCTGGCTATGTACTACCTATCTCTGCGAAATAGAAAACAAAAATTATACTAAAAGATGTAATTAGATTTTTTTTAAATCCAACATTTTGGGAAAATCGTTCTCCTTTGATAATACAAATACAGCATTGAATCTCTTTTATTTAGCTTTAAAAATAACAAACTAGTTAACTCTAGTAATCTCTTAATTTATTTTCTCACACGTTTTTAAATAACAAGCTGAATGATTTTGGAAACTGAAAAAAGGTTGAAAGATACCAGTTTGATGCCGCATTTAGTTCATTACTAAGTTCTGTTTTTATAGCTGAACATTATTTAAAATTTTTATCTCCGAATGACGGCAAACAAAGCAAGGTAGATAAAATGTAAACACCAAAGGGCTAGGCCCTTTCAGTACTTTAGTTTTATCCAACAAAATACCTTTCCTAAAATGTCCACTAGTTAGCGTAAAGCGATAAGATAAAACAACAGACGACTGAATATTTTATCGAGACACCAACATTTCAAATGTCGTAAACAGACAATTAAACCGGACAGTAGAAGATCACAAGAACTTTATAAAAGAAGTATTATTTTGCGTAAAATCCTATCTGCAATGAATAAAACAAACGAACGCAGATTTAATTAAGTAGGTATGTATCGGCATATAAAAACAAAAACTGGGATGACCTGTTTATATCTATGAATATTATAACAAAAACTGTAACAACTAAATGAGTTTTGTGCAACAAGAAACCTTAATTGATTGAGTATCGCAGCCAAACGGTAATATTTAAATATACGATACCTCTAAGTGATAATTAGACGATCCTTTTACTGTTTTTTTGGTGTTTTAGAAGAATTCCCGCCGAACATGAATTTCCTAATATAGTTTTTATAGTAACAACTTTTTTTAAATAATCAAGAGTGTATTTCTGAACACCTGTTCGAGTCAATTATGTGCCTTCACAATCAGTGATGGATTTTTGTCTTGATAAATGTGTCAATGACAGGCTTAATTTTAATTTTTGAACCACCTCGTGAGATTTTCAACTAGTCCTAAAAGTCCAGCGCCCAATTAAATCTTATCTTTGATGGCATGCATTTAAATTAAAGTTTAATTTTTAAAGACAGCACGTATATTGTTTTATCGAAGTTAATTGGTTCGTTTTATTTGTGAAATAAGTTCGAAAAAGGCAAGAAATATTACTATCGATCCTTTTATATATTTTACACAGTGAATTCTACTATTATACCTACTTAACGTAAGCATCGCAAAACATCGGCCATAATAGTTATTTACGTAACAAGACCGGAAAGTGGTACATTACTGAACGAGTACACAGTTCTGGGACGAGCCGTAGGCGAGTCCTGGAAACTTACCAGTCCAGTAAAGACACTTTACGGGTATTTACGTAAAATATTTGTTTGCGTCCGCCACTGACACCAAAATTACTATCGTCACCATCCATAATTAAACAATAACTTAACAAACCTCAGGTGAAAACTTGCTTGGTGGTATAATGACGCTTGTTTGACAGCGCAAATCAACAAATCAACTCATCACCATGGCAACCAGCTACTTTCCGGCCTAGGCCGGTAAAGGCAACTCATTACCATTGGGATCAGTTACTTTCTGACCTAGACCAGTAGAGACGTTTTTTTTTTTTGTAATTGAGAATTTAGGGACGCTTCGACATCTGAGGTCACTAGCGTGCGGGAGGAGGGGGCGGGGAACAAGGAAAGGGTTGGTAAGGTAAGGGTAGGTGGAAGTACTGTCACAGCATTTGCCTATTGTAGGTAGGGGAAACCACCTGAAACACCTACGATGACAGACGGCCGCGGGATTCGAACCCACGCCTCCCGACTTTACTCGCTAGGTTGCATACCAACCAGCCACCGAGCTCGGTAGAGAGATGTATTTTCCAGCCTAAACAAACTGATCGGAAACAACTCGTTTTCTGGACGGTCGCAGAAAAATACTCTTAAATAAGATTTAATCAAATATTGCAAATATATAGGGTGTGTTTTTTAACACGAAGAACATGACGAACTCAGAAACTTTTGGAAATGCTGAATGGTTAAATAAGTTTTTAGATACTTAAAAGAATCTTAACCAAACATTTTCGCATTAAATCCATTTACCGATATATACTAAAAAAATTTAAAAATTCTGTTTTCAATTGCAACCATAATTTTCCTATTATTAACTTTAGATATTTGATCATTGGTATTCATAGATTAAGCAAAAGTCTTAATCGCAAGGCATTGTTAAAATAGCTCAAGCCTTAGTTTTTGAGATGTGTTAATCAACTATTTTCATTTATTAGTAGGCTTTATTTAAAAGGTTTTTCAAAAGTCGTTTGAAATATCAAATAAACGTCTCATTTTCATGTTTAAGCTGTATTTTTCACCTGTTTAATAATGAATTTAAAGAAGTGAATGGTTAAGTTATTAAATTGATTCTTCAGTAAATTTATTCATTACAATCTAATTCCTGCTCTAGATATCTCTTAAAATATCTGTTCAGAGGATTGGCAACATAAATATATTCATAAAAGATGATATATATCGGATTAATTCTAGTAATTTTTCACCGACGTGATAATCTAGAATTGATAACGTTATATGATCAGTATTCATAGTTCCTATTGTCAAAATGTTACAAAGAGGAATGAATTATGTAGCATTCAAGTGATATCTTAAACAAGAGTAGCTGGGGCTTGGCAAGACAAACAGCGCTCATAGTGTGTGAAATGGACGGTCGGTGTAAGATACTATCAGACAGAGAATTTTACTAAGAGTGCAATCTTTTATCGGCAGGTGGTAAGCCTGGTCGCCCACTCATCCACGGAGCTTACAGGCTCTTGGATCCTTCAACGATAATTACTTATATAAATAGGCGTTTCTTTAATTCGCACCAACTGCTGCACCATTATTTCACTGCCGATAATTTAAATTGTTATGTTCCTTTTTAAATATCTTCATTTACAAGCGCAAATTGAACACAATAGTTAAGGCAATTTTATACATTCAAATCTACAAAGAAAGTTTGAATAAAGCATTCGTCGCTTCCTCCGACTCTTTTTACCCAGTTACTGCCCTTGGATGGAATGTTTTGTTCCCTTTTATTTATTGCTTACTAAGGGTCGATTGTTCAAATTAATTTCATACAAAAATTCAATGTTCTAAATCAAGATTATTTCGTCTTATCAGAATGTCATTTCAGTCTCAATAAATAAAATTAAAATTTGCTCATTTATACGACCAAATGTTTTGAGAAAATCCTAAACCGAAGGTACAACTTCGTTTACCGCAAATATATAAAAAATAAAATTTCGGTATTGTTAAAACAAGTCGACAATAGAAGTTTATTATTTATAGCGATTCATTGGGCGACCGATGCTTGTGTATTGGTTGTGCAATCTGCTCAAATTAGGTTAATTCTCTACGTTTAAAAGGAAGTCTCGAGTTTGGAGACTCGTTAAACAAATCATACGTGAATTTATGGTGTTTTTTTTAAACATTTTGGTTGCTTTAAAGCTAGAAAAGTATTATATTATCCTCGGGCTTATTTTAATCTTCCTTGTTCCTTAATGCTTCTATGTTTTGCGGTTTATGTAAATCATCCGACACCCAACCTATAGCGAGTTGTTAAAATTTCATTATGTAGGAAAATACTATATAATTAATAATAATTCTTCTGCACTTTGGCAGAAGCTTGAACGGTTTTTAATAGTTTTTAAACCCCTTTTAAATTGTTATGGTGGAAAAAGCAGTTACAGTTTTTAAAAACATGAAATAACTTGTATTACCAACACCTGCTACGAGTATTATAAAATTTTTTTATTGAATTGTACTTTATTTGTAATTTTTTAAGTATATTACAAGTCGAAGCTGCATAAAGTAGTGCATTTGGTGTTAAAAATACACGTTAGCCAATAATAGCTTAAAATGTCATCAGAAAAGCAGTCGTTCGATTTAAACCGTAAAGTAAGTTTATTTGCGCGCATGTAAAGTAAGCTATGGATAATCCACATATATATAGCGCACTGCTACAACTGCTCTTGAACTGCACTCTGCATATTTGAGCCGCAAGTGCGTGAACATTCCGCAGGCCGACTGCAATCGCATCAGATATAGACTAGTTAAGTATGCCAATTAACGTGAACGACACACCCTCGGGTGAGATTGGCTAGCCTCACGTGACCATAGGTGTTAATAAGCCTTATCTCGGGATATTCCTGCTCTTCCACGTTCGTTTTAAAGACAGGAAATTTTCAGGAGTTTTTAATTACGTGAAAGATAGTGATCAGTCCAAGTTAAATGGGTAAAGCGAATTAAGAAATTAAGTAATAATGCCAGTAAAGAAATTTGACAAACTGTCGACACTACTCAAATAGTTAATAATATTTTTAATTTAGTTAAACGGTCAACTGTCCTTTATATTACTTTAACCAATTTTGCCAAAAAACAAGTCACCCTTTTGTCGCTCTATAACCCTTTTACCCATTACGATTTATCCAAATTTTAAAATTACACTTAAGTCACGTTTTCATTACCTAGTCAAATTACTTAAATTCAAGTCAGTTCAATTCTTAACCTTTAATATGAATTACCATCGTACAAAACTGGGCCAAAGAATGCTTATAACAAATCTTAATTAATATTATTTTTAATTTAAATTTCATATAAAAATTCAGAGCTTACTGCAATTTCATTCAGAGTAAAACTTGAGAAGTTAAAAGAAACAAACAGATTTCTTATTCAATCGAATTGTTCAGTGTTTTACAATGGAAAATATTTTTCAAAATTTTTTTCTATTGTTAAATGTTCGATTTTAAAAAAATGATTTCCTCGTTTGTATTCTGCACAGAAGGGAACATTTCTGTGTTTCTTTCACTTACGTGTCTCTTCCATAGTAAACTTTTTTTTTCATTGCGCATAATTTGTCAGTCGATGTAAGGCTGTTTTCGTAGTTTCCTTGCATACTTATATTGACAGTATTCAAGTAAGCAAAAATATCAGCCAAATACGCCAAATTATCGCAACAATTATCATCTTTCAGATATTTTCGTGTTTTTCTGTTTCGAAAAAAAAACAGTAATTCATTTCTTAATTGTAACACTCGATTTTAACCTTTCCACGCGACAACCACCTCACTTTTATATGAATAAGTAAACATTCGTAGTCTGCGTCCATAGATGAACAAAGTTGTTTGAAAATTCGGCTTTTCATCGAACTCATTTTAATAAAATTAATCATGGAAACTACTTGATCCAATACTTCGTTTAGTTTCTTAGGCATTGTCCTTGTGAAAAGTATTGGTTATTCTCGCTAAAGTCACAAATCCTTAGACTGATCCCATCATAGATGCTGCTCCGTAGGTACAAATACCGTCACATTGATCCCGTGATGAACGTATTCAAATACAACATTATTGCTTCAAATAAATCCTGGCCAGTTGTACGCCCCAAAAGTTCTTTGCAGCATAAAAATTGATTTAACATCTTCTGTTCATAAATAAATTGTCATTCGCGTTTGCTGATTACAATCCCATACAAAAATTATAGTACATTGTATTGATTTTTCTTTTGTAACAAGTTTTTATTGTGTATTTGATTTTTCCGCGGAACACTTGAAGCAGCTTCACAGAGCTTTCGCGGACCACGAATTGAGAACCACTGCCTTATCTGACAGACCCCACTCTCGTGTACAAAATCAAGTATTTTGTGTGTGTTTGTTTATTCGTATTTCTCTAATCTAATCATAATTCCTTTCTTTGCGAAGCTGGTTTTTCAGCATTTGCTGGGATAAAATGTACTGCAAAAAAAATCTAAGGAGTCAGAAGTTGACACCAAGTGTTCAACAAGCACACACTCACTCACACATCTAATTACACGCCACATTAGTTCTAATTTTATTCCACATGTATTTATGAACGTTTGAGGCCGAAGCAAAGTTTTTGTCGAAAACCATAAACTTATTTAGTCTTAAAATGTATTTATTCTCACACGCATTTCATGCAAAAATTTTAAAAAGACTAAAACTATCATGCAAATTTTCTATCATGCTTAGTTATAAATTTTTATAAAATCGAGTAGAGATGCGATAGTTTTTTTTTTCTAAGCGCTTTGATGAAGTAATTACCCCCGACAGTGCGTTTACCTTAGCTGTCCATCCGTCATGTTGTCTACAGGTAATTTAAAGTAATCAAATTCAATTTTTACACTTGTAGATGGCTGGTAATGGCTCTAAAACTTATTTATTTTGCTCAACCGGGGTAAGCTTATTATCTCGTGTAATAAACTCTGTTCGCGTACATATAACACCAGCTAAGTGCTTTCAAAGATTAATAAGTTTATGCGTTATAACGCAGATAGAAGTACCTCAACTACCGTAAAACATAAAATGTGTGGAAAGAGGTTGTAGGTCGCTTTGTTTGATAACAACTCACACGTGTTAGTTGACAAGTTGTCGTTTACTGGATATCGTAGGTGTGTTCTGATACTTATTCCATAATCGTTACTACACTTGGATAATTGCCTACTAGTTAAACTACTACTTTTGGAATAAAAGCTGCTAATCTCCTAGCACAGTACTTAAGAACAAATGAATAGCGTTTTACAGAGGCGTCAGATAAAAATTAAACTAAACGAACTGGAAACCTTTAAAACGCTTCACCTGTTTTTTTCCACATGCAATACACATTTAATTGTTTCAGTTTAATGTTGTTCGCTTTTTATTCTAAAATTGAAGCTATCGCATTTGTTATTTGTGCTATGTATTGATCCTAATTCAACTTTTATTCGTTGATTATGACTGACGTATCAGATTCATGTATTGTAGGAGTATTTGTTTATCTGCATATGCTGGTTGCATATGGAATGGTTTGTTTTACCTTGAAAATGGATAGTTTCACGTTATCTAGAAATGATTTTCTATTTATTTAATCAAAACGACATTCTCCAAGACATGAAAAGTGATGTATTCAGATTATTCTTATGATATGCAT
Source organism: Elmis aenea (assembly GCA_947652605.1). NCBI lineage: Eukaryota > Metazoa > Arthropoda > Insecta > Coleoptera > Elmidae > Elmis > Elmis aenea. The sequence goes on along the minus strand of OX393577.1, from coordinate 49,484,391 downwards.
TCTCAAACTTAAATTTTAGCTATCAGGTTTACAACCATTTTAACAAATATGCTTATCGAGACACTTATTAACATAACGAAAAACTTTTTTACAAAAAACAAAAAGTTTAAAAAATCTTTATATGATGAAGATTGCAGGGGTTAAAAATCTGTAAAGCATTATTTGCTAGAAATCCACAAATTCTTAGTAACTGTGCTCTACACCAGCGATTCTTAACCGGGGGACCTCTTTGGGTCCGTGAAAGATTTTAAGAGGGGCCGGGAAAAATTTATAAAACGGTTTTACTTTTTAAAATATTGAAAAAATATTTTTTGCTCCTTATTTTACTCGAACCATCGGAGAGATATCTTCTTAAATAAATCGTAATAATTTCGTTTCTACAATCCAGGGGGCTGCGAAAATATTTTATGATATTTAGGGGGGTTAGATATCTTCTTAAATAAATCGTAATATATTCGTTTCTTCATACTAGGGGGCTGCGAAAATATTTTAGGATATTTAGGGGCGTTAGATGTCTTCTTAAATAAATCGTAATATTTTCGTTTCTACAAACTAGGTGGCTGCGAAAATATTTTAGGATATTTAGGGGTGTTAAATATCTTCTTAAATAAATCGTAATATATCCGTGTCTACAAACTAGGGGGCTGCGAAAATAGTTTAGGATATTTAGGGGGGTTAGATATCTTTTTAAATAAATCGGAATATTTTCGTTTCTACAAACTAGGGGGCTACGAAAATATTTTACGATATTTAGGGGGGTTATATATATTCTTAAATAAATCGTAATATTTTCGTTTCTACAAAGTAGGTGGCTGCGAAAATATTTTAGAATATTTAGTGGGGTTGATATCTTCTTAAATAAATCGTAATATTTTCGTTTCTACAAACTAGGGGGCTGCGAAAATATTTTAGACTATTAAGGGGGGTTGATATCTTCTTAAATAAATCGTAATATTTTCGTTTCTACAAACTAGGTGGCTGCGAAAATATTTTAGGATATTTAGGGGGGTTAGACATCTTCTTAAATAAATCGTAATATTTTCGTTTCTACAAACTAGGGGGCTGCGAAAATATTTTAGAATATTAAGGGGGGTTGATATACTCTTAAATAAATCGTAATATTTTCGTTTCTACAAACTAGGTGGCTGCGAAAATATTTTAGGATATTTAGGGGGTTAGACATCTTCTTAAATAAATCGTAATATTTTTGTTTCTACAAACTAGGGGGCTGCGAAAATATTTTAGGATATTTAGGGGGCCGCGACTACTAAAAGGTTAAGAACCACTGCTCTACACTTCTAGAGAACTATTACATATTAATTAATGTTTTGTGTATTTATCTGTGTTTATATCCAATGTATTTGCATAATATAAATTAAACCTTTTTTAATTCACCATTTTAAGTACAGTGTTGATCATTAGTTTATTTTTATACAAATTTGTTTGCGACAATTAGTTTTTCCAGTAAAATACATTTATAATTTGATTTGAAATTTTTTCTTTGTGTTCAAAATGATGTTGATGCATTTATGACAAGCAAAAAAAAAACAATGCAACTTCGTGTGTAAAAACCTTGAGTTCAGTTATTTTGCTTCTTACAAGACATTCCGTTGGTTCCTAAAACCTACCTGCAGATCAAAAGTAACATCGCGCTCTATGCTGTAAAATAAACAAGTAAGAATACATCACTATCTGTCCTTATTTAAGTCTAGCTGGAGCTTAGCAGCTTAAAGTTGTCGCTTTCGAAGGTGAAATTAAGGGATGTCTACTAGATTCAACCATAGCACAACTGAACGGATGTGAATAAATAGCCATACCTTTCGATGGTATCTTCAATGAAGAAGACCCGGACAAGATGCGATTCTTTATTAGAACCCGTTTAGGTTGTTAGTGTGGCAGGGGCGGCTAAAAATGACCTGACTTCGAGTAGGAGTGAACACGCTGAAGATTGTTGTGTTTCAACCTGCGATGACACACTACAACCAATGTAAATCAATTAGTTATAGATTGTTGTTCCATCCTTTCACAAATTGATTTTTATAGAAATAATTACGGACCTATTTGTGCTATAAAATTGGAGAAAATTCACTACTGTCAGTTTAAGTAACACGCAAGACAGGATGTAACGTAAACAACTGTTTTTTTTATTATCAAAAGTAGCCCCAGGTGAAATATGTCAGCTTTAAACTTGAAACGGTAGCTGTAAATATGAATTAACAGCGACAATCTAAAATTGTGACGTTCGGAAAGTAAACAACATTAACTGGGAATATAAATGGTGTGAAAAATCGGTGGGAGTCTGTTGCCATGTTTTAAAAGTAGTCGTTAACAACTAGGAAAGTTAACCTCATATTTTCAAAGATTACACTTAATGGTGTTTTGATTTTTCGACGATAAATCTTACAAACTTGATATATCGTGTAATACACTTTAACTGTAGGTAACTAAAGAATGGCTCCCACAACCCCTTTTTTTAAGCGATTGGCTTAAACTTAATTGTTTATTACTGAATTCGTAAAGTCTTTTGTTGTAAGCTAAACGAACAGGATTATTGTATACAATTGTTTTTTTAAATTGATTTTTAGAAAGAGCTATAGCCAATTACTGTATATAAAAAAACATAATATAAATTTGTGGCAACATAAATGATTCATTTTGAAATCATATTAATCAACCGATTTAGATTGCTCCACCTATATAAACATTTTATGCAATTTAACAAACTTCACATCGACCATCAAGGGACACAATAAGTAATCTACTGCGGTGCAAGGGTCACTTTGTTAGAGAATCTGGCAAGGTATGGGAGAAAATTAAAGAAATTACATGTTGTTTATAAAATGAAGCAATGTTGCCAACTTTCTGAGGAAATTGCAAAAAGGGAAAAATGACAAAATTTTTAGACAATTTGTTATAAATTTTGATTAATTAATTTTTTTTATGTTGAACTTGGATTTTTTTACCTATACAGGGTGGTGCTTTTTTCGATGCTCACCATTGCTATCTTGGAAACGGTAAGAGATACAAGGTCGGTTAAATTAGAGAAAAGTTGCACATTTTTATGGCGATTAAGAATCTGAACAGAAATCCTGGATATTTTGATTCGTTTTTGATTTATTACAAAAAAACTGAAATATGTGATTTTAGAAAAATATTATTATCTTCCCTACCATTGACGCTGTTTCATTTAAACTTGGTAACTTTATGTTTTTGACCTTCCTGGGTTTGATGACGTCAACAGAAATTTTCTAAGCCTTCTAGATTTCAAGTTGCGATAGTCAACTTTTTTATTTCTTATGGCCGCCATATTGGATTTATACACCATCAGACAAACAAAAAAATTAGCTTTTCAGATTAGTAACCAACATACCTTTTTTCTTTCAAAAAACTTGTTGAAATTTTAAAATTTGTGTAAATAATTCATAAAATCGAGAATGATCTGAAAAACAATTGAAATTATAATATAAATCAAAGTGACACAACATTTTATAGGTCTAATGATAATGAAATTAAGATTGTTGGAAACATATTTAGAAGATATGTTAGGCGAATTGCCATTATTAACAATTAATATGAAAAAAAAAGTAAAATTATGGCTTATTTGATTAAGAGACAATTACTTGTTGCTGTTCATTCTATGGGGCATATAGGAGTACATCATATAAGGCTTCTACACTCGTTTTTAAACTATGTGGAAAGACGGCAAAGAGATAAACCATTTTTTAAATTTTTAAGAAGTCTCATGTTTCAATTTTTATTAATTAAACCAACTTTTTATCTTCTATATACGAACTGTGAACGCATCAAATTGCTTACCAAGACAACAGTCCTTCTAGACACTGCGTTGCCCACTCCCGATATACGTTCATTAGTGGGGCGATGTTGATTGGACGGTGGCTAAACAAACAAATTCTTGCACAAAAACGTAATTATTATCTCTTAATCCTATAAATTTAATCTTCATCGAGAAGCTTCGCGCTGTACTGTATATTTTAACCAAATTGAAGATTGTTTTTTCTCGGTCGTATTATCCAATCAACTAGTTAGTTCTTGAGGAATCAGTTTTAAAGGCACTGATGCGTATTAAATCAAGATTAATTAGAAACTCGAGTTTATGTTTCGTCTTGCGCAAGTAATTTGAATTAATTATTAAACGATAGTCCGTTCGTGAACGCCCGTTCACGTTATACATATTCAAACGCACGTTGAGACATTTGCATAGAACATGCTTTTGTCCCACTAAGGTGTTTTACTGTTGAAAGCTGCGTCTAATTCGTTGTCGGCTGCTGTCTATGTCGACAATATGATGGCTTGTGGCTACCGCTAATCTTCAGTTCGTGAAAGTTGAGCAGATAATACAACATTAATATTGGGAAATTATTTGGCAATGTTTTATCACAATACTTACCTACAGAGAAAGTATCATTAAACAACGAAAATAAATTAATTATTGTACGTTTCTCGCTCAGTTCCTTAGTATTTTATTCGCAAACAAAACAGTGTTTACGTAAGTAATTTCTTCCGGACGAAAATAAACAAAAGATGATCGTGTGTTGTTTTTCATTTTTATTTGATAACGCAAAAAAACAAATCAATTGTGTAGAATATTACTTTGTTTGGAAATGCAGATTATTTTAATTTATTGTACATGATAGACAACGTTCTGGAAACATGTCCGAACGTTTTTCTAGAGAATTCGAGCTATTACGACACAAGAATTTCCAAAAGAGCGTAGGTGTATCTTGTGTTTATTCTTCAAAAATCTTAAGGGAGATGAAATTCAAACGAATTAATTAAATTAAAGAATTTTGTATCTTATGTCCAGAAAATTATGTAGGAATATTAAGGAACATTTCCGCAAGTTGTACTTTAAAACCCTATCAATCAAATTGTACAGGTAACCAAAAAAGTTCGTGCGGTTTTTGATGGTAAAATATAAAAATTTATTAGAAACCAGTACCTAATACGCTATTATTCATCGAAATAATTACCATCACACTCAATGACCTTTTGCCAACGTGACGCCAATTTTTGTATGCCGTTATTGTAGAAATCCACGGATTTTGAATCAAAAAATTGAACTGCCTATGCCTCATAAAGTTATCAAGGGCCAATAAAAGGTGATAATCACCTGGCGAAATGTCAGGAGAATAAGGAGGGTGTAGTAACGTTTCCCAGCCAAGTTCAGAATTTTTTTCCCGGGTCACGTTTGCGGTATGTGGTCCCTAGCATTGTCCTGTAAGAATATCACTTTCTTTCGATTGATCAAAGAAGGCTGTTTCTGGATTAGTGCTGCTTGTACTCGCTGAAGCTGTTTACAATAGAACACAGCAGTGATGGTTTGATCCGTTTCCAAAAGCTTACAGTGGACACTGGACAATTCCGGCTGCTGTCCACCAAACCCACAATCAAATCTTTTTTGGTAGCAAGGAAGCCTTTAAAGTGTGTGGTATTGAATCAGTTGGTGACAATCAATGATAAGAACGCTTAGATTTGGAGAACAGTATCCACTTTTCGTCGCAAGTTAACAACCGATCAAGAAAAGATTAATTTTTATTGCGTGATAAGTTTGCAGAACAAATGATAAGACGGCTGCATTTGTTATCATTTGAAAATACATGTGGCATCTATTTGCTTATCTTTCACGTTTTCCCTATCTGGTGAAGGTGCAAGCGAATGGTTTCATCACTTACATTGAACCTTTCTGCAAGCTCTAAGCACGTTGCACTAGAATTTGTCTCCACAACTTCTTTAATATCCTCATTAATGATCTTCGGTCTCCCGGAGCGGGCTTCTCCCGAAGAAAATCACTTACAGCATGATCTCCGAACGCGGTACATATTTTTCGCGCCGCCTCAGCAGCGTTGGTGCCAAGTTTGTACTCATAGAGTAAACAACCTCGAATTAAAGTTTTGTTCGTTGCCATTTTTAAATATGAATTAAACAATTATAGCCAAATTTTAATGTATCGAATGAAAGAGTGATTAATACTAAAGTATATGACACTATATAAACAAGTGCTATCGTTAACAACAACTTAAAAAGTATTCGTGGCAATCTGTATTTAAAAAAACGCACGAACTTTTTATGATAAAACAATATTCTTTTTTAAACAAATGCATAGTCACCTGTGAGTGACATTTAAAATTACAAAACTGGTGTTATATTTCGATGTCTTAAATAAAACTAAAAAACATAAATATACTTTAACTATTTAAAGTTATACTAAACTCTTTTGCAACATTCTAAATTGTTTGTCTCTATTTCAGAAAGATAAAAAAATATATCAAATCTTTTAAAACGATTTAATTGTCTCAAAAATAAGTAGACTTATTTTTACTTTCTGCATTTGAACGTATATTCTAAGTATATTCTACTTGATTGCCAAGCTCCCTAATTAAGTTTCTATTTTAAAACTCAACACCTACCTAAAAGTACTGCAAGTACAATATTTACGCTAAAATCTTTGAGCATGAAATAGTTTAAAATCTTGAGAGATAAATTATAGTAAAGGTTGGTAATTGGCACGAAGCTAAGCGTAGTGTCGTGAATTCTATCCAATCTCTTTACCAATCAGTGAATTAAATATTCATGAATGGAGACATACATACGAGTCTCCTTGTTAAGGCTCTTGTTTTCAAGTGTTTATGGCAAACACGCGGGTTAGGGAATTTCGTTTAATAGCAAAACAAGTCATACAAGTTCTCTGTACATAAAAACGTGCCCATGTCATAACACAAAATTATGAATTACCCAAGATTCGTGTAAAAAATATCGGTTGCCGATTAAACGGTTGGCAATTAGTCTCTGCATTTTGATTAATCTCTTGAGATGGTTATGACGGATGTCGATGTTTTATTCATGGTATTATATTATACAAGACGGCAGTTTATAGAAGTGCAATTTGCAAACTTAACGAAGTAATAAAAAATTATTAATGCATCAAGTAACGAAATAAAATAGTCAAAACAACTAAAGAAAATTAATATTATTCATTGGGGACTTGTTGCGGCGGAAACTTGGTGCCTCGCACCTGTTTAGGATTAACTCATTACATTTACATCAACTACTTGTAAGTATCAATTAGCAGATAGATTAAAAGAAATAAATTTGCACTTACGTTGCTGGCATCACACAAAGGATCTATAATTTCCTTCATAGAAAGAAGTTTTTCTGTATCGCTTAAAAGGTCTATAATTTTCCCCACAGAAGTTTTTCTATGTTACTTAAATGGTCTATAATTTTCTCCGTGGAGGGTTTTTTTACATTTCTTAAAAGGTTATAATTTTCCTCAAAGACCTTAATAACTTTCTTCTGTCTTATTTCGCAACTACAGAGCAATTAATGATACATTTTTGTCCTACATATTATAAGCATACACGGTAACCCAACTTATCTATCATAATTATTCATAGTGCGACAAACGGCAACTAGTTCTAGTTTATAATTTAAATTCATCAATCATTTCAAGAAATAATTTATATTCATCAGCTGAATTGCTGTTGGTTAGTGTAGCTGGGCTGGCGTGAGACAATGCCCGTATGGCGAGTTAGTTCAGCAGACTGAATAACACACAATCACATGCCCTATTTATTTATATCACGAATCAATAATTGTTTGAAAACTCATTTAGTTTTTATTGGTGTAATTTGATAAGTGAATTTTGCGAAACGAATTATTGTACTGCAGGTAACGTGGTACATACTTAAAGTACGCCTTTAATATAAATGTATCAGGTTAATGCATAAGTGTTTTTAAATAATTTAAAATTTAGTTTTATAGATAAATAAAATATATAAACTAAACAATTTTATATTCTCCTGCATTGTTAACGAGTGACTTCCAACGTTCTGGTAGTTTTTGAATTTCACGCTTTAAAAAATTCGGTAGTTTAGAGGTGAAGAACTCGTCAAGCCAATTTTGAAGAGCATTGTCGTTATTAAAAGAGATTTCTCGGATATTGTTGGATAGAGACCTGAAAATATGAAAATCTGATGGAGCAAGATCAGGAGAATAGGGCGGACGTGAAATAACCTTTCAACCGAGTTCTTGAATAGCCGCTTTTGTAATGTTAACAGTATGCAACGGGCATTATCATGCTGCAGAATCACTTGATGCCGTCTTCCCGGTCTTTTTTCTTGAATTGCGACCTTACTGCAACGAAGTTGTTGGCAATACCCTCAGAAATGATAATTACATATTACATTCCTTGGAAACACTTGATAGTAAATGACTCTTTGTGTCCACCAGATGTACAACATTACCCTACGTAGGTGGACACGAACTTTAACACGGGGAGTTGCTTGTTCGCTAGGGTTCAGCCGTAGCTATCTGTTGTTGATGTTGATGTAAAGGCATAATTTTTCGACACCAGTAACGATTTGGGACAAAAACGGCCGATGTTGTTAACGAGCAAGCAAAGGCTCACAAATAGTAACACTGACTTTTTTTCTCTCAAAACGTATGGTACCCGTACACCCAATTTTTGAACTTTGCCCATGGAATACAAATAGCATACGCTGATTGATTGATCACAGTTCATCATATTACCCAATTCCCGAGTGGATTGACATGATATATCGTGAATTGAAGTGTTTAAACTCTCATTATGTCGAATGGTTTTCCTGAACGTGGTTGCTTTTCATGCTTTTCCCGATGGTGTTTTCCCCGAAGATGACACAAATTGTCCTAGTGGCCTCCGATGTCTTAACTCTTCGATTAAACTCAAACAAAAGGATACGTCAAAAAAGTTCTTTTTTTTGTACTTGACACTTCATTTTCTTTAGCCAACCAAGTTCTTTTTTTTGTACTTGACACTTCATTTTCTTTAGCCAACCTTTAATACAAACTTTTTCCAATTTTAAAATTTAAGACGTATTCAATAAAACAGTACTGACATTAAAACGACACTGACATATGTCGAAGAAATATCTTTTGGCAGCACTCTTCCCTTGTTAACTACAAACGCTAAGAGCTTATGCATCAACTATAACAGAGCTTTAAATAGTTCGTTATAGAATCTTTTAGCGCGTACTCTTGAAATATGTACTTGTTCTTATTTGCTACCGATTTTCAGCGTATAAGCATTTTCGTTTACTTTTAGTTAAAATTACGAAAATATTAAATTCAAAGGTTAAAATTAACATGCAACTCAACGCACAAAGAAAACACCCGGAGGCACGGAGACTGCATCTCGAATTGATTGTTACCATTAACTTTTACGAACATACAGAGAGAAGCATTAAAATCTAAACGACTTCCTCTTCCGAGTCGTTTCTGTTTTTGAGCAACGTCCACAAAAATGTTTAAAGGTTGAACGCATTTCATTCCTGCAATATCAATCGTTCTAGATTCCTCGTCGGAAACAAAAAAAAAAAACTATTAAACGTATCCAAACGCTAATAAGCAGCTGAATTGGTCGGCGTTATAATTAAACGGTCTATTTTTTGTTGTCCGGTCAAATACCAAACTCGACCCTTTAAATACGGGTTCATAATGTGTTTATTATGTGGTGGTTGCTAACATCATAATGGTCGTCTTCTTGTGGAACAACTGTATAGGCCTCCCACATCCGAGGTGAGAACTAAACACGAGTATTCAAATACGATCAAGTTCGCGTTTTATGCATGCTGCAGGAATATCAACCAATTCAGTACTGAAGGATATCAGATCCGGTCCTCGAACGCTCGTTATATTTTACACAGCAGAGCGACCTTAACACGGCGCGTCTGATAATGTAGTCTGAAATAAACTTTTATTTTACCATAAAAACTCGCTAGCATGTTTATATTGACCGTATTTTTGAAGCAACTGCAATCAACGACTGTGATACATGGACTCTGTGGGATAATTTATATAAATATTTGGATCTCTGGAATAGTTTATCGCAGACGGTCGATATTAAAATGTAATTCTCTAAATTTATAATCGACTCACTATTATCGGTCAGCGTAACAATTATTATATTAACTTTGACTATTTCTGGAATAAAACAAACGATGGTGATTAAAAAGTAGGTTTTGAAATTCCTAAACAACAAGTAAAAATATTTGGAGATTCAGCAAATTATACTGAATCCTGTCGCTTAAAATATTAAGTTAGTTTCTCTAAAAGTCTCTTAAAAAGATTTAAAAATTGAGAACATTGCCTCCAAAAGCTTTAAATTCTTACAAGGGAGGGTCACGATACGTTGTCGCTAGAATTTGATTAAGGCTGTGTTTATTGCATCAAGGACATCAAAACTAAATGTTTTCCAGAGTTACATGTGCCACTGGCCGTTTCCTTCGGAAAAATAGGGGAAAAATTGGTATAAAAAGATCATTTTTGCGATCGCGTTGGCCATGAAACCATCACAGATAAAATATAAATTCTTCTATTTACCAATGCGCGCATCCTTTGCTAGTAAAATGGTGCGAAATTTTTGAAAATATCTTAAACGGTTCCGGAGGAAAATGTCAAAAACGAAATCCCTGCATAAGCGCTATGATCTGAGTAGTTGTGGTATCTATATCTGTATACTTAACCACATCAATCCTATGCGACTAGCATGGGCGTTTAACATAGGGAAACAGTTTTTACAAGGGCCTCGTTTTTCGCGTTTTTCTCCAGAAGCGTTTAAGATTCTTTCAAAAACTTTGCACCATTTTACTTGCAAAGGATGCGCGCATTGGTAAATAGAAAAATGCAGATTTTGTCTCTGCCGGTTTTATGGCCAACGCGATCGAAAAATTACCTTAACTATTCAGCTTTTCAGTTTTTTCCCTATTTTTCCGAAGGAAATGGCCAGTGGCACGTATAACTCTGCAAAACATTTAGTTTTGATGCAATAAACACTGTCTTCATCAAATTCTAGCGACAAAGTATCGTGACCTTCCCTGGTTAGTACAAAAGTATACCGAAAAAAATACTTATTATGGTCATTAAACACAAATAGAAAGTGAGAATTATTACAGAATAATGAAGATTTAAAAACATTGGTCCTATATGTCGAGCAGTGCTCGACAGTATTCACTGCTACTTTCAGTGCAATATCTGCCATCTATTGAGCCAGTAAGAAGCTACTAGTATTTTTTGTAAATTTCGATTAATGGTGGTTATTAGGGTTTCTCATATTTGACCATTTTGCTTGTCCCGGGATTCCGGGAAGAAATCGGCCTTTGTCCCGGGATTTCCCGGGATCCCGGGATGTAATAAATTATGTCAATATTTTTAAATAAATAACCCAAAAAATTAAGGGAGCGGTTTATTACTTAAAAACAACTCCAAATCATATTATTTGTAATACATTTTGCTCCACGATTATTATAAATAATTCAATAATATTGGTGAGAGAAACATACATTTGGAAATTATAACTTTCTATTGCAATATCATATTTATGAATACAATAATATAATTTTTGCAATGAATTTTTGTAATGTGATTTAAGAAAACAAAGGTGATCTGTGCTTTAGTCAATAATTAGTCTTTTTCTTAATTTATTAACAAAAAGTTCTGCTGCATAAAATGCTCTCTCAGTCTCTATTGATGTAGGTGAAATTATCTTGAGAGCATCTAGCAGCAAAGAAACATCGTTTTATCAATAAAATTTCATTTATAAGCTATTTTGCTTTGAATTATCAGGGTACACAAAAATAAAACTGTAAAAGTATTTTGAACATATTAACTTTGTCATGGAGACCGGGCTTCTTTGCGCCATACTAAAAAAGAAAAATTATTTTGAAATAAAAATAAAGTTTTTCCACAATTTACTGTTAGTAAAGATTTTTTAAGTATAAAATTCTGATAAGTTATGATAGTATTACAAAGATCTTAGCACAAAATAAACGAAAATAACACTGTTTTTAAATCCCGGGAATTCCCGGGACAAAAAGCATTTCCCGGGAAATATAAAATAGCTTAAAATGGACCGGGATCCCGGGAAAGAAACCCTAGTGGTTATGTATCATATTCGCATGGCCAACTTCATATCAGCTACTCAAATTAGGGTAATGGCGGTGCGAAATTAGATCTGAACAGGAAAACGCGAAAAAAAGGGATCACAAAAGGTTAATGATTTGCTTGCTTATCATCTTCTTCGCGTTTTTACCAATCGCGTTGTTAAAAAAATTAAACAATTAAATAGAACAATCCTGTTTTCGGTTTTAGTTGAAGTTGAACTTCTTTTATTTGATAGTGACCAAAAAACAAATTATAAAAGTTGAAATTTTCTAATTGAAGCTGAAGTTATATCTATTTTGTTCCATCCACATTGTCAATTTTTTCTCGTAACGTTAACTTTCTATTACTCACCAAATTTTTATTTGGTTCTGTTTTCGAAACGATGGAGTATTCGAGAATAAAACAGCAGGGCGTAAATTAAGAATTTGTGAAATAAGTGATCGTTTATTCCGGTTGTTGATTTATATAATATAAAAGACTACCTTAGTAGTATTATTTTAAAGGCGCAGCTTGATGTATTATAGCCAAGAAAATACTGTTTTAATTTTTATAACAGCACAACAGGAATTTAGTCCAAACAGAATCACTATAAACACATCATACTTTTATTTTGTTTAACTGTAATATCGCCAATTACAATTTTCGAAGGCTATTGTCCCCAAAAGGACCGACAAACATCATAATATATTGTAAAATGATTTTTTAAATAAAATTTAAAAAACAATTTGGTATGTTTTGGTAAATCATTGAACGTGGTATATGGTAAATATATAAAAAAATATATATCATTGGTAAATTTAGTTGAGCAAAGGTTCAAGTTCATATTTGAATGAAATTATTAATTCAAAACGAAAAAGCTAATGCCGTAAATATTGACTTAAAAATTCCTGATATATTTATATATTTATAAATTAATATAGTTTCGAATTTTAAAATTTTTGTACTTATAACTCGAAATAAAAAGAAATTTTATTTTTCTATACTCGTTATGTCAGTGATTAAGTTTTTATAGTTTTGGTCTATCTAATTCTTTCACAAAGTCAGTTTTGTTGTTGTCTCACATAATAACAAAAGTTAGTGCCACAATGTTAACTAACTGCAATTAATGTTCTCATGACATGAAGTCAAAACATAATTCAATTAAAATTGAAATTGTTTCTAGCACTGTTGATGATGTTGAAAATATTGTTACATTTTGAAAGACAATGGTGTTTCCTATTAAATGCATTCGTTTCATATTTCTTGGTGAATGCATTTGATAACGAATGTTTTGCAAATGAATATCTCGGAATAGATTATCATTTTATACTATGATCGGAGAGCAAACGTCAATGACAATGACCGAGTATTGATTAGTTATAAAATTTAAAAAGGAGGTCAACAAGGTTCACTGCATTGTCATGGATTGCTTAATACTAAAACTGCTAAATATGCTCCATAAAACAAAAGATGTTTCCAGGAAGTAAGCGATGTCAAAAGTGTTTCTTATAATTATTAAATTATTTAACCCTTTTAGTTATAACATGTAGGTACTTTCAATATTTTGTAATTTAATGGATTAACAATCTTAATAGGCTACCAGTGTTAGCACCTTGTTTGTATTATTTGCTTCGATTATATGTTTCATTCGGTCAATTTGACGCTTATATCAAGATTATTTACACAAATTTTCTAGATTTTATATAATAAAATCGATTACATAAATTGCTTATTAATGATTTGTAGCGAAAAGTGGAGAAATATTGTAAATAAAATATTAATTGATGGCAAAATTGATTTCTTGAAACTAGAAACTTTTGCTAATTAAGTTTAATGATTAAATTAAGTGGTGTAGGTGTATCTTGACGATATAAATCATGCTTACTATTACGCCTTGATTCCTAGTGGAAAGTAGTTCGATAAACTAACGTAGCAAACAGCGATTGCATTATTGGCGGTTTATTTATTGGCCATATGCGACAATAAGACACGTAAGCGTACGCGCTTTCTGATTGCATTAATTACAATTTGTTGATAAAACCAATTTTTTAAAGCTATTAAAAAACATTTGTAAAGTAATTTGCGCGAAATTGCAACATGTGAGAATACGCAGTTTTTTTTTTCAAGTCACAATGTCTATGTATAGATTATTTGGTCAAATTTTACGCCCCATATTAAACGAATGTTTTTTTAAATGTATATTTCGCAAAATAAACATCTACGTCAGCGGTTCCCAATCTGTGGTCCGCGATAATTTTAATACTTACACTGAAAAGTTATATTGCTTCTTCTTAACTTAACGCCTCTCTACCATTAGATGTAAGGATTTTCATCATACTTTTGGATGTGAATTTTACGTGTGAATCTCTCTCCATTTCTTTCTGTCTTCTGGCAAGTCTCTCTAAACCTACTCTAGCAGCTTCTTTTGCCTCATCATTCCACCTTTTCTTTGATTTGCGCGTTCGATTTTTCCCCCAGCTATTGCTTCAGTTTAATTAAAAACCTCCTAAGTATTGACTAATGCGATTTTAATAGTTTTTTTCTACGACCACTAATGTAAATTACTCTTACCGTACAGCCTGCATGCATAGTAAGTGGGTCCTTACGCACGGTAAGCAAAAAGCACAGTTTTTTTAAAGAAATGATCAAAGTAGACTCACGTCAAACACTTCCTGCATGCCTAGTAAGTGTTATAACGCACGGTAAGCAAAACGCACACTTGTCTAGAAATGTCAAAGTAGGCTTACGTCAAAATTGACAACGTAATTACATGTGTATATTAGCCAAAAAGCCGTTAAAATTGTAGGTATTATTTGATCGTAGAAAAAGTAAGCTACATAACACGAGCTGTAAAGCAACTGCGCACCCGTGGAAATATGCACTCGCCGCTACGCGGCTCCGTGCGTAATATGCTTTTTACAACTCTTGTTATGTAATATACTAAGAGTAGATATTATTTACTATTAAGTTGTTATTTTTGAAAATTCCTATAAAATACTGTAATGTAAACGAAAGATGAAAAAGTTTATCTGGCAATAATTAAAATCCCATCCAAACTTTACAAAATAAAAATAATGATTTTATAAAACAGTTATTCCAAAATAAATATATTAATGAACAACAAAGTAAACAACTAAAAACGTATAATAGTTACTTACCAAAAATGTATGCGCTCATTAAACTACACAAAACCAACAAACCCTTACGGCCTATTATTAGTTGCATTAATTCACCTACTTATAAAATTTCAAAATTCTTAGTTCAAATATTAAAAAATATTACACACAATAATAATTTCTATGTTAAAAATTCCTTCGAATTTGTTAAATTCATAAAAACAATAACTTTACCAGCCAATTATATCCTTGTTAGTTTTGACGTTATAAACCTATTTACTAATATTCCCACAGATTTAGCGTTAACTATTATCTTAAAAAAATGGGATAGTATATCTGTTCATACAAAAATAGATAAAAATTTATTTATAGAAATTGTCAATTTTATATTTAATTCATGTTTTTTTACTGTCAATAACATAATTTACAAACAAACTTTTGGACTCCCCATGGGACAACCTATCTCACCTATAATAGCAGAAATTGGTATTGGATGACCTCTTAGAAACTGTGCTACCTAAAATACCTTTCAATATTCCCTTTATTAAAAAATATGTTGATGATCTAATCCTAACGTTACCAAAAAATGAAATTGATAACACATTAAATACTTTCAATAACTACCATCCAAAAATACAATTTACCTATCAAAAAGAAATTGACAAATCATAAATTATTTAGAAGTTACATTGCATATAGATGATATCAATAAAACAATTCATACCAATTGGTTTAGAAAAAACAGTAAATCTACTAGATTACTAAATTTTAACTCCCATCATCCAATCCATCAGAAATTAAATATTATAAAAAATATAAAAAGAAGAATATTAACATTGTCAGATAATAGATTTCATGAAACAAATTTTAATAAAGCTAAAACATTCCTGTTACAAAATAATTACCCCCTTAGCATCATAAACAAATATTTAATAAATAATGATAGCAATAAAAAAACAATACATAACAATACAGTTACATCATTGGAACCTATAAAATACTCCAAAATTCCTTATATTACTGTACTTTCAGAAAATTTATCAACCATTTTAAAAAAACGTCATAACATCCAAGTAGCTTATAAAAATCATTTTACTTTACAATCAGTTTACACACGATTAAAAGATCCTACACCCACAATTCTGAAAAATAACTTAATATACAGCTGTTCTTGTAATCAATGTGATATTATTTACATAGGTCAGACGACACAAACATTACGCAACAGAATGTACGGTCACAAAAGTGACATAAAAAAAGTAAATGATGTCTCAAACAAAAACATTAATAAAAATTTCATAACAACCACAAGCTTAACAGAACACATTATCAATACAGGTCATAATTTTAATTTAACAAATGTAAATATTGTTTACCATGAAGATAACCTATTCAAAAGACTTATTGCAGAAAGCATTTTTATCAATGTTAACAACAATGCATGTAATGATAGATCTGACATAGATAATATTTTTCAGAAGACGTACAAATTACTATTTAATGAAATTCATCAAAAATCATTAATAATAAAAAACCAACATTAATTTCATAGTTAGGATGTTTAGGAATATTTTTATAAATGTCATAATTTTACACAAAACTGTTAAACTTTAAAGTATTATGTTAAGACAGTGACATCTACCAGATTTTAAATTCAAAAACTAATATTGTGTACAGTTTTCCTCCTTACTTTTCATCTTATGATAATTACAGGTTGTTAATTTTAGGTCATTGTATTGTACAATTTTTAATTGTGTGTTGTTCCGTCTTTATAAAAATTTTTAATCTCAATAATTTAATAGTGTAGTTATGGAATTCTAGTACTAAAAAAGGAAAAACCAAGACCTTTAATTGTAATTTATGCGTTACTAAAAATATTTTTAAGTTTTCCTATAGATCAGTGCCTAATTGATGCAACTTTGTTAATTTAATATAAAAAACGTAAAATTCAACATTTTTCAAACTTTTAAATTATTCATCATTTCAACAATCTACATAGTTTCTAAGAATTACGCCTATGCGTAGTATGCAACATGTCAACCTGTATCTTTATTTTTAAACAACGTTTTTAATGTAAGTATCAATATAAATTACATATTGTTGTTCATTTCAAGGTCATTATTTTTGTCAAAATGCTGTAGTTGTATTACCATGTTATTTATATAGATGATTGTATTATTAAAATTTAATAGGTGTTGTGTTCAATTTTACGATATTAATAAGTTTTAAAATTTTTAAATATTGAGAAAAAAAGACTAGTATATTAATTGTTGATAAAAAAAATTAGCCCTGAGGATGCTCAAAAAACTAGTGAGCGAAACGTAGGATCAATAGACGTAAAAAAAATAAAGTATACCGTCCAGTAATTCCAGAGTTTTATTTCGTCGTATTTCAATAATTATAATGTATTTTGTTTTTCTGTTTTAGGGTGAGCGGTAGCCCTGGCGGCGGCCTCCAGCTTCTGGGCCGGGAGCTGCACCCCGCCTACCGCCTGCCGCCCCACATGGAGTACCTCTATTCGTTGCAGCACTCCACGGCCAGTTCTATACACGGTTAGTATTAAATTTAAATTTTTTAAGTAAACTATCTTGTGTAATCTACAAATACATTAAAAGTATTCTCCAGGATGTTGCTTTAAACGTTTTCCGTATTTTAAGTACTCCACTATAAAACACGAACCAAACTTATTTTATTGTACACGTTTTTTTCCAACATGCATACAAAGTAAATAAATTCTGCTGTCGGTTTTAGCATATTATATAGTAAAATACATTAACCCTTGCAGTCCGTAATTTTGTTTAATGTAGTTGTAGGGCAGGTCCTCACTTAACTCTAAGTTGGGGAACAATAAAACTGTTTGCTGTTTTTAAATAAAAATAAAACATTTACTTTCATTTTCTTTTTAGTATTCTTATAGGTAAATAAAGTTGGGTTTGTTCAGCAGGGCTTAGTACGATCCGACGAACAAGTAAGGCGCATGCACAGTAACGATATAGCGTGCCGCTAGAGACTATAAGTGCACGCTATATCAATACTGCGCATGTGTCTGAGCGTTCGTCGGATCCTACTTAGCCCTGCTGGAACAAACCCGGTTAGCTCATCACAATTTAAAAAAATGTATGGTATATCTTGAGGCAGTCTCCTGGGTGCAGACCAGGTTTTCTTTCACATATTTCGCAAAAACAGTTATTAATTTTCTGCCTCCAGAAATTTTTCTGTTCGGAAAAACCAAACAATGTTTTGCGTTTTGTATAAAATGTTTAAACTTTAAATGTGGAATATTGTCCAATCGTTGTTCTATATGAAAAGTTACGGTTTCCCTGATTTGGTGTTGTGTTTCAAAAGTCTCCAATTAACTGCATTACCAAAGTTTGCCAAAATTCTGCCATCGTTTAGTTGCATATGAGCGTAACTGCACTGGCAACTTCGAGTTTTACGTATTTGTACGACTAAATAATCGCGCGACAGAAAATCGCAAGTGCGCGGCTAGCCCACAGTAGGTAGCTATCTGAAACAAACCAACATCGCTGCCGCGTCCGCATGGCGAACGCTATCGAGTGAAATTGGTGATGCAGAAATCGCTCGGGCGAGAGTAAAAGGGGCCTATTCACCATCAATCATTTTGCGCAACATTGCCTGTTGCGCAACATGATTAACCGTGAATGATAGTGATTGACGAGTTGCGCAACCTGTTGTGTAAAATCAGAATTTCCTGATATTTTTTGCACAACTAACGTTGTTGCCCAACGATTTGTACTGTGAATGGCAGTGTTGCACAAATTTTGCTTGTCTAGCATGCCTATTATTATATACTGACAGGAGCAATACATACGAGCGTGAAAAACTGATTGATTGCCCAAATTATGTGTCAACATGAATACAATTTGGATTTGCGAAGCATTATGTTGCGCAATAATTGTTGCGCAATAATTGTTGCGCAAAATGATTGATCGTGAATAGGCCTCTTTTAGACACACTGTAAGCGAAAATCCAGGCTCCTACGAGAAACCGTTGTCCAGTCACACTGAACATAGGACTTCAAAGGGTTAATCAAATATTTTTACATTTTTCTGTGTATTATATATGAGCTATCGTTAAAGCGATTCAACCATGGTATTAAAAATTTGTTGTGTAATGACGAACTGTAAATGTTTGAAAATATTCAACGTGCGTGTTAAATATCAGTATCTTCCGTTTTGATAAAATAAAATTAATAAAAACTATAGGCGTTCAACGAGGCAACCCTAATGTGTTTATTTAAATTATAATTAAACGAATTCAATTTGTATGATATATCGTAATATGTAAATGTACTGTAAATAACATTAAATTCGTTAAAAACAAGTTAGCGTCTTCAAGGCCTGCTTGAACCAGGTCTTTATATCAACTTGCTTTGGCCGGCCCTTACAGTTCTTTCAACAAAAGAATGATCTAAGTGGCGAATCGTTTACAAAATATTAATTTTTCACCTAATTTTTAATTTTCGGTGTTCTTCCTTACGTCGTTTGGTAAATTCCATCAATAAATATGTAACGAACATAAAATTAACATTGCGGAGCACAAATGAGTCCATAATCCGCCGACTTCATTATAATTTAATATTTTATTTAATATCCATCGTGGTTGCGGTTGGATCCACAGTCAAATTGCATTCAGTTGCCTCCAACCGAAATATCTTATTTATTATTCCCCGTCTGTTACGGCATAAAACGATTTGACAAGACGTCATTACCGAAGTTAACATTTATGGTTAATTAAATTTTCACACTACTTTTAACATTTTTATGACCAAAAAATAATTTCTACATTGTATTAAAAACTTATTCTGGATGAATCCTAAACGTTTTCGTAACGATAAAAAGACGAACAAATAGGACTATAAAGATAAGAACTTTCTATATTTAAACGTTTATTGGTAAAAGACTGTGCAATAAACGTCGACTTGTCATTTTTTATAGGCGGCGTGTTCGATATTTTAATATCTAATAAAATGACACAACATTCTCTCAGCTTGATTCCAAACAAGGTATAACGTCATAAAATAAAGACTTTATTGATGTGTACTATTTCATACCTAGTCTATTAAATATTGTAGTAATTTATATTAATACTTCTTCTAGTTGATCATGCTAACTCGCAGTACATATTTTTATACGGGCACACGGAGTTTATTACCATATTTGCATATTTATATCCATTTATAAATCTTATTCGCGAGTACAATTATGCAAAATTGTGCAAAAGAAAGATTCTAGTAGAACATTATTAATTGCAACTAGAAAACGCGCTGAAAGATTGTACATCAATTAGTACTTTTTTTAATTTATTGCTATGGAAGTAGAAAAACATTGTAAACAAATATCTTCAGCAGTAAACGCTTTTACCTCAAAGGTTCTGTTTACAATATCATTTTAAATCTGTCTCCTGCCAAACTATTCACCAATTTTAACAAACTCATTTCCATACACAGACGAATTTTGATTATCCTGATTTAAAAGTTCATTTAACGAGCAAAGACATTGCGTATCAAACGACACTCGAAATGTATTTACCCCCGAAAAAAATAATGAACGGAAATTTAGGTACAAGTACGACACCGATTTTCTGGAAACTGATGGTCCGGCATCTTCTTTAGCCCGGAAAAAATTACGAGCAGGAATTTAAAATTCTTGCGACCACCAGACTAGTTTACTGGACGGTCACAGTTGGCGTAGTGTTTAGGGTGCGCTTACATTCTTGATTTTCACTACACTTAGTGGTGATACCGCAATTTTGTGAGGTTTTTAACATTTTTTGCTTAAAATTTACCCTAGCTATGGCTTTACGGTTGGTCCGGAAAAATGGTTAATCCGGAAAGGTTTTGTAACCCAAAGTGCCGGAAAATCGATGTTGTACCTGTATCTATAAATCTTATCATCTTTGGCCAAAATGTAAACCTTTTTTTTTTCGAAAATCATCTAACTGAATCTAACAACCGATAACACAGACTACTAGACCACAAGTTTGATTTCTAAAGATAAAAAAGGGTAGAAATTTAATGCTATATGAAAATTACCCAAACTGCGGTATAAAAAATACCAAAATCCAAATATATAAAAGAGCTTGTTTGTGTGCTTGTTTGTTCGCTATAGAATCCTAGGTCCGTTGACCGATCGGGACCAAATTTTGCACAGTTACTATTTAGGACCTTGCAGATCTAACGCCAAACTTTAAGTACAAGCACATATTACCAATTAAAAAAAAAAAAATTACTTGGACGGGATTCGATCTTACGTCGGCAAATACCTGGTCAAAACACGATACGGCGCGGTGTATTTCTCAAGTAAAGATTGTTTTGTATACAATTAGTAATAAATGTACATGAAGTATTATTTTTATTAGTACATTTTTAATTGAAACAAGACGAAAGAAAATAAATTTGAGTTATTATTCAATTTTTAAGCAATAAATAGTTATTTTTTAATGAATTATAAGAAAATGAATAGATGAATGATCAGAGTATGTCATTTTTGTATGATTTGGAATTATTGGGCTTATTCAAGTTAAAAAAGTAATTAAAATTGTAATCGCCTGTGCAACGCCGGGTAAATCATCTTGTGATGTATATAAAGATACAAAATGCTATATGAAAGAATTATGCAAGTTAAATAGAATATCGTTAAACGTTATACAAAGAAATATACAACATTATGGGTTATTTATCATTTAAGCGTCCCTTAGTATTAGACCAAGCTTTAGTTGCTCAGTTGCTGCCACCGCACACATCCATATTGTAACAATCTCTACTCTGCTTGACACCAGCATTAAAAAACAAATTACTCTCTACCTCTAACATGTCTCTCTTATTGATCTAAACAGTGTCCATAGCAATGTGTTATATCAATGATAACTACACTCATATGTTAACTTTTCCATAATGACGTCACGTTTTGTGGTTATGACAGCGGATAAAAAGGTACCTAACTAAATATCCACTTGCATTTTTGCATGTAACTTTTGTTACCATGCAACCGACTTATTTGATTGTAACTAATTGTAAGTAAAAGAGTTTGACGTTTTGTCAGTTATTATTTGAAGGTTATAATTTACTCGTGCAGTTATCGGGGGTAATTACACTAGAGCTTTTTTTTATAGCCGGACAAAGTTGCGTTGCTACGAAAGTTTGGTTGCTAGGAAAATCGACGAGTCAAGATTTGCCTAATAGCAACTAAACTTGAGTTTAGTAAAAGCAAGTTTGTCCAGGATAAAAACAAAGCTCGAGTGTAATTCGGTATTTATCCTGGACAAAGTTGCTTTTACTAAACTCAAGTTTGGTTGCAAGGCAAATCTTGACTCGACAACTGTCAAAAATAAAACAACTCGTCCTACGGACTCGTTGTTTTTAGGGTACCTCTATATAACAGGGTATGGCCACGCTTCACAAACCCTCCAAATTTCTAATAGCCGCTATGGGATTATATAGGATTTCTTTTAATAACTCAATTTTTAAACGAAATTTGTAGGTAAAAAGTCAATTGGCGTGCAGAAATAGATGCAATAATAAGTATAGCAATTAAAAAATGAGTAAAACGAAAGATTAACAATTGTTATTAGCTATTAATGTTTAAAAACCATTTACGGAGCGCGTATTTCCATGGTAGGCATGCAACCCATGACACACGCCGCGTGTCATGGGTTGTAGGCTGGTAAGGAATAAAACACAAGACGTCATGAACGTATTTTTTAATGTCCAATGAGCAACTGAAAAGTATAGATTCATCAATTTAATTTTATATTTTATCACAAAATTACATTATTAATCCCAATCATTGCTATTAAGTTCGATGTAGACCAATAATACATCGCACATTTTCTTAAAAATTTAAAAAATAATTGTATTTAACTTAACTTATGAAATTTACGTATGGTAATAACTTACACAACTATCACTAATGTCTTTTAACGTCTTAGAACACACTTAAACACTCTGAACATGCAAGAAAAAAATAAAATATGAATATTTCCCTATGCGCTTCATACTATTTATTTGAAAACTGGAGGTCTCAGCCTAGCGGCAAGCGAAACTCGACCGTATATACACCTCAGCCAATAGAAACTTGTTCCTGGTTGACCATACCCTGTTTATTAAGGTACCCTAGTTGTTTTATCAGACAGTTTTGTCTCGTCGATTTTCCTAGCAACCAAACTTTCGTAGCAACGCAAGTTTGTCTGGCTAAAAAAAAAGCTCTCGTGTAATTACCCCCGACTAAAAATTGGTCTAATGGTAAGGGACGCTAAAATAAAAATATATTATACAGCGTTTTAATTTTTCTAAAAGCATTTTATCACTTCATATTGCATTCGGTTATTTTATATACCGTTTAAATTTATTATATTCCGTTTTATTTCCTGTAGAACGTTATATTGATCCAGTGTTTCTCAACCTTTTTGAACTTGAGCCCCCCTTTTCTATATTAATTTTTACTGCGTCCCCCTATCAATCCTTTTATGCAATAGCAATTAAAAAAAGATCCTTGATTTGTTTTGAAACCCGTCTCCTGTTCCACACTGGTGACTTACAAAAAAGTCCTCCAATTGTTTTGAAAAATTCATCCCGTTTCACATTCTTGACTAAAAACAATTGTTTTTAAGTCCGTCCCGTTTTACATTGAAGACTTGTTGTTTCAATAAATAGTTTTTCCTTCCATTTCTTTGCGCCCCCTTTCAGATATTCGGTGCCCCCTTTAGTGGGGGGGGCACAAGTTGAGAACCACTGTATTTAACCATGTATATAGAGCACTTAAATTTTATATGCAGCAGTTTCATATAGCAATCGCTTTTTTCTAGAGATCAAACAATATGTTCTCAATAAAAAACGCTCTTTTATAATTATTGGTTAAAAAATAATTCATAAACAAGGATTTCTCCGTGTCTGGCTGCATTTAAACAAACAAAACCTGCATGTAAATTTTTAATGCAAATATGCGGAAAAAACTAGTTTTTAATAATTTTTGGTACAGTAGTTTATTTTTATGAAAACTTTTTTGCGTTGTTAATTTCCTAGATCGATTCGTTTTTGTTTTATGGCAACCAATTTCATTTTTTCGTATGGCAATTTTTATTCCGTATTGTGCCTTTGAAATTTCAACTACCTATTTCATCATTTATCGTCAATAGGCAGCAATAGCCATCTAGATGTTTATTTAAAAAACGTCGATGTTCATTCATCGTTTCACGTTAAGCGAAAATTTTGAAAGGCCACTTCGAATGTCTCATCTTAAATTAGATCTGTAAACAGTTTACAGATTCAAACCGGAAATCAACGGTTCATCTCATCTGTTTTTACGTCAACATTCAGCGTCATGAAAATAGCATTAACGTTTTTTTTTGCCCGGTTGCGTGCAGTAACCCGTATAGTCAAATTACCGAGGTCTTGTTATGAATGAATTATATAACATTCAGGAAGTGCCCACTTGAGATTCGAACAAGTACCTACATTATTTTTATAAGTACCTACGCCTGCTGTGACATGAGACTGCATTAGACCGACCTATTGTGTGTCATCCGATTAAGTAATATGATCTCCTCAAATCTTACTTATCCCTGAATAAAACCAAATTAATTAAGGAGTTTAATCAGATTGTTAAATGGTACTTTTATGGCAACAATATTGAAAGAAGTGATGATGGAAATTAATCACTGGTTTTACGATAGACAAAACGTTTTTGAAAATCAAATTAATTAACCAACGCTTCGATATTTATAAATGGGAAGTTTTCGATAATTTTATATAATTTCAACTCACAAAATCTAAAGGTTTCACTTAAAATAGAGAAAAGGTCAAATTATATTCAAGAAATAAATTGTTTAAACCTTTAAAGTCAGTTACTTCACCGTCAAAGACATCAAGGTGGTAATTTTCAATATGATGTAGGTACTGGAAATTCTAAAGTAAAAACTCGCATTACGTACCTACGTACTAGAATAACGTCCAATTTTTTTACAATGCTGATTAAAGCTTAGAAATGTACATTTATATGTCGTAGAAATTTGGTTGCTTCATTTTTATGATCATAATATACCTCAACCGTTCTCTGAAGGTAAAGGAATGTTTTCCACTTTAGTCGGAATTCTTAATCCTAAATTTGCATTTGATCCATGGCATGCATTTTTCCAGATTTTAGTAACTCAAACAAGGATCATTTTTAGAAGAAATGCACATTTTCCAGACTAACGTGATATTATAATAGCTATTGTTTTTTTTTACATTAAATACAGGGTGATTGATTGAGACCGCGACTTAAAAATATATGAAGAATGAAAAAGGGTATGGATCTGAAATTTTGGTTCTGACCATAATGGCATCTGATCTGTTTATTGAAAATATTTTCAATATGGCGACACTTCCGGAGATACCGGAAGTTGACGTCTACTTTCTTATTTCAATACAATGGTCTATTTTTTATTGGAATTTGTTGTCATTTCCAAGGCTTACTATTTAAAAATGTTGCAATTTCTCTCAACTTTATCAAAAATTCTTAATAACTCGAAAATTGTTGCAGATAGGTATAGGAAACGCTAATACAGATTGATGCAGAATGTAATTTTGCAGTAGAAAATGAAAAAAAAGTTTGGGCATTGTATTTGAAAAAAAAGAGTTTTAGTGGTCTGAAGTATTAAAAGAAAATTAAATTTTGGACACCCTGTAAGTAATGCATTGATTGCAAAAATTTCAGGATGTACTCCAAGGTTTCTTCTAGGCATGGTCTAAATTTAAGCGTTTTTTCTTTAAAAATGGCGGCATTAGATAATATTAAGCATCACGATGAAAATCAAAAAATATTCATGCTAATAAAAGTCCCTCTAAAATAACGTTTTGAATCCGGAAATGCAATAAAAAAATAGACCATTGTATACAGGGTGCACCACGACCCTGAGATTCTTCGATAGCTCCTTTATTAATGAAAATATCAAAAAATGTTTAATACAAATATTGTGCGAACCTATTTTCTACATAACCTAAAATTATTTTCAAATATACAGGGTGTTTCGTTTGACCGACACATATAAAATTTAATTTTTTTTAAATAGAACACCCTGTATATTTTTACATTTTTGGATTTCTATTAAAATTTACTTTATAAAAAATGTAAAAGGTTATATGGGTCTTAAGTCAACCGTTTTCGTAAAATTTACATTTTTGTGAAAATTTTGAGCGATACAGCACTTTCAATTTTTTTTTACATTAAAGTTATTTAAAAAAGCGGTAAAATTTCGTTTAAAATTGAGATTGACAATAGATTAATTAACACTTTGCGCTAGCTACATTTTAAAAATATTATACAGGGTGTTTTTTACGCTTGGTCAAACTTGTGAAACTTTAAACATCGATAAGTCATTTTTCTTAAATGCAACACCCTGTTTATTTTTACATTTTCTTGTTGGGGGGTCTTGATACACCTGTTTTATGGGATCCCACAAAAATAAATCTATAGGGGTAAGATCAGGTGACCTAGGTGGCCAGGAGATTGGTCTACCTCGCCCTATCCATCTATTAGGATATTCTGTGTTCGGCAACTGCATTACTTGCTGTGTTGCTTTTAATGGTATAACCCCCGAAATGTTATCAAGAGTGCTAGAGTCTTTGAGACAACATCTACGGCTGTGCGTAGAACAAGAACAAGGATATAATTTTAAACAATTTATACGATAAATTTCGGGGAAAAGGGGTACATTATTGGACTTAAATTAAAGTTGGAGCTCTTTTTATTCTTTTGTTTAAAAATTCTTTGAAAAATTACGACTTACGTCCATGGCCCACTTTAAAATATTTTAATTGCCTTAGTAATACTAATAAAGATCGAGATAGCTCGAAAAATATTAACTTTAGGTATAGGACATGCTTAATAATTTCGAAAGACAATTAAATTCTCTACAAGAAAATGTAAAAATATATAGGGTGTTGCATTTAAGAAAAATGACTTATCGATGTTTAAAGTTTCACAAGTTTGACCAAGCGTAAAAAACACCCTGTATAATATTTTTAAAATGTAGCTAGCGCAAAGTGTTAATTAATCTATTGTCAATCTCAATTTTAAACGAAATTTTACCGCTTTTTTAAATAACTTTAATGTTAAAAAAAATTGAAAGTGCTGTTTTGCTCAAAAATTTCATAAAAATGTAAATTTTACGAAAACGGTTGACTTAAGACCCATAAAACCTTATACATTTTTTAAAGTCAATTTTAAGAGGAATCCAAAAATGTAAAAATATACAGGGTGTCCTATTTAAAAAAATTAAATTTTTATATGTGCCGGTCAAACGAAACACCCTGTATACTTGAAAATAATTTTAGATTATGTAGAAAATAGGTTCGCACAATATTTGTATTAAACATTTTTTGATATTTTCATTAAAAAAGGAACTATCGAAGAATCTCAGGGTCGTGGTGCACCCTGTATAAAATAAGAAAGTAGACGTCAACTTCCGGTATTTCTGAAAGTGTCGCCATATTGAAGATATTTTCAATAAACAGATCAGATGCCATTATGGTCAGAACCAAAATATCAGATACATACCCTTTTTCATTCTTCATATATTTTTAAGTCGCGGTCTCAATCAATCACCCTGTATTTAATGTAAAAAAACCTAATGTTCATAAATTATGCTTATAAACCCTGTGTTTTTAGAAGTCATTTTTCCTTTCGTCATACGTAGTACCTATAAAGAAGGTATTGTGATCGCAAAAATTTTCGAATTTCAGAATTCGACGGTTATTTTGAGGTCCCCTAAACCCGTTTTTACTATTTTCGCGATGACGTTAGTTATCGGATACAGCCTTCAAAAGTATAATAAAAAGTGCGTGCATTTAGATGATTTTTCAAATTATAACTTATAGATACCTATAGGGAAAGGGTGTTTAAGTTGTAACTTTAATTCAAAATTATATAAAAACGGTTTGTTCAAGTAAGTTTGTTTGTAGTCTGTTTTATACACTTAAATATACAAAAACACATACAAAGATACATACACACAGTACTTATATGGCTAGGCCTACCACACGTCACGGTTTGGCCGAGACAGTCCCGGTGTCTCGGTCGGTTTCGCGTTTGTCCCGGTTTCTTAAAAAAAATTTCTTGCACCGATTTGTTGTGAAATCTGTCCGCGCGAGCAACAAAAAAGTGAGAGGAGCTAAAATAAAACGTGTTTCATTGTAATTTTTCTTTGCGCGGTTGTTATAGAGTCGCCAATTGTACGCTTTTAAGGCGGACACACGCGTTTTCGTAAAAAATATTAATGTGTACGCTGTACGCATGTCATTGAAGAAATTCATAGTAATATACGCTTTTTGTTCATGAAAACTTTTGAGTTATTTGAACAAGCAACAATAAAATAAATCTAAAGCACAAGCTTATGGTTTTCTTTTTTTATATATTTTTGACTGAAATCGTGTTACATTTTTAAAATGTAACTAATTTTATGTTAATATTTCGTTACCTGAATGGAAATTATTAGTGAAAGTTTTTACTCTTATTGAAAATAATTTCGTGCGAGGTAGGGGGCAATCTGATTTTAAAACAAGTTAAAATCAGAAAAAGTTTTGCCATAAACCATAATTTTAGATGATGATAAAGTATGTACTCTACATTATTGAATTTTGAATAAAAACACTTTTCAACTTTTAAAATTTAAAAAAATCGCCTGCGGTGCATTTCTCACCCCCACTTTTTTGTGGACAAATTAAGAGTTGTCAACTCTAATGGGTGATGATTTAAAAAAAAAAAAAACTCGCCGTGTCTCGGTTTGGCTTTACGAAAATATGGTAGGCCAAGTTATGGCAAAGTCAATGGCGTAGAAAGAAGTGTGCAAGGAGGGTTAATGGGCCCTTCGGATAAAGTTTTCGCCTTAGAGTATATTATGCGAAGATGCGAGGTATAAATGACCACTCGGTAGACCAGAGAAGAACTATTTTTAAATTATAAAATAACGACATTTTTTGCATCCTACGGGCATTCCTTGGTTCGTTGATCCGTGTTCACCGCACCCGTTGCACCCCGACTGTTCCGCCACTGCCGGAAATTATTTTTGATCATCTTAAAATTGCTACAGGATGATAATTTATACCATTTTTGTAAGATTTGATAGGGGATTATACAATAACGAGACAATTTCAACCTGAGTTTTTTATGCAAAATATCCTTAAGGATTTTTTTTTCTGCAGCAAAGAAAAATGTTTGGTGACCAAAGTTTGGAACTGTCCAAGTAATCTTCACCTAAGTAAAAACCAGTTTTTTGACTGCTATTATGTTCTTCAACTGCTTTTGTTTCGACGTCGTTTTCTTTAGGCTACCCTAACATTGAGATCCATTTACTAACGAAAACAAAATTTAAATCATTCCCAATCTCAAAATACTCACGTACTTATTGATTTATTTGGGTTAACGCTACGGCAAAGTAATAACAAAAAGGAAAGGCTGTTGGCCAACCTCTAAATATAAACCAGCAGGCGAAACACCGTACATTTTATATTTTGCGTGGGATGGCATTCACAAATAAACAGATATGTATTAAAACAAACTGTTAAGATACTATAACATTTTCTTGAAAAAATAAACACAGCCTTAGTTAAATAAATCATTAATGCTTCTGATCTAAATATTGCCCAGAGGTACAGAACGATATACTGAGTCTGTCGAGTGACATGAGGTAATAAGAAATTGCTCGAGTTATTGAAGGAAATTCATTGTTCATTTACTGAGATTGCATGAACATTTGTCTGTGTTCTTTAAAACACATGTTTTATCAGTAAACTGCATTCACAACACCAAATAATACTTCAGCAAAACATGTGTTTGTTTCTCTGCGTATATAAATATATCTATATGAAAATTCGAATGTTGATTGATCTATTTATAAAACTGACCGAATCTATAACGATAAAAAACGTTACATTTATAGAATAGTAGGTCACGACTTGATGGCGTAGTATTGATTTTTTAAACTAATTTTTTTACTAAAATCCTTGCTTGGATAATATTTTATCTTGACGCAGGGCATCTACAAGTTTTTCAAGAGGCAAACCCTGCATAGTTCTTAAGAGGATGCATATTAAGCGAAAAACGTTTTTTAAAAAACAAATGTTAGTCTTAAACAGCACGCTCCATGGTGATATTTTAAATTTAACTGAGGGTGTAACTGAGGCGTTCTTTGCATAAACAACACTTGTCAATTTTTTTTCAAATCTGAGAATACACTTTCAATGGATAATTGGCGCCCATTTCCGACATCCCTTATGCAAAATAATTCCATAATAACCCCAGTAATTCATACCTAATATAAGCGCGGAAACCAATTATCCTCCAGCTCCTGATATTGATGCAGACGACAACAGCAGCGAAAGTAGCGATAATGAAAAATTTCTAAAATTGACAAGTTTATGCAAAGAACGCCTCAATTGTTCAAATCGAAATAAAATTAGCGAAGTATGATACACGGGTTCTCACCGTTTAATAAGTTTTATTTTAAAGTGAAACATTTACCATTTGTTTACTCTGGGTTTAAAATTATGATTGTGATCCGAGCCTTGGATAATTAATAAAAAGGGCACTTTTAGAGGCGATGAAAATGAACTACATATTGGAATACTGAAATCAGAAAACATGGGAATTCATGTTGATATAACAGAGACCATTGAAACAAAAGGTTTAAATGGTATAGATATGTCCAGAGAAATGATCCACGATGGCCAAGTAAAATATTAAAGTGGCATTCACCAAATCGCAGAAAGAAAGGAAAAAAAGAAGAACATGGAAAAACGAGGTGGAACAAGCAATGGAAAGTAAAAGCCTCACAACAGATGACTGAGGCTGAGAAAAACGGCGATTGCTGTTTAAAATTAAATTGTGATAAAGATACGTGAATCTTTTTTGCCAAAAAAAAAGTGTTAACACAACTAAATTTCCACATTGCGGGGTACTGAAGATTTGAGTATACCATATGACGTACCAAGTAGGTACTAATCTGAAAGTCTTTTGTATATTTAAAAAAAATAGTTTCGTTTCTGTGTGCAACACCAACAAAAACGTGTTAACGAAAAACAGAGTTTTAGAAAAAGTTTCAAACAGCATTTGAATGATTTTTTAACTCTATTTATTTGAAAAACGAAGTGACTTGTGAGTGAGATACAAACCCAATTTTTTTATTTAAATGTCATCTCACTTTCATGAGGACGAATGTATTCGAAAACTTATTTAAGTCAACATTATAAAACTACAGCCGTAATACTTTTTAAACTAAACGAAAATAGATTATGACTGGTTGTATTATATTCTAACCAGATGCATACAGCGGGCCTTCTTTACTTTTAAACCCCCAGACTTAGCTTTAAACATGCCGATCACGTCAAAAGATTTTATGGACGGTTACAAAGGTTAAAACTTACAATGTCTCTGAAGTAGTCAGTTTAATTCACTTTGTACAAGCTTTGATGTAGTATATGTAAAACATTTTATTACCTACCTTTTATAACACGCTTTTGATAATATCACCGGTATCAATCATGAATTGAACGTTGAAAATCTAAGATGTATAATACTAGCTTGAATTTTATGTTTTGAAAACACTTTGATAATAGTTTTTCTCATTTCTTCATTTAAAAAAATATTATCTTTTTTAAATTACCAAATAGTTTCAAAGCTTTGCGCTAATTCGTCAATAGTGTTTCAATGTTTTTGTAAACTATGTGTATTATTATTGTGACATGTGCCACGCCTTTTTGGATATTTAGAACAAATAAAGATTATTATTATTAGTACAAACGATAATTAATAATCCAAAGTAAGCAATTCTTTTCTGTAAAAGTTTAAAACTGTTTAAAATTTTTAAGTGGTGAAAAAATATCTAAACCTGTTTACAAAATGAAAATATTTTAATCTGGTTACGAAGTGGTTTAATTTTTATTTTAAATCAAAAAACATTATTATTTGTGTATTAGAAACGCTGGTGCAATAAGCTTACTATTTCATACTTTATGTTGCTACACTTTCTCAAGTTATATACATACATATAATGTAAATTATTGGGCCAAGTCGGTATTATAACGACAACGCCAGCTAATTTTTGTGTTGTTAACTAACGGTGAGTGATTTATTTATGTGTACAGGGTGGGCAAATTTCGATGTTTTCATAGAGAATCTCGGGTACTATAAGAGGTATCGAAAAACGGACCCCGCTTCCTCGATCTCTTTTTTCGAGAAAAAGTTATTGGTGAAAACTAAAAGCCTCTACACATTAGCCAACTTGTCGGGGCCGACAGTCGGGAACTGTTGTCTACACACCTCCCGATCAGTACAACCAACAGCATAAACGTCATAGCTTTTTATTCATTTTGATGTTAAATTTTCGGTTTAATAGTCCTTATCTAAAGGAATGTAGTGGGGAGGTTGTCTTGTTGGATGGACTGGTCACTGGTCAGCCGACCGTTCCAACTGTCGTGTTGGTCGGGTGAAACACTACACATTAAACAATTTATCGGAATGGTCGGCCGGTTGTCCCGACAAATTGGTAGGTGTGTAGACCCCATAAAATTGGTTATCGTCTTTTGTCTTCGAGTTATCACCGATAACTCGATTTTTCGACCTTTCGTTTTATGACTATATCTCGCTTGTTTATGAAAATAAAGAAAAATAATTTTGACGTTCTACAGGCACTTTTTTGATAAGAATGCAGTTGCGAAGACGATTTTTCAAAAAAAAATCGAGTTGTGGGATAAAGTTGTATTTTTAATTAGATACCATTGGCTGTAGCATCACGAGAAAGAGGATTTTTTCCCCATTCCAATGTTATATCATGTGGAGGTAGATTTATTCATTTTCCTCACATTATAGCAAAAATTAGGTAATTTTTCATATTTCATTATTTATTTTTTTTAGTTGTAGGTTTATTTCATTAAGCATATACCTGGTAAAACAAACTGTCATTCTATTGTTTTAACGATAGTTTGACAAAAATAATCACGTTAATTTGTTGATCGTTTATATTTTTGTACCTAAGAAACACGAAATGACTTAGAATATTTTATTCAAAGTACCTAATAATAATTCAGAAGCTGCAAGTGAAACTTATTTTAATAAAATTTTAATTTTCTTTTAGTTAATTCATATTATTATTACTATTTTTATATAAATTGTCTTTAATGTGTCCCCAAAATGAGATTTTATTTTAATCTTCCAAAACTAGATTTATTAGGTTGTCTTCTTTTTGGGTAACGATTAAAATATGGTTCACTTGCAGCTTCAGAATGATTATTACTTTGAATAAAACATTCTAACATATCATACTTTTCGTAATATTCGTAAGCAATTTCGTGTTTTTTAGGTACAAAAATATAAACGATCAACAAATAAACGTGATTATTTCTTTCAAACCATCGTTAAAACAACAGAATGACAGGTTGTTTTACCAGTTATATTCTTAATGACGTAAGCCTACTACTAAAAACTAAATAAAATATGAAAAATTACCCAATTTTAGCTATAAGAAAAATTTGTAAATCGACCCCACATGATATATATTATTGGAATGGGGAAAAAATCCTCTTTCTCGTGATGCTACAGCCAACTATGGGTTTTATTTAAAAAATACAACTTTATGCCACAACTCGAATTTCGATTTTTTTTTGAAAAATCGTCTACGCCACTGCATTCTTATCAAAAAAGTGCCTGTGGAACATCAAAATCATTTTTTTTTATTTTCATAAACAATTGTATTGCAGTCCAAAACATGTAATTTGTTATCAAATGAACTTTACGGCAATTAATTCGCTAAATCGAGGTTTTATAGTAAAACGCTTTTATTCGAACTGTTTCCATTACATTTTTCAAAATATCCAAATATTCTGATTTACAGCGAAGGCCTACTTTCACTCCATAAACCAATAAATTCAACAAAAATATATTAAAAACCGTAAGGTTTTCGATGTAATTTGAAATGTTCCCACAGTATGATACTCTTATAATTTCGATCTTCTTTAAAACTAAAAAATTTGAATCTAGGACATCTTTTGTTGGCAACGCACGCCGCAATTTATTTTAGAGTACAGATTTTTGTTTTTCCCGGATATGAATTATTTGTCGATAAGCATGAAGAAACCGGACATATTGTTTATGTCGTCTGGTTCTTTCTCATCATTAATAACATATGTAGGTAGGTGATGGCTGCTGGAAATCTTAACGATTTAGTTAATGAACCATTGCCCTCGCTATTTCCAGTTCATATGTAGTGTGTGCGTTGGTCTGCTCGGGTTAATTTTAAACAGGAATATCGGTGCAACAAAAACATATGTACGTCACACATGTGTACAATCGCTCAGGCAAATGTTCGTTCCAAGTCATTCATTAAACCTATAAAATACGAGAGTATAATTTCCTACGTATGAAACCTCATCATACAAATGCACTACTGACGTGCATTCAGACATTGAAAGGATATAGGCAATTGCATCAGTTGTAAATCATTGCTAAAGAGTACATTCATTTCATCTATAAATAGTAAAGTGTAGCGCTTTACACAGCTAGCTTGGTTTTAAAGAAACATTGACATGCTTTAAATATGAACATAGTAAAACATAAGAATATTTAAAAGAGTACCAGGAAATTACTAAGTTAATTAAGACTAATATATCGTATTGAAAGATAAGAACATTAGCGTTTAAATAGGATGCTAAAAATTAAAAATAGGATAATTTGTGCCACTCGTTTGTCCTACTTTTGAGACAATTTCACTTAGATGCAGTCCTTTACATCTACTAAACTATTAAAAGTTGAACAAAATAGACAAAATTCAACAAAAAGTACATTTTTGTCAATTATGCAAATACAATAAATGGCAAAAAAAAAATGCCATCATGCATACCTTACAATAAAACTGATTTAAAAAAAAAAACGACATGTAATAAAAATGAGTAGTGTCACCTCTATCGGCGAACCTTACAAATTAAAATAATATTGTATTTCACAGACACTACTTAAGTACTTACCAATTATTTTTTTGTTATTCCATGCTTATTTAAACACAGCTAGATTTATAATTTAAAGTTTTCATAAAATGTTGCAAACTTATTAAAAAACCACTTAAGTGATATAAATTACACAAATTATTTCGGCCTAAGCTTCATAAGAAATAAGTCACAATAAGATTTACGTATCAAAGTTAGTGCTTTTATTTGTGCCATATTTTAAATTAGTTTAAAACGTATTGTTTTTGACAAGATTCATAGATTTAAGTAGATAATTACTCACAAATTTAACTTGAACAATACTGTATGATAATCAAATAAAAAATTTGCAAGTTGTGTTTAGTAATTATTCAGCTCAAAACTTAAATTTTCTTCCTTTTTTTAGTTTGATATGGTCGTATAATAAAAAATTAATATTTTGAACATGCCCAACTTGTTGATTTACCAACGTAGTGTAGTTTAAAACAACAAGAAATGTAAGACATTACGAAATACTATCAACTGGGAAATATTTGGAAAGTGAAATAAATAATCATTGAAGTTTGTCGTATTTACTAATTTTAAACGAACGCCTTTGACATTTGAAACTGAAAATAAACCAATCGTTAAATGTACGATATTTATTAAACATTCATGTAAAACTGCGAAGTGCTACGGCTCTAATTGTTTACTTCAGTTTTTGTTTACAACAAACGTTAAGATCGGTCTCTTATAAGTCATAGTTGCCAGAGGCGTACTGGTCGTAAAACCTTTGGTACGATCATTACCAGACCGGGTCGGCTTTGAGATTTTTGCCAGAAGCAACTCGTAACTAGGATGTCGTTCCCAAGTGCTAATGTGAATTCCGATAAAAGTTGTATTTTTAAACGTAATAATCACTTAAAATCACTAGATATATGATCAAAGAAATGAACATGAGAAATAAACTAGAAAGTAATAGCAACAAATCGTATATAATAAGTAAAAAATGATAAAGCACCATGACTAAATGATAAACCACCATAATATGTAAAAATTCAATAAAAATATTTTATGTTAACCAAAATCTTCGGTAGTATGAAAACTCGATGGAGCCATTCACTTTTAACAGTGTGATGAACAGAAGAGCCATTAACCATAAACCTCTTAGCAATATACATCTCAATTAGGTTTTAATTACTCCAGCATAAGTATTAACCCCGCTAGCAATTTTTTTTTTTATTTTTTGTCTTTGTCTGGATTATAAATTATTTAAAAACATTACTTATTTAAATAATTTTACGACCTAGTCTTAGGCTGATAAGTATACTAAAGAAGTCAAGATCTAAGAATCACCCATTGACGTCTCCTAGCTGCTCTAACATTAAGGGCACTCTATTCTTGTGCACTAACACAAGCACTGACGCTGCTTAGTTTCACTATCAATATCACATTACACCAACTCAAAGGGTCTCTCCCTCTTGAGTCTTCTTACTGTGTTCGCGTTATCGAGATGCTGGATAGCCTCGATATTCACATACTGCAGTAGTCTTCGTTCGTGACTTCTCACAAATTTCTGGATTTCGCTGTGCACAAACTTCACTCCAAGGTTTTTATAGAGATCTTCATTTCTAATGTACGATGTTCCTTAATACTTTGTTTTGAAAAGTTTGATTTTAATGTTGCTTTTTTTGGCACAGCCCCAGAACTGTATACCACACGTCCACACTGGTTTTAATATCTGCTTGTATTGTAGAACTTTATTATGTACTGACAGAGCAGAGTTTCTTCCTAATAGCTAATACATTTTTCGATATCTAATACCCTACCTCCTCTCTTTTCTTTCTGGCATGAGTTTTCCAACGAAGTTTGTGTCAAGTGTTAAACCGAGGTATTCGGCTGTGTTGGTGGTAAGATCTGACCATTCATAGTTACCGGAGTGTGCTGTTCTATCCGTTTGTTGGTAAAGTTTTGGTTTTGTTAAGTTTTATTCTCCCCCTATTTGTCCACGTCTAGGATGGCAGTATCATCAGCAAAAGTAGCTATTGTGTTGTTTTCTAGTTCTGGGAGTTCACAGGTGAAGAATAAATAGATAGAGGACTGTATCTAAGACACTAACTACCCTTCGGCACTCCAGCTTTTATTTCTTTAAGATCAGAGTGGACATCTTCCTGCTTGATCCTAAAAATATCTCTCTGATAAATAAGATATGAGAATAATTTCTGTGTATTGTTTAGGAAGGATGTGTTTTAATTTGTGATGCGGTCCTCCGTACCAAACCCTGTCAAATACTTGCGCCATATCCATTAAAAATCATTTTAAAAAACGAAATCTTGCTTCTAATAGTGGCATTATCTATTGAAATTACATTGGTAATCAATGATGTAACTGTATTTTAATGATCTGACGTGCAATTTTTAATTGAATCATGTTCTTTATTAAATTTCCAAAATCTCCACAATTTTGGTTCATTCGGTCACAGTTCTAAATGGTTCGTTTAGAATAGATAGCATTCCGGATATAGGTACCTATGTAGATGTACATACATGAACTAGTCTCAAAAAAGATAAGTGGAAGGTTCCAGTACGTCCCTGTTAATTTTACAACTGCAAAGGTTTCTTTAATCTCAATGACATTCGTGATTCATCTCCCCAACAACACAAAGAATCCGCGTGGGTTTTTAAATCTCAAGTCTGTAAGCAACTGGGCGACTATGTTAACAGCACGGGCAATAAAACTGACTGATTGACTGAGGAACGTCAACAAACTCATCTCATTAATTATTATATTCAGAAGTATAAATTATCTCTTTCCTTATGCCAATCCTCAAGCTCCATATGCAATCGTTTTTGCCGCCGTTCTTCTTCAGCTCTGTATGCGTTTAACCGTTAAATATCGTCGTTGTCTGTTTTTACTTATAAATCGCAGTCGATTCTTAAAGCTTTCAATTTCCTTCGAAATATACATTTGACGCTTTTAAGTACCAAGGAAACATAATTTTCGAAGTAAATTGTGCGTTATTCTTAAATGCTCCGAGCGTATCGTGGTCGTGGTACACTTTTTTTAATTTCTTTTCCGCTTTTAAGTTGTCGACGCATTGCGATTATTGTTGGTTTCTATATTTACGTTAAGCTTGGCGCCAATAGAACTATTAATATTTTTAGATTTATGTAGAAACATTTTTATCAGCAGTAAAATAAAATTTTCTTGTAATTTATAAGTCTCAAAGATAAAACAAAAATTAAGCAATTGAATTCTCACAAACTTGATTCTTATA
Organism: Elmis aenea; assembly: GCA_947652605.1. Taxonomy (NCBI): domain Eukaryota; kingdom Metazoa; phylum Arthropoda; class Insecta; order Coleoptera; family Elmidae; genus Elmis; species Elmis aenea. The sequence goes on along the minus strand of OX393577.1, from coordinate 49,446,128 downwards.
TGTACTTTGTACATGTAAAAAGTTTAAACAATTACTAGTGAATATTTACTGTGTAAACGTTATTATTACTTTTACAATTTAAAAACGATAGTAACTGTGAATATTTTTTTTTTAACTGAATAACATTTAAATTTTAAGTTACAAAACATAAAATTATACCTTGAATTCTTTAGGAAGAAAATACAATATGCACGTATTACTTAACTTTTAATAATGTCTTCAAAAATACATGTGTTGGTAGGAATTTTCCTGACTAGTTCTTTCATCAAATTACTTATCTGTTTTATCTGGAATGTTGTTATTTATATCTTAACATTTATTTCAGGTTTGGGACTATCTCCAGAATATCTAACTGCTCGAGGTCTTACTGATTTACATCAAAATTCTACCTTGGCCAGTAGCGAGTTTCCATACAGTTTAGATGGTATGTATCTACTCAGTTTTATTTTCATTAAATAAGTTTTTTTTTATTAATATCTATTTTCTTACTATTATTTAGTAATTTTGGGATGGTGTTCAATTTTTTTTTTAATAATTTAATATTCATCAAAACCCTGAATTGTTATCAGTACATAAAATTTACCTATATTCGTTTGAAATCTAAAAAATTTGCTGATAAGGCATTCAAAAAAACTTCAATTTTATTATTTCTTGTAGGTTCCAGATTAAACAGCCCTCGACCAGGAAGTTTGCGACAATCACGGAAAAGAGCTCTCTCATCTTCACCTTATTCAGACTCATTTGACATAAATTCCATGATCCGTTTTTCCCCAAATTCTTTAGCATCCATCGTAAATGGTTCCCGATCGTCGAGTGCAAGTGGCTCCTATGGCCACTTATCAGCTGGGGCCATTAGCCCGGCCCTCAGTGCAGTGCATCCTAGCATGCACTTGCAGCAACTTCAAGCCCATTTGATAAGAAGTGCCGGCTCCCTATTACCACTTCCACCGGCTCCTGCACCTCCTCATCCTATGTATTCACTTCAACATCATCCTCTCCATACTTCAACTGGCCATAATATTACAAAGACTGATGTAAGTTTGAGATTTAAAGAAAACAAAAAAAGATATTATGACCAATAAATTTTTTTGCAGACTTTATGTGGTGTTGAGAAAAAAATTAATGCAAGTAACCTAACGTCATTAGATGATGGAGGTAGAAAACCACGGGTAAAGAAAGAATCATCAAACAATTCTGTTAGTGGTCAATGTGTTACTTCCTCCGAAGGGCAAGGAGACCCAGCTGATCTCAAGGATGAACCAGGAGATTTTATAGAAACAAATTGCCACTGGAAAGATTGTGCAACTGAATTTCCTACTCAAGACGATTTAGTTAAAGTAAGTTTTTCTAAAAACTATCCCATTCCCTCACAATCCTCCACCCATTTCTGAAATAAGTGTCATTTAACTTCCTCTAGCCTCAATTCTTTTCCATTTTTCTAGATATCATCATTAATTTTGGTCTTTTCAAAAAAAATCTTTACAACTTCTAACTTTATTTGGTATAATTTTTATTTTTAAGTTCCTGGTTTTTATATTACACTCCTTAATCGTTTTTTAACCTTTTCGGTTTTTCATGACACCCCATTATTATATTTTTCCCTCTGCCTTTCCATTTTTTCCAGGTAGGTATTTAACTTTTCCTTAAATTTACTTCATTATTATCCCCTCAAAATGTACAAACAAATGCACCAGATTTATGCAGGTTTTTGTTTTACAGCATATAAACAATGATCATATTCATGCAAACAAAAAGTCATTTGTGTGTCGATGGGAAGGTTGCTCAAGAGCTGAAAAACCGTTTAAGGCACAGTACATGCTGGTGGTACACATGCGCCGTCATACAGGAGAGAAACCCCATAAGTGCACGGTAATTAACTAATTAAATATTTTACAGGTTTTTGATAATTGAATCACATTTATAACTTAATAATTTTATTAATTTTCAAACATAATTTAATGTCATAAATTTTAGTTTGAGGGCTGCTATAAGGCGTATTCAAGGCTAGAAAATTTAAAGACTCATCTACGATCTCACACAGGAGAGAAACCCTACACTTGTGAGTACCCCGGCTGTTCAAAAGCGTTTAGTAACGCATCGGATCGTGCCAAACATCAAAATCGAACCCACAGTAATGAGGTAAGAATTCAAACAACCGCAGATTATTATCTAACAAGGACTAAAACGTTTGTTTTTTCTGACCTGAACAACAAAAAAATGATTTTCTGCTTTTCTTTCTCGATGAAACAAAAAAAAATACATACAAACATTTTCAACCCATTAGCAACAAAATTATAAGTGCAAACTTGTATTTATTCCAGAAACCGTATGTATGCAAAGCACCTGGTTGTACAAAACGATATACAGACCCCAGTTCATTACGAAAACATGTAAAAACTGTACATGGAGCAGAATTTTATGCAAATAAGAAACACAAAGGTATAGAAGGTCCCAATGACGATGGAGCAGCTGGCTTGGACTCAAGCCCACGCAGCGAAGATATGCAAAGCCATAAAACCCCAAGTCTCAGTAGTCCAAGCATTAAATCAGAGGTAAATAATAATGAAATGTTTTATTCCGCTCACTTTTACTAAAACTTTCAAATATTTTACAAATAACAAAATATGCCTCATGAAAGAAACTATTTTTTTACTGGGTAGAATTAAATTTAAAACATTTTCTAATTACAGTCTGATGTTAATTCACCTGGACAACAGCAAGGTAGTCCTTTGGGTATGACTCAGCTTGCAGGTGCTTGTCATGAAGACATGTCTGGTGACAATAGTTCTACAGTACAAAGAAATGGCCCATTGGATGATCCTGCGTGGCCATATGATGCGGAAGATCTGGAAGTGAGTAGTTCCTTAATAAATTTCAATTATGAATTTTTGGTTTTAAATGCTCATATGCTTATTCACAATTACAATGTTAGTAAATAAAGCATTAATTAATACCTTATCAATTTTTTAGATTGAATATCTGCCAGAAGTAATAAGGGTAATGGTGGGCATTGGAACGGATCGTGGTGGTGTAACAGTTAACAGCCAAACATCAAGAAACACATTAAAACCTCGACCGCAAACAAAAGCTACCTCAGCACTTCCGTCGATGTCGGCTGTTCAACGTAAAAATATCATCATCACAGACTTAAACAAACGAATAAATGATCTTAAAGTAGAAGGAGGAATAACAGGTCCAGCTCAAAATAAAACACAGTTAACAGATTTACAACAAAGACTACAGCCTCCAGGCAATACCCAAGCTCAAATAAGAAGAGACAGCAACTCAACTGTAAGTTCTTACTATGGCAGTATGAGAAGTGCGGAAATGAGCCGAAAAAGTAGCTTAGCTTCACAGGTAATTACTTCATTTAAATTTTTTGTAATGTGAGTACTCAAAATTATATTGTATACACAGGCATCGAGTATGCGACCTGGAGTGGGACCGAGTTCTTTTTATGACCCTATATCAGCTGGTAGCTCAAGAAGATCAAGTCAGTTATCCACAGCAACAACAGGAGGGATCAGCATTCCTCCTCCACCACCATCACACCTTCTTGCTGGACAATTACAGCGACTACAATCAGCACCCTCTAGTAACCCCAATCTTGTTTTACAAGTAAGTACTCATAGTGTTTATTATGTTTAAAGTTTTTTAATGAATTTGTTTCAATTTAGCCACAAAATGTATCACTGCAACAAACGGCCATCCAACAAACCTGGTTATCAAGCAAATTACCAGAAAATATTTCACAGTCGAGTACAACTAGTACTGGTGATACCCGGCGAATGTCTGAACCTTGTCATACACTAACAGACAGAAAGAGTCCACCGCCAAGACCAGCATCTGTTTCTCTTTCACCTCTTAAAGGTCCTGTTAACTCGACAGAATTACATCCTAATCAGGCCGTTGTTCTAGATGAAGTTGGTGAAGGTGAAATGCTTGAAAACAAATTAGTAATACCAGATGAAATGGTGCATTATTTAAAACAAGTCGCAGACAATCAACATACCGACTTTAATAATCTGTCATGGAATGAATCATCACCACCAAGTGGAATAAATGGATGTCAGAAACCAGTACCAAGTCCTGGTAGAATGATGCCATCCCCTTCATTGCAAATGCTACCGTCACCAGGTTTGAACCAAGTCATGCCATCACCATCTTCACATTTCAATCATGTTTTACCATCCCCTCAAGGAAACAGTATGCTTTCTCCTGGTGGAGCGTTAAATCAGGTCATGTCACCTCACAGCAATAATGGAGTGAACCACAATATGCCACCCTCTGGTAATTTGAATCAGATGATAGCATCCCCAGCATCAAACTTGAACCAAATAATGTCATCACCAGCTAATAATATGGGCCAAATGATGCATTCTCCAGTGTCTAATATGAATCGAATGTTGTCATCACCAGCTCCAACTATGGGACAAATGATGCCATCTCCGGCTTCAACCATGAATCAAATGATGCATTCACCATCATCAAATATGAATCAAATGATGCCATCACCAGCTCCAGGCAGCTATGGAAACATACAAAACCCTCTAATGTCACCTGGACCAAATATGAATCAAATCATGTCTTCCCCTGCATCAAACCAGATGGTTCACTCACCGGCAGCAAATACCATTACACATATGGTACATTCACCAGCACCCAATATTAACCAGATGGTGCTTTCACCTGGTGCTAATCAACCCGTGCCATCACCTATGTCTGTTAGATGCCAGACACAATTAATGTCACCAAATGCAACAAATTTAAATCACATGGTACAAAGTCCAAATCCACAACTTATGTCTCCATCCCAGAATTGCAATGTTATGGTGCAAAATGGCCATATGATGATGCAGAACAATGCAGTTATGGCATCAAACATGAATATGCAAAACCAGTGCTTCAGTCGGCAAACACATAACGTGTGTTACATGCAACATGGGAATAACTGGGAACACAATGGACAAACGCAACAAAATCGATGTCCAAGTCAACCTCAGCTGCAAACATCCAATAACCACAACATGTGTCATCCAGGAAATGGTAATGCAACTTATAACAACATTTGTCGACCACATGTACAAAACAATACTTACATGTCTCCAACTGTCCCTGTACCATCAGCAAATTCATGCACCAGTCATTCATTCCAAAATATGTGCAACCAAAATGGTTATATTCCAAATGGTTGCCAACAACCTAAGCACATGAACAACTATACTTGCAACAGTCCCTACCCAACTGTGCAAAATACGACGTACAATTGTGTGCCAAACATGAACGAACCACTTTCATCACCTGCCATGGCAACTCCAGCACCAAACGAAATGGTGATGCAACCACAACAGGCACAGATGGCTCGACCATGCTCCCACTATGAACAAAACTGTTATAGACAGCCGTACAACAACCAGTGTGTTAATAACACTAACGACAACAGCAACCTATATCACACCTGTACTAACTGCAATAACCATAAAGTTAATATGTATAATCAGACACAGACTAAGTGCTTTCACCAGTGTTCAGACAATGAAATTCAGTGCAAAGATATCAGTCAATCACAAATGTCGCCGGGAATTTTAAATCCTAACAATCAAAATAAAGGTCAAGTGAATCAACAAACAGTGAATGGAAACACTCCAGCCATAACACAGCCACTGGGTATGCGACAAGAAGCCTATCAAAGAACTTTAGAATATGTTCAAAATTGCCAGTCGTGGGTTGGTAATACTGACGTTGTTAGTAGTAGTACACATCCCTTGGCTAATAAATGTTCAGAAACAACAAGTTCTAATATGGTTGTTAATGATATGACATCCTCATTAAGTTCGTTATTAGAGGAAAATCGTTACTTGCAAATGATCCAGTAAAATAGTTGCACTTATATAAGCCTAAAACTTCCATGGGTAAATAGATACATTTAAGAAAGCTCAAAATCACCAAGATGTACAAATAAGTTTATTTTTAAAAACCTTTAAAAGACATGCGTTTGTTAATAACTCTTATTAGTAATAATCTAATAATGCTCCAAATACTACACAGTGCTCTTAAAATTATACAATTGAATTATTTATAAATTAACACAGTTCAGGCTTGATAAAATGTAAGGTGACCAACTTTTTCACAATGAAAAGGAGGACAAATAAATTGAAGAAAAAAATATCGGAAATAAAAGAAACATTTTAATCAGTGCAACAATAATACACTATAATATGATAAATGTGCAATAATAAAGACATTTTTGTAACATGTAAATATGCTTACATACCTATTAATTATTATTTAAATGAGTACCTTTCCACTGAATGAATATTTTTTGTCAATGTATCGAAAAGGAGGACACTTTTCGAGGGAGGACAGAATTAACAAAAGAAGGACTGTCCTCCCTAAAGGAGGACGGTTGGTCACCTTATAAAATGTGTTCGTATAATTTAATTTACTTAATTTTGTTGTTTTTTGTTTACCCATAAGGAATTGTATATTGTGATAAAAGATGTAATTATTTTTGTAAGTAAGCTCATAATTTTCAAGCAATATTTAAGATAAAGGCTTTAACTTTGTAAAATTTAGGTAGCTGTAAAATTATAAATATGTTTTAAATTGTAATTATTTATAATAATATTAGGAATTTTGCGATCTCAACATTGCAAAGTGGGCCATAACTGCCATCAATGTTCATATCAAGACAATAAGGACGATTTGTTTTAAACAGTTTTTTTTTTTTTAAGATAAATGATAGTGTAAATATGTTTAGTTTTAAAAATATATTTTGTATGTGCTATTGAAACTATTTAATAAATATATGATATGCTTATGCAGATGTTTTATTTACCAATAATCGCACCTCAAACTTTAATTGCATTTAATAAGGTACTAATTATGTGAAAGTACAAAAAACATTTCACTTTCACATAGGTAAATCTGATTGGACTCTAGCCTACACAAAAATAAAAGTTAAACTGCTTTAAAAAGTTTAATTTGTTTCTAATTTGCCCTCGGCTATGAACGTCTTATTTAGACCTGTAGGGTTATTCTATAACTTTTTAAATCCAGTTTGATTCTGAAAAGTTTTAAAGTAATATGCATAGTTTTGATTCTGAAACCAGTTTAGGTAAGGTGACAATACCCGCTTCTGGCGGAACAGTCCCGATTTTTAATAATTTATCCCGAATCCCGCGAGGTGGAGAAAAAAAATTGCATTTCCCAGTTTACTGTAAAACAATTAAAAATAAATAAGGTGATATTACAATAACTGAAGTCTCTAATGAATTTAAATTTAAATGCTAAGGTAGATTTAAAAATAATTTCGTTCCTTTAACTCATGAAATGTTTTCCTTTCGTCCATACCCGCATCCTGTCCTGGGCAATCAGGAAGAGAAGCTCATCACGGTGTGTTCACAAGTGGCGCAAACGTAAGCATCAAAGAAATACTGTTTGTTTTCTTGAAAATATTAAAATCAGAGTGTATATATGTCCTTTCTCACGACCGTCATTCATTTTGTCGGTAAAAGAGGGTCAGGTTAGAGGCCTGTAAAAGCTTTTTTGTGCGATCGTACTAGAACAGCTGTTTGACGGACGCGTTAGCAACCATAAAGTACTGCATTACCGGCCCTCTCCTTAGCAACGGCCGTAAAAGTTACTTTTCAGGCCGTTACCCTTAGCAACGGCCGAAAAAGTAACTTTTACGGCCGTTGCTAAGGAGAGGGCCGGTAATGCAGTACATACGCCGTCAGCTGTCAGTGACAGAATGTCACGTAGTTTCTAACCTATAATTTTGAAAATTACTAAAAATTTTAATTGTTTTTAATTCGATCGCACAAAAAATGTAATATGCACCTTGGCCAAAACGTACTTTTTCGGCCTTGATACATAAATAACTATTTTTTTAAGCAATTAACATTTGCCGTTACATATATTCCGTGTGCTTACGTTTGCGCCACTTGTGAACACACCATGATGAGCTACTCTTCGTGATTGCCCTGTCCTGTCCCACCTAGAATTAGTAGTAGTAGTAAAAGTTTATTGGTGCTTCGTTATTACCATTGTTAAATGAAAGTTTTGTTTAAAACCAAAATAATAGATTACTACTGCTGTACCCTAAAACAAGCAGAGCATTAAAATGTTTACGAAAATGGTGATTTTGGTGCAATCGAAATTATAGCTATTGATAATGTACTATAGTCAACTATAGTGCTAGAGTTTGTGAATAACGGGCATATTATAGATTTTGACTAAGTCAAAGCGTGATAATTTATAGGTTAAGTAGTGTTGTTTATCATTTTAAATTCTTTTAAACACAGTTATTTCTTCTTAAAAACTCATTTTTTCTAAACAGAAAACATTTCATATTTTTGTGGTTATAATAATAATAATTTAATGCTAATATATTACAAACAACTTCTAAAATGAACAAAAAGGGACTTACAAAAGATTACTTGCGATATGTACCTGCAGGAAACTTTAATATAATTGCAAGTTTAAATTGTAACATAGTATTTGTTACTCTGCAAGGTCAAGAGGGTCGATATGTGGCTGTTGGGGCTTGTGAACATGTAGTTATTTGGGACATGCGATTAGGCGAGAAGGTAAAGGGAATTAAATTGTTAAATATAAATTATGCATGTACAGTTTAATTTTAGGCACAAGTTTTACCAGGAGAGAAGTCTGCTGTAACGTGTTTGTGTGCTAGTCCAAATAAACAGTATTTGGCTGTAGGTTACGCTGATGGAAATATTCAGATTTATGACTTAATTACTGCTGATGTCGTATGCACTTTTTCTGGTCATCGAGGTGAAGTTATTTCTCTTGCTTATGACAATATTGGCCATAAGTTAGCTTCTGGTTCTAAGGTTTGTAGAAATAAAGTGAAATGTATGTGGATATATTTTAATTTGTATTTTATAGGATACTGATATAATTGTATGGGATACAGTTGCTGAAGCAGGTGTCTGTCGATTATCAGGTCATCGTGGGCCAGTAACTCAACTTGTATTTTTATCACAGCAACCTATTTTAATCTCGGGTGGTAAAGATAGTTATGTTAAATTCTGGGACTTGGACACACAACATTGTTTTAAAACTTTAGTGGGACATCGCACTGAAGTAAGAGTTTTGTATTTTACATTTTCTATAACAATAGAAATATCATTGTAGGTTTGGGGTTTAACGTTGATGAAAGATGATCGATATTTAGTCACTGGCTGTGGTGATGCTGAACTTAGGGTTTGGAAGTTATTGCACAGAGATTCCGAAGCTGAAAACAAAACTCCGATTGAACAATTGTCATCTACGCTGGAGATAACAAATTTGGATGATGCCGATGATCCCACAGTATGATTGTTTCTTCAAGTTTTAATAAGAACAATACTAATTTTTTAATTATTTAGTACCCACTTCAGTGCCACAAAGCTGGATCTTTATTGCGATCTGGAAAAGGCAGAGTAACAACCATGTTCAGTGATTCTACAGGTCAAATATTAGGCTGCCATGGAACTGATAAACAGATTGAATTATTTTACTTTTGCTCTGATGATGAAGTACAAACCCGGCATAAAAAACGGCTCAAGAAGGAAAGAAAGAAGAAAAGGTAAGTTGTTTTGTTGTGTTTTATTGTTTTATTAAAAGATTTTATAAATGTGCTACGGCCTGATTGCACAAAGCAACACTGGTGTTAAAATACAAGTTAATCCTAAAACTAGGCAATATCAGAATCAATCATGCTATGATATTGCCTAGTTCTAGGGTTAACGTGGTTAAATGCCAGGTTTAGTGTTTATGCAATCAGACTTAGATGTTTCATTTGATGAAATGGATCATTTTCATACACTTTATATACTCAAACAGTGTAGTTTAACATGAAATTTAATTTAAGTTGGTAGCTTTAAAAGTGATTTGAGCCTAATTTTTCATATGTGATATACAGGGTGGTGCTTTTTCGATGCTCACCATTGCTATCTTGGAAACGGTAAGAGATACAAGGTCGGTTAAATAAGAGATACAAGGTCGGTTAAATAAGAGAAAAGTTGCACATTTTTATGGCGATAAAGAATTTAATAAAGAAATCCTGGATATTTTGATTCGTTTTTGATTTATTACAAAAAAGGTGAAAAATGTGATTTTAGAAAAATATTATTATCTTCCCTGCCATTGACGCTATTTCATTTAAACTTGGTAACTTTATGTTTTTGACCGTCTTGGGTTTGATGACGTCAACAGAATTTTTTTAAGCCTTTTAGATTTCAAGTTGCGATAGTCAACTTTTTTATTTCTTATGGCCGCCATATTGGATTTTTACACCATCAGACAGACAAAAAAATTAGCTTTTCAGATTGGTAACCAACATACCTTTTTTCTTTCAAAAAACCTGTTGAAATTTTAAAATTTGTATAAATCTATGTACCGCGTGTAACTGAAATCAGGCTCACCCCCTTTTTTTCTTTAGTTTTGAATTTAGACAAATGAAATTTTAGACATGTAAAATTTGCAAAAAAACTGGATTATTTGAACATGGGTACACTTTTGTTTCACTTCTGGTTTCGCCGGAAATGGCCATAACTTTGTTATTTCAAATGGAACACCCTGTATATTTTTACATTTTTGGAAAGAGGAAACGATTTTGGATACAACTGTACCATTTTGGTTAATTTTTATAACCTCAAATAATTTTTTTGACAAAATAAAAAAATTAATTTAAGTGTGCCTTGACCCGCATAAATTCAATTTTATTTTGTCAACAAGTGTCCGAAAAACGGTTTTGTAAAAAAACACAAAAAAAACATTTGTTTTGTTGCCATTTGGCATAGTCAACTATGATTATTAGGATATCTTACAATAATTTGAAATTTTTAATGCCTGCTCCTAATAAAAATACCAAGTTATTGGTATTGTTGAATTCGCCAGAAAATACTCTATTTAAATAACCGCATGCGCCACCCCCGTTCCATTTAAAAAAATTGATTTTTTGTCAAAAAACCAATTTCGCAACCTTTAAGGTCTATTAAAGCAGCCCAAATGTCAATTAAAATTTACAAAACCGTTTTTCTGACACTTTTTGACATAATAAAATTCAATTTATGCTGGTCACGGCACACTTAATATAAAATTTAATTTTTGTCAAAAAATTATTTGAGGTTATAAAAATTAACCAAAATGGTACAGTTGTATCCAAAATCGTTTCCTCTTTCCAAAAATGTAAAAATATACAGGGTGTTCCATTTAAAATAACCGGAAGTGAAACAAAAGTGTACCTATGTTCAAATAATTCAGTTTTTGCAAATGTTACATATTTAAAATTGCATTTGTCTAAATTTAAAACTAAAGAAAAAAAGGGGGTGAGCCTGATTTCAGTTACACCCGGTATATAAAAGAGCTTGTTTGTGTGTTTGTTTGTTTGTTCGCTATACAATCCTAGGTCCGTTGACCGATCGGGACCAAATTTTGCACAGTTACTATTTAGGACCTTGCAGATCTAACGCCAAACTTTAAGTACAAGCACATTTTACCAATTTAAAAAAAAAAAAAATACTTGGACAGGATTCGATCTTACGTCGGCAAATACCTGGTCATAGCACGATACGGCGCGGTGTATTTCACAAGTAAAGATTGTTTTGTATACAATTAGTAATAAATGTACATGAAGTATTATTTTTATTAGTACATTTTTAATTGTAACAAGACGAAAGAAAATAAATTTGAGTTATTATTCAATTTTTAAGCAATAAATAGTTATTTTTTAAGGAATTATAAGAAAATGAAAAGATGATTGATCAGAGTATGTCATTTGTGTATGATTTGGAATTATTGGGCTTATTCAAGTTAAAACAGTAATTAAAATTGTAATCGCCCGTGCAACGCCGGGTAAACCATCTTGTAATCTATAAAATCGTGAATGTTCTGAAAAACAATTGAAATTATAATATAAATAGAAGTCACACAACATTTTATAGGTCTAATAAAATAACGAAATTACAATAAATTTAAAACACCAGATAAATAATTATTTAAATCTTTTAAAGTGCGTGCCGTTATGTATGATGTACTGGTTAGTCCTCAAATTCATTTCGTCCACTGCCTTTAGCATAGTTTGTCTCGAAATAGAGTCGAAACCATTTTTGATTTTACGGTGAAGAAGTTCAATATTTTCCGTTAGGGTTGCATAAACAACATCAATGCAAAAGTTATCCATAGGCGTTAAACATGGCGATCACGGAGGCCAATGAACAGGACCATACGTACCAAGTCATGAATTTTGAAAGCGTACATCTAAATTAATATCCTTTTACAATGCGGGCGTTGTGAGGACCAGCTCCTTCTTGCTGAAACTACTGATGATTTTGAATTGTTAATAATGGCAATTCGCCTAACATATCTTCTAAATATGTTTTCAACAATCTTAATTTCGTTATCATTAGACCAATAAAATGTTCTGTAGCTTTTATTTATATCATAGTTTCAGTTGTTTTTCAGAGCATTCTCGATTTTATGAATTATTTACACAAATTTTCAAATTTCAACATGTTTTTTGAAAGAAAAAGGTATGTTGGTTACCAATCTGGAAAGCTATTTTTTTTGTCTGTCTGATGGTGTAAAAATCCAATATGGCGGCCATAAGAAATAAAAAAGCTGACTATCGCAACTTGAAATCTAGAAAGCCTAGAAAATTTCTGTTGATGTCATCAAACCCAGGACGGTCAAAAACATAAAGTTACCAAGTTTAAATGAAATAGCATCAATGGCAGGGAAGATACTAATATTTTTCTAAAATCACATTTTTCACCTTTTTTGTAATAAATCAAAAACGAATCAAAATATCCAGGATTTCTTTATTAAATTCTAAATCGTCATAAAAATGTGCAACTTTTCTCTAATTTAACCGACCTTGTATCTTTTACCGTTTCCAAGATAGCAATGGTGAGCATCGAAAAAAGCACCACTCTGTATACAGGATTAGGACAAAGTCCGGAGATGTTATTTTCAAACTTTTTTTTAAAATTTTGGCTTGAATATATAGTAAGAAATTAAAAATATATTTATGATCTTTTCAATATTTTTGTATTTCCGGTTTAGCAGGAAATGACCGCAACTTAATTTTTTTTTAAACGCCCATTACATTTTTACATTTAGAAACATTATCATCAAGGGTTTTATTATAAAATAAAGACCCCTTGAACGTTACATTAAATTCCTGGGTTTATGCATTCGACAATGTCGCGGTGGCAAAGGCTAACCATTTTTTTATGTTGCTTCTGTAATGGAGCTGTGAGTTGAAAAATACAACAATTAGACTTTTCTCTATCAGCTTAATTTTTTTGTTACAAAAACCCAACTTACCCAAATCTACCTGCATAAAATTTTTGGGTCAAGAAAAAAGTAGACTTTCGGCGTCGGTGACAAAGACCAACCTAATTTTTGTCTTTTTCCAACTTATAGCTTCAACACAGAATGCACGTTAAAAAAAATCTGCCTACGCCGCTTTGATACTGTCGCGTTCAAAAAAATTGGCTCTAACGCGCGATCAACTGGAGTTATCCGCTTCGCGTGTACAAGGCCTCAAATCGTACAGCATGGCACAAACGCGATAAAACCGCTCGAACCCAGTTCGTAGAACAAGGTCAACGGTGCAAAAGCGGTAAAAATGCCCAAATTTAAATCGTACAGCCTCGGTATTAGTGCGAAAAGAACTCCCGAACTCAGTTCGTAGAGACCAGTCAAGGGGTTAATAACAACCAAAAAAACTGACTATCACAAAATCAAGATACATGTAACTAGTGTCAGTTTGTTGTCAAATGTTTTTGTTTATTATTAAAAAACTTTAACCATGATGATTAAAATTACAGAATCAGAGCATATTGAAATTTTAGTTATTCAGTTATTTTATTTTTATTTTAAAATAATGGTGCCTGTCCACGTGAGAGTAAACAACTCCCGATAGCAGCGTCGCCAAGGATACAGCCAATCACGAGACTCTCAGGGGCTGTATCCTTGGCGACGCTGCTATCGAGAGTAGTTTACTCTCACGTGGACAGGCACCATTAAACCCTTGATGATGTTTCTGAATATAGTTTAATATTTTGCATATGAAAATGTAATAATACTTAAGTTGGGGTAATTTCCTGCTAAACTGGAAATGCAAAAAAAAAACAAATTCATGAATAAATTATTTATTTTTTACCATGTAGCTAAGCCAAAATTTAAAAAAAAGGTTTGATAATAGATTATTCTGGAACTTTGTCCTAATCCTGCATTTTGCAACATCCATGATCATGGCCATCGTGAATATCTCGTTTGTTTTTAAAAATATGCCCAACAAACTTCTTATATTATTATATGGTAACAAAGTGCATATATTGGCACAAAAATAAATAGATATTTTGAAGTATTTTAATGTATTATTTAACTTTCTTTTCTTGCACTAGTTAGTATGGTTAAAAATCAAAAAGATTTTTTATCTTCCCACTCGTAAAAACATTTGTATACTTCAGTTACGATTTTTGTTTAATTGGTTGTATCAGTAGGCTATAAAAACAATCTCTTTGCATAAGTGAGAGTATGTCATGACTTAAAAAACCAAGAAAAAACATTCAAAAGTCTTAGTTAGACCTATAGTATGTATTCATTGGCTACTGATGTATAGATTTTGACATTTTCCTCAAAAAAAAGAGTCAAATATGGACATTTTAGAAAGATTAAAAACATTTTTATTATCTTGATTTTGACAAAAAATCACTATTATTTGAAAAACAGTTGTATATCGCCTTTATTAAGTGCATCAAAATTTTCAAAATGTTTTTTATTTGTGTGTGCAGCTTTTTTTGCCAAGTAATGGAGGTAATTAAGATGGTAATATTTGGATGCTCTTTACATAAATAAAAAATCAGCATGCAAATATCATTTTTGTTTTTAAAAGCTGCTATGCAACACAGAAGTTGTTTTCTTATCCTTACACATTTTGGCAATAAATTTTTGAAAATATTTCTATGCCATATAAACAAATTTTACCCTTAATAAACTTCATATGAAGTTGTTTCTAAAAGCCGAGGTAGTCAAGGTGGTAATGAATCTGGTAAAAACTTCATTTGGTTTTACCATAGTGTCTATAATAACTCCTGTTTCTTTAAAAAAAACTTTTTTTTGTTCATTAGGAAAGATGATACTATGGAAACAGATGAAAACGAACCTCAAGTTCCCGAAAACTTGGAGCTTAGCTTACGTGACGAAGTTAGGAGGTTGACTACCATTGCACTTACCAATAAACCAAAATCATTGCATTTAGTGTTGGGTAATGGTGGTGAATTGCGTATTACTGTAACACTTTCTAATAATACAGTGGAATTGTACACTTTACAAACAGCAACTAAAGATGCACAACCTCAGTGCTTGAGATCTATAGTTAATCAAGGACATCATGGTGAAGTCAGAGCTATTTGTTTTAGCAGTGATAATTTAGCAATTGTTTCTGGTAGTGGAGAATCAGTCAAAATGTGGAATCGACCTTCTCAAACATCACTTCGTACAATAGAAACTGGGTACATATATTCATGACCTTAAACCTTAAAGAAACTTTGCTATTAAATAACTTTTAAAATTTTTTGACACAAACAAATGTTTGTATAATAAAAATAATGTGGATTTTATGTATGTGTTTCGTTTTTAGCTATGTGTTGTCAAGTGTTTTTGTTCCTGGAGACCGTCATGTTCTAGTTGGTTTGAAAGATGGAAGAATGCTAATAATAGATATTGCAGCAGGTGACATTTTAGAAGACATTCCTGCCCATACGAATGAATTGTGGTCAATTTGTTTACAACCAGACCTTGTAAGTATCAGATTTTACAAATTTAGTCTGCAAGGATGGTAACAACTGAATAATGGATTTTGATGGGTTTAAACTTCAGGGGTTCTTAAAGTACGGCCCGCGGACCCTAAAAATACGGCCCGCTCGATGTCAGACCATCCGCCATCTTGAAATCATACCAGATAGTTTACTTTTTACAACAAAAAATATATATACTTACTACCTACATATTTTGACATTTCGAGATTTTATCGGTTCTCCACGAACCGAGGTCTCAAAAACACTTCATTTTTTTGGCCCGCAAAATATTCGGAGTCTACAATTTGTCCCGCCTGGTCAAAACTTTGGAAACCCCTGGTTTAAAGTTTTAGTGTTTCTTAACAATAAATCCTTTAAATTGCACTATTAAATGATTTTTGCACATAATCTCAATTTTATGTTCCAATGAAAGAAAAAGTTTTAATGCTAAATCTCTAATAAAGTATTTTTTTAATATTACATTTGTTATCACAGTTAAACCCTTTCGAACCGACCTTTTTATTTATGGAAATGTTGTTTTTTGTCATTATAGTACATGTCCCACTAAATATAAAATCGCATATACAGGGTGTCACACGAAAAACGCCGCAAGCTGTAACTCCGTTATTTGTGGTCCGATTTTGGTGAACAAAAAAGTAAATGAAATGGCTCCTCAAATACTATAAACTGAATTGGATTTCAATTTTTTTCAAGTTGAATTTAAATGTCAAACGATAGTCTTTTTTTTCCAAATGGCACCATCTATTTTATTTTACTAAATCTGGTAAAAAAAAAGTTTTAATTCAATGATGTAATCATAAATTAATTTTAGTGCTAAACTAATAAGGAAATAAAAGATAAAAGTTTAACAGAAATAAGTTGGGTTTCACAAAATTTTCAAGTGTGCCGTGGAAAACAAAAAAATCTTTATCAACAAATGTCTTTTAAATACCACACTGACGTTTAAATGACATTTGTTGATTAAGATTTTTTTGTTTACCACGGCACACTTGAAAATTTTGTGAAACCTAACCTATTTTAATTAAACTTTTATTTTTTATATCTTATTAGTTTAGCACTAAAATTAACTTATTATGAATACATCATTGAATTCAGAAAAAAAATGTCTACCAGATTTAGTAAAAAAAAATAAATGGTGCCATTTGGAAAAAAAATTGACTATCGTTTGACATTTAAGTTGAACTTGAAAAAAATTGAAATCCAATTCAGTTTATAGTATTTGTGGAGCCATTTCATTCACTTTTTTGTTCACCAAAATCGGACAACAAACAACGAAGTTACAGCTTGCTGCGTTTTTTGTGTGACACCCTGTATCTGAAAAAGTAAACTAAACAATTCTTTTATCCACATTCTTGGAAAAGTTCCTTATCAAAATCATTTCACAAATGGTCGGCAGCGTATTGCAACTCCTTTTCGATAAGCTCACGTTTTCTAAAGCAAGTTCTTTGATTACTGGTGGGAAACGTATGGCCAAAAAAGGAAAAGAAAAATAGTGGAGAGACAAATATGTCCCATTAACATCAAATGTACATAAACAAGTACAAAGTAAACGAATGAGACACTCACTGACTCGTATGTTGACTGTATTAATCCCTCTGGAATTGTTAGAATTCCCCATGAGGCACCTATAACCAGTGGTGAGCTGTAGGGAACTCGCGCGAGCCCTTTGTTAAATTATTCCTTAATTTGCGAGCCCCTTGTTCTTCTTGTTAACCATTTTCTCAAGAAAAAATATATCTTAAAATCATTGTCATTGCATACATTTGTAAAGCGACCAAGTCATGCCTATCAAGCAATGACGATTAAATTTAGAATAACCAGTTGCACAATAGAATTTTTTGAGTTATGTACAATCACTCGATTATTCACGTTTGAATTTAAAATGCCATTTTTTTTCCAACATATAATTAACATTATTTTTTTGTCTTTATTTAACTATGAGCGAGCCCTTTGTTAAAAATTTCATAGCTCACCACTGCCTATAACCCATTCAGCACGAAAATTTTATGACACAGAGAGACATTTTTTTCCTTGACGATGCTTAGTCTTGTTTAAATGTAAACGGTTGATCTACTTATATGAGGATGGTTTTATTCGTTTGCATTTTTTCATTTAATTTATTAAACCCCAAAACACATTTTCGTAGCATCTGTTCTAGATTGCCAGATGCCAACAATAGTTCATTATGGAACTCTATTTGGAAAACACTTTTAATTAATAATTAATTATTGATTAATTATTATTAAACAACCGAAACTATTTAAATATTTTTTGTTTTAGAAAGGGTGTGCTACAGGTGGTGGAGATAAGACAGTAAAGTTTTGGCAGTTTGAACTAATTGTTGACGAAAAAAGTGAAAGTAAAGCAAAAGTATTATCTTTATTGCATACACGAACTCTTAAGTTGGAAGACAGCGTTCTTTGTGTTCGAATAAGTCCAAATAGTAAGTTTGTAGCAGTTGCGTTACTGGACTCCACTGTAAAAATCTTTTTTGTTGATACATTCAAGGTAAGTTTTGAGTTTAATTTTAGTAATTAATTTATTTTCACTGATCGTTGAAAAATAAAATGCATGTGCTTTTTTTAATATGCTGATATTTAACCAGGATATACAGGGTGTCCCAAATTCGAGTAAATGCATGGGGATCTCGCTTATCTTAAGAGCTACGAGGTCGGTTAAATTAGGGCAAAGTTGCGAAATTAGATGCTCATCAAATATCTGCAAAGAAAACTTTCATAGCTGTCTTAGTTCAAAAGTTATTCAAGAAAAACTGAAAAAATTAATTTTGGTTTTTTTGCCCTATACCTACATTTTTTAAGATATGGACAATCTAGAAGCACTTCTCCATGGCAACCTCTTACGCTTTCTATTTTGAGATAACATAGAATTTCCAACTACGTTTCGTCTCTTCAGAACCATCAACTTAATTTTTTTAAATACGGCGAAAAAATATTAATCTCATAGTCGGATAGCATTTTGTCTTCTGATTTCAATGATATGTGACACTTAATATCTAAAATGATATTTTACCACAAAAATTTGAGAAAAAGCCATTTTGTACAATTTTTGAATCAAATGATCTTGTACAAAAAAAAAGCAAAATAAAAAACCAAACAATTTTTTTTGTTTTTTCTTTGTTCTGTTTAAATTGTCACTTTGACATTAATATGATCGTGATTAATTGTATAATTTGCAACCAGCTAGAAATTCTTAGATATTTGTGCTTTTGTTCGCAATTTTTATTTTCGCTATGTTCTTGTAATAAATTTTTAATTTATTTATTTATTCGCTATCCGTCGTGTATTGCGGAGTATTGTTAAAATAGTTTTCGTCAATTGTGGAAAATAAAAGGTGTTACAAATATGATATTGTAATTGATTTTAATGAAGTACTGAAGAAACTGTTGAAAATTAAAAAGCATGCCATGAGAAAACAAAATTTTATGTATATTATAACATTTCTCGAATTCCTTAAAAAGTGTTGTCATATTTAATAAAAGCAAGCACAAATTCAAAGAACTTCTAGCTGGTTGCAAATTATACAATGAATCACGATCATATTAATGTCAGAGTGACAGTTTTAACAGAAAAACAAGATCATATTTGATTCAAAAATTGGACAAAATGAATTTTTCTAAAATTTTTGTGGTAAAATATCATTTTATATATTGTCATATGATATATTATTGAAATCAGAAGACAAAATGCTATCCGACTACGAGATTAAAATTTTTTCGCTGTATTTAAAAAAATTAAGTTAATGATGGTTGGAATTTCTATGTTATCTCAAAATATAAAGCGTAAGAAGTTGCCATGGATAAATGCTTCTAGATTGTCGATATCTTAAAAAATGTAGGTAATAGGGCAAAAAAATGAAAATCAATTTTTTCAGTTTTTCTTGAATAACTTTTGAACTAAGACAGCTATGAACATTTTCTTTGCGGATATTTGATGAGCATCTAATTTCGCAACTTTGCCCTAATTTAACCGACCTCGTAGCTCTTAAGATAAGCGAGATCCCCATGCATTTACTCGAATTTGAGACACCCTGTATTTTAAGTTTAACCTTCTCTAATACCAGTATTTTAACAATCAAAATGCCTAAATGTACCTACATTTTTATTATATTTTCTAAATTTTGTGATTATTGTAATTTCAAAAAGTGTTGCAGCTTAACATTTTTACATTAACGGTAATTTCTTTTCTGAGTTTTAATTTTTTTTTTTTCTTCCATATTCAAGTTTTACTTATCGCTGTATGGACACAAGTTACCTGTACTTTGCATGGACATATCTTCTGATTCCACTCTGATAGCAACTGGATCTGCTGATCGTAACGTTAAACTGTGGGGAATGGATTTTGGTGATTGTCACAAGAGCATCTTTGCTCACGATGACTCCATTACTGGTTTACAGTTTGTACCTCGAACCCATTATTTTTTTACCTGTGGTAAAGATGGAAAAGTTAAACAATGGGATGGAGATTCCTACAATAAGATTATAGCTCTGCCGGTAAATATATCATCTACCGAAATTTTTATTTAAAAAAATTACAGTGCAAGAAATGTTAACATTTTCATTTGTTTCATTTCCTCATTTCAGGGGCACTTAGGCGAAGCATATGGGCTTGCCGTTAGTCCCAGTGGTCAGTTTGTTGTGTCTTGTGGTTCAGATCGTGTTTTGCGGATGTATGAAAGATCAGAAGAACCGTTAGTGTTACAGGATGAAGAAGAGGATGAAAGGGAACGGCAAGAAGCTCTAGCAACTGGTGAACACACTACAGTACCCAGTCAACCTGGTTTAAATTTACCATCAAAGAAAACCATCGGCAGTGAAAAAGCTGTAAGTTGTTCTTCGGTTTTATTACATTATACTTTGATACTTGATTTTTTTTTTATTCTTTTTAGTTCGTTACATAATTATGTTGTTTATAAATGTATCAGAATTTTCCATGATTTTGGTTTTAAAGAATTTAGCTCTTTGAAAGGTGTCATATGTCTGAATGTAATAAAACATTATCACAATAATTATAAACTGACATTAAAACTTTTTGTTAATCCTAATTTGCTGTATTAGAAAAAGTCTGGATCATGAATGTCCTATTCCAGTTTTAAGGAGTGCACACTTGAATGTTTTTTATTATTAAATATTAATATTTTAACACTTTAAGCGCCACCATGTTAAAAGTAAGTGGGTTTTTCTGGCCACCAATTTTTTTTTTTAAATTAACGTTTCTAAATTGCCCTTAAGTAATATAAAAAAAATTCACAACAAAATAATAACATGTTAACCCGTTTTAAACAAAAATTGATTTGTATCCATTTGGATACAGGCGGCCCATGGGGAAGAAAATAGTGTTTCACCATTGTAGCTTATTGAATACAAGTATGTATACCGGGTGATTCAGTTTGACTGTCGCACCCCTATAACTTTTTAATGATTGAAAATAACCCCAACAAACCTCATATTTTTGGAAATGGCGACAAATTCTCTATTAAATGATGTGCATTTGTTATCTCCATGATGACGTATGTCAAATCCGCGATAGGCATCTGTTTTTTATTAAAACTACATAGTATACATTTTTTGGTTGATTCGGATAGAGAATTTAATTCTGAATCCGACCATGTGTTAAAAAAGTATGCATACATAAGAACATTTTCGAGAAAAATCAGTTCAAAGTTTATTCAAATTATAGCAAACAGTCTATTTAACATAACAAAAAACAATCAGATCTTAAAAATTATACTCCCTCTGTCCGAAAATAAGAGTCCCATTTGAAAAATTTGGTTTTTTTATTTACCAGGAGTAGAAAAATATAAAAAACGGATCGTACAGTCCTGACTTAAATGTTTTACATTATTGGGATTTTTTGCATCCATACAATCTTTGCAGCATCAGCATGCACCAAATACAATTGATGAGTTCATTCAAAGTGTTTAAAAAGTATTTGAGGATTATGAATATACCAAATTGGACAATATTTTTCTAACGTTGCAAAGTTGTATGGATTGTGTTGTACGAGAAAATTTGGCGAATAGTTATAAAATACCTCATTTGAAAAAAGAAAAACTAAGAAGAGAATCCAAACTGCCAATATCTTTAAAATGTTCACAAGAAACAATGACAATATTCCGTCAACATGATTAATTAAGGTAATTTTGTAAATAATGGTGTTTTGTTTTTTTGCAATGGTCAGTAAATCTTTTATTTTGTTTTTTTTTTTCGTTTTTAATGTCCTTTAATCCTTAGCATTGATCCTTAGTCTCGAAAAACACTGTTAAATTAAAATGGGACTCTTATTTTCGGACAAATTTTTGTGTGAAATGGGACTCTTATTTTCGGACGAAAGGAGTACTATAACTATCAGTTATTAAAACTTAATCTTTAATAAAAATAAAAACAAATAATAAATGTTGACATAAAAAATAAGACTCTAAAAAAAAAGCAGTTACACAACTGTGTTTGGAAGTATAATTTTTTTATGTCAACGTTTATTATTTGTTTTTATTTTTATTAAAAATTAATTTTTAATAATTGATAGTTATAGTATAATTTTTAAGATTTGATCGTTTTTTGTTATGTTAAATAGACTGTTTGCTATAGTTTTATTAAACTTTGAACTGATTTTTCCCGAAAAGACTCTTATGTATGCATACTTTTTTAATACATGGTTGGATTCAGAATTAAATTCTCTATCCGAATCAACCAAAAAATGTATACTATGTAATTTTAAAAAAAAAACAGTTGTCTATCGCGGATTTGACATACGTCATCGTAGAGATAACAAATGCACATCATTTAATAGAGAATTTGTCGCCGTTTCCAAAACTATAAGGTTTGTTGGGGTTATTTTCAATAATTAAAAAGTTATAGGGGTGCGACAGTCAAACTGAATCACTCGGTATACTCGTAAAAACTTGCACGTTAATACCTACTTACTAACCATTATAATCCGATGGTAGCAGGTAAACAAATAATTAAATAGTTACAGGATTAATTAACCCCTAACGGTAAAAGATTTCCAAAAATAAAGTGTTCATATTTACATTATAGCTCAATTATATAGTTTTATTTTTATATCATTTATGTGCTTTTACTTTTGACAATTATAAGTTGTAAATTTGATTTTCGTATGAATACATTTGTATCATAAAACTTTTTTTTGTTTATATCAATGTGGGTAAAAAAATCGCTGGCCACCAAGTTTTCTAGTCCACCGGGCCATCCTTAAACCTTTTTTGGTATAGTTATATGTAATACATGTATGTTTAGGAATACAGGCAGCCGAATCTAAATGTAGGCTGTTGTATCCAAATTGGGCCAAAATGATTTGTATCCAAATGGATACAAATGGCGCTTAACGTGTTAACCCTTTCGCGCCGACTTTTTTCTCGGGAGAATTTAACATTTTTAAGTAAATTATTATGTTTATAAACATGAATATTGTTTGTTTTCAAAATTTTAATTTTTTTTTGTTTTCGGTTTTGAAATTAGGGCCCATGGGATAAATGAGTCCCACTAGGCACGTACTGCTTCAAATATTTTATTACAATTACAACTATAGAACAACATAATTTATTTATTTTTATAATCATTATGTAACTAGCAGTTAGCCCGGTTCTAGGACATATTTGCTCAACTGCTTCCCTCAATTCCGACTCAGTTAGTTTTCTCTTCCTGTTGAATTGCAAATTATTCATTACTAAAGGGATACATATATCCCACCAGAAATGCCTAGAGGGACACATATGTCCCATGCGTCATCATGCTCTGAAACGACTAGAATACGAGTGGGATATTTAATAATACTTTTATTATGTGTTTACAACGTTTCAGTAATTTTTGAAAATTTCATGGGACACATATAACCCATTAGGCGCGAAAGGGTTAAGCAGCAAAAACTTATTTATTAAATTATGTGCACGTTGAGAATTTGGGAACACTGATCTATCTCATAGTGGCTGGCTCATTATTAGAATTGTCTTTACCAATTCTGCAAATTTAATTAAGTTATTTGCTATAGGTATAACAATTTTATTTTTTTTTTAAGTACTTCAGTATCGATGTGGATGTAAAAGTTTTGTTTATGTTTTGTCGTCAATCATAGAAAAAACATTAGGTAACAAAAGTTGTGTGTATCAGTGTAACCAATGTTTATTTTCAGGCTGAAAGTATACTTGAATGTCTGGATATATGCAAAGAATATCAAGAACAACTTAATGAACATGCATCATTGCAAGTAGCAAGTGCGAAGCCCTTACCCATTCCTGTCCCTCATCCAATAATGCAGGCTTACAATACCACTACTCCAGACGATTTTCTTCTGGAAACAATACGCAGAATAAGATCAAGGTAATACTAAACTATACAGTGTCATTCAAAAAGTCTGCAACAAATGGGAAACATTTTTATTTTTGATTTCTCAGAAAATTTTCTTCTTGATAAAAGTTGATCCATGGTCTAAAACTAATTTTGTGAATATTTCAAAAATCGTTAAAATCTAGTGTCCTATGACTTTTTATCGAACTTTTTTTCATCTTAAAATTAGTTTTAGACCATGCACCAACTTTTATCAAGAATAAAATTTTCTGAGAAATCAATAATAAAATTTCTTCCCATTTGTTGCAGACTTTTTGAACGACGCTGTATAAAAGTTAAATATATTATTTTTAAACAATATTAATTTGTTCCAGTGATCTTGAAGAAGCTCTTTTATTGTTACCGTTTCCATCGGCCTGTGAGGTTCTTCAAAAGTTACCTGCACTGATAGCACGAGGGGATCAAACGGAACTCACTTGTAAACTTGCTATATTCCTTTTAAAAATCCATCATGCTCCTGCTGTTGCAAATCAGGCTCTTTTGCCAACTTTAAGGCAGCTTCGTAAACTGACCATGGTTAAAGTAGAGGAATTAAGAGTAAGTAAAGAGTTTTTGTATTAGTCACACTCAGAGGCGTCGAGAGACGTCGCCGGGCCCGGGGAAAAAATTTACATGGGCCCCAAGTAAATAAATTATTTGAAAATTTATTTAAATAGAAGAACAAATTGTGAATAATGAATATTGAATACACCATAATTAAAAAAGTTTGTGGATTTCCGGGCCCTTAATTTACTTCCGGGCCCGGGGCTCGGAGCCCCCCCTGCCCCTCCCTCTCATCGGCCCTGATCACACTAAAGACAAACACAGCTACTGTAAATGTTGTCACTCCTAGTATCGCCCCAAGACCGGGTAAGTGAGGCTCCTGCTCCTGCACTCACATAGGCACAAAAAATTATTAAAACAAATTATGTATGCGAAAAAAAAACAAAATACAGTATTACCTCAAAACAATGGCCTAATAAAGTGAAAATCTAAACTAGCCCTGAAGCAAAATACAAATGTAACATATTATTTACTGCGTCCGTCCAGAAAATCAGTTGTTTCCGATACATTTTTAGGCTGGAAAATAAATCTTTACTGGCCTAGGCCAGAAAATAACTGGTTGCCATGGTAATGAGTTGTCTTTACCGGCCTAGGCCGGAAAGTAGCTGGTCGTCACGGTAATGAGTTGTTTTGTTGATTTGTGCTGTCAAACAAGCGTCACGAGTTTTCACCTTTGGTTTGTTAAGTTATTGTTTAATTATGGATGGTGATAATAGTGATTTTGGTGTCAATAGCGGACCCGTAAAGTGTCTTTACTGGACTCTCTCGTATGCTTTTAGAACTCTTATGCAAATTATTAATGTTGTTTTTATTTCAGGATTTAATAGGATACAATCTGTACGGACTCCAGTTTTTGCAAAACGAATTAGAAGCAAATGAAGGTATTCAGCTCTTCAGAGATGCAACAACTGAAAGGAAAAAAGGTGAAAAGAAGAGGCGACAACGAGAAAAATTGAAAAGATCTGTTATCGTTTTATCATAAAATATGTAACAGTTTTTATATTAATAAAAATTTTAAAGAAGTTTATTTTTAAATCTGTTGAATACATTTTTATGCTTGGTACCAATGGAATAATAAAACAAAATGGACATCAATGCAAAATGTAAAAAAAAAGTGAGCTGGGATAATGTAAATGTGGGAGTAATGGGTAGTTCACACGGTGACTTTTAAAGTCGCGACTTTAAAAGTCACTGTGTGAACTAAAAAGTCGCGACTTCGATTTGACAGTTCGACATTTGACGTAGGCCTACCATATTTTTATATTTTGACATAACAGACAAATAAGTTAGGTTAACCTAACCTAATATACATTTGTTTGTCATCGATTTCCAATTTATTATGTCCCCAATAGATGTTTCAACGATTTTAGAACATTATCAACAAATAGAAACTTCAAAATAATTAGTTGCTCTACAATACTCGATGCTGCAATTACAAGAGCGGCCATTTTTATTTTAAAGTCGCGACTTTTAATTTGGGTAGTTCACACGGTGACTTTTAAAGTCGCGACTTTAAAAGTCACCGTGTGAACTACCCATAATTGACACTTAAGACTGTTTTATACTATACTATTTTTTCGTTTAAGAAAATCGTATACGATTTTTGATACAAAAATTTCGTTCAAGAATTTAGAATGGAAAATATGAACCTTTTACATTGTACTATTTTTTGGTACGAAAATGTTCAATTTGATCACAACAGAAAGCGAATTATTTTCAAATTAAACGTATATTTAACGCTTGTTCCATTCTACATATTTATTCCTACAAAATAAATTGTGAGGGATAACGGTAATAAGTAGTATTTAACATCGTTTGAGTATTTCAGTTAACCTAACCCACAAATGACATGCGGTCAGATACAGTAACAGTAGAATACGCATGCGCCCATGCCACAAAACACGCCCGTGCTAAAATAGGACGCATTTAGAACATGTAGTTATTTCGTACGAATTTTTGGTTCAAGATTTGTAATTTCTGATTGACACCGTACTAGAAAATCGTATACGATTTTCTTAAACGAAAAAATAGTATAGTATAAAACAGCCTTTAGACAAGATGAACAATTTAAAAAATGTATATTACTCAGAAAAATTGACATATACTACTCTGGGTTTATGGAAAAGAAATGTGTATTTATAAATATCTTCATTGTGTTCACAACATTTTTGTAAGGTGATACCATTTTTGAAACTGATTATTTTATTATTTATAGGAATATTCACCAGTAATTGACATAGCTAAAATCGGTATGTACCAGTAAATGACATCCTTTGTGGGTATAGTTGACATCAAAGAATCATTATTTTTTAAATTAAAAATCCTTATTAAAAGTTTACAATTCTTACAGTTATTGAGTATTGAACATTTAAATGGTGAACTAAACATATTCCTATAATAACTTTGGTATAAAATTACTATACTAATTAAATAAACATTTTACTAAAATAACTATCCTAAACATTTGAACTGCTGAAAATTGCACTTAAAGAACAATCCTTCTATCTGTTTGAGAAGTGGGTAGTTTCGAAATGATATTAATTATGTTACCAACAATATATTTAACAGTTGTTTTTGTGAAAATTTTCATAATTACAAAATTATTCATAGCGAATGTCTCTCTGTCTTTATTAATATTTTGTGAGTCTTCATAAAAATCATGGTATCATTCATCGAGATTTGTTAACTCAAAACTTGTGTCCATCGTCGAGGAACCCGACTGCACCCAATCTTCTTCAGATTCGCTACTAGAACTTGCAATCTATTACGTCTTCTTCTCTAGAAAGTATTGTTTTTGGCCCCATTTTTCTTTCAGTGGGACTTTTTCCTTTGGATTTGTAAAGGAGACACTGGACACTAGGTTTTTTAGCTGCAGTAGCTACAAGCATTCCAAGTCGAACATCCTCTAGAGCATTTTTTATATCTTCTTCAGGATATGCTAACATTTTAGCTTTGATAGGAGGCATATCCACTTAGGTTAAAATTATTTTCCAAGCAAGAGTTTAAACGCACCAATAATTGACAGCCATGTCAACTACTGGTAAACATAAGAGATATGATCACCAGTAGTTGACATACTAAAACCATGGTCAAAAATAACCGCTACACTAATACTTGCAAGTTTAAAACACTACATACTAACCAGTAACAACATGTAACAACACAATTATCTATATTAATGTGTTCAAGAAAATAAAAATCACTTCAACCACTTTACTTATCTCCTTTAAATCGAATAGAAAAATTTGATATATCTGAATGCTCACAACTTTTTACGAGAAAGATTATGTCATGTCAAAATGAATGTTCTCAGTGTTGTCAGGATATCAACAAACAAAAGTAAAGTACAAAATTACCAGATGGCACTAAACGTGTGGATGTAAAAACAACCGAACTGTCTTTATAATGATTTAAAAACTAACATGTCAACTACTACATCGGTGTCAATTATACCCACATTTACCTTACATAAACACATTTTTTTAAAAATTTGACTTAAAGTATCTTGCATAAAACAAATTTAGTGAAAAAATTAAAATTAAATGTTCAATAACAATTGAATTTTTTTACAAAAACGTTAGAAAGCTAATAGATTTTTGGATATTGGAAATGATGTTTAGTTGTTTATTAATTGCTAACATCACTTATTCACAGTCATGGCAACAAATATGTATAACTATATTTTGAAAAGCTAAATAAATGCTCTTTCATATAGTCATGGCCAACTGAGGTTTCTATTTAAAGAAATATAAGTTAAGTTCATACCTTAAAAGTAAAGGATGCTAAAAAGAATTTAATTTAATTTTTAAATTAAGCATAAAAGTCTTAAAAAAACCTTCATAACATTTTTTCCTATTTTAATAAATGCAGAAGTTATAGTAAATTTTCAAAAATGATGAAATTTCGTTTTTTGTCTGTAGTGCCAAAATGGTAAGCGATATACAAAATCTGATTACACAGGCGTTTTTTTCTCAATTAAATAGCCTGAGACCAATATCAAATTTTTGTCAACTATTACGGTAAACGAGATAGGGTAAAACATTCGAATTTGGTCCACCCTGTTCACTGGAATAAAAAGAAACGAACTTTGCTAAAGCTGGGGTAGACTGTGTAGTAAGAAAAGTGGGGGGGAAAATAAAAAGATGGAAATGTGTACCAGAAACAGTTTTTGGTAAAAATACAAATTTCAAATAAAAAAATTATAGGGATGGAAAAGGAAGTTTTGAGAGAGAAAAAAGAACAGGAAGACCAAGGACAAAATGGGAAAGCAAAGTGAGACAGAGACTAGAAGAAAAAGGAGTCGGCTGGAGAGATGTGCCACAGTAAGCCAATGATAGACAGAGATGGAGAAACAATCAAGAATTGGGAAAACATACCTCGTCACCAAAATATAAGAAGACCCGATTAACAAGAATAAAAAAGTCCTTATTTTAATAACATAACTTTCAAACAACTTATTTGCCGTATTATAAAAATGTGATGCATTTGATGAGTCTTAAGGGGGCTACACACCTTCCATTTATCTGTGCAGTTTATCACGTGTGACGTCATGTCTGAGCGATAAACTGTGTGAACTGCGCATTTTAGACCGGTTTTCACGCAGATTAAAAATCTGCACATTCGGACCCTCTTTTACAACGACAACCTGCGCAGTTTATGCAGTTTATCGTACAGTTTGTTCAGTTGTCGTCATGGTTGCCGTCCAGTGTTTGTACCCACACGATGACTATGGTCTCAAAACAATATTCGCTTTTAGCATTTATTGCTTCTCTCAAGGCTGTGTCCTTTTTTTCAATGAGGGCGCAACATTGCTCAATAAAATTTGAAATGCATTTTCGTCCATCCTTAGGTAATTTTTATAATCGTTAATTTCCCCTTCTTCTTGTAACTTATTCAGTAAGTGGTAATCACTGTGCAAAACGCAAAACTTTATTTATTTTAGAACACTCTTAGAACCAAACCTGTCGAAAGTGAAGAGAGAACTGAAGAAAAATCGGACGAAACTGAGGCGAAAACTGAAGTTATCCTAAATACCTTCAGTTCAGATGAATGTACAGATTTTTACACAGTTATTTACGACAGATAACAGCGCAGATACACGGAAGGTGTGTAGGCCCCTTTAACCTCTTAAGTGGACACAGCCTCTGCGCGAGAGGCCTTGCACAGCGACACGAACTCTAGACCGCTAGCGAGTATTTACGTCATTACCATTGCATAAAAAATCTCGTACGTCATATTCATTGTATTGAAAATATGAATAAAAAAATTAATAAAACGTAAGAATTATTTAAAATTTTACTTTTTTATAGTGTATACAACATATTTTATCACAGAACAATGCATAATTATCCATTTGGCATGTTTTTAAAAATGTTACAAAACAGTACAAAGTTTTCAAAAATTTAATTTTTGGCATGAAAATTTTTAAAGCAAGGTTCAGGGCAAAGGCCCGTGCTGCAAATTGCACACCAATAACGACTTTCTCTTGTTATTCCTATTTTGAAGCACAGAAAACATAGTAAATATCGGCAAATGGCGCTGGAAACGGTTTCGAACAAACTAAATAGTTGACGTCATAAAGTGATCCTACATATATGTAATGACCGAAGCAAAGAAAGTGTACGTTTTCATCAAATACAATAAGATATACACAATTTTACTCAAAGCGAATATGTACGGCATAGTCGCTATTCATGACCAAGGCCGATTATATTCGGCATAACAGCTTAAGAGGTTAAAAATTAAACTGTTTTTGCAATTTTTTGCTGAACAAAATGTGTAAATGGAAATTAGCCAGATACGATTTTTGAGTCGGTAGACCACCAATTAGAAATTGCTGATATGACTATTATTACCAGTGAAACTGCACTAATTTGCCCTGATATAACCATCTTTCTCGTAGTAAGAAAAATCCTATTACGTTTAAAGAAACAGAACAGTTGGTTCAGTAGGGTTAATTAAAGAAACCATTTTTAAATGTATTATTTATGTAAAGCAATTATAGTATATAACACAAGCAAAAACATTTCAAAATTGGGCATTTACATAAACATTATTACAATAATAAGGACGAATGCGATGCTTTAGCTATAATTTTATAAATAGTTAACTGTTTTTAAAACTGATTTTATCTTTAAAAGTATTCAGAACATACAACAAATTCAAAAACCTTGCAAGAAATATTCAACTTTTGAAGCAACATGTGAGTAAAATTTCAACAGCGCAACTGAAACATTCATTTAATAAAATATTTGCACATTTAATTAATTTAATAGTACAATAATTAATCTCAATATAAAATCACATTTTATCTATCTAGCCTTAACTTAATACATTAAAAACCAACAATATAAACGTCAGTCTATGAGTAAGTTAAATAATTTAATTTAAAAAACTACCAAAATATTCATCTAACTACATAATGATACTAAAAATTCAAGTTTATATCGTTGGTTGTTACAATATTTTGGAAGATATTCAATTCTAAACATTTTTTTATCAACGTTTTTACTGATTGTGTTCTAGTTAAATGGTCAGTATGAACAAACATGATTAATGCAAAACAACATTAATTCTAGCCACAGGATAATAGCTTAAAATTATGTGTCCAATTTTGTGTCCAATTTTGTGTTAAATTAAATATTTAATTGATACAAAACATTGCGGATTTTAATTACTACAAGACGCACTTTTATTTCTGTAAAAAACACTACAATTTCATTAAAACTCATGATTCGAACAAATATAATAGGTAACTAATTAAATATTTTCAGTTTATTATTTTATTACGGGTTTAGATCATTTAATGAACATGTGTCACGGCTTATTATAATAAGCGGTGCCTGTGTGTCATATGACACAATACAGTTACTCAAATACACGAAAATAACATTCTATGAATTGATTTTGGTTGATTAATTTTGAAAACTATTGTAATATTTGGCAAAGTAGGCCATGAATAAAACAAATTCATTCTCTTGTTTAACTGTGACGTGCAGTAACTGTTTTTCAATACAATAAACTCAACAATTAAAATTATAAACATCTTAGACCTTAAACTGTTCATCGTTACGGTTGTGAATTTAATGAATTACTTTTTGTGCCATGAACATGAACACATGAATATATATGCGCATTTTATCCTCTGGTTAGAAAGTGTAAAGAAACTTTTTTTTTTTGCAAGAACCTGGAGGATACAAACAAAAACACTATATAGCAAACAAATTACTCAACAACCTTTTTAAATGAAACATTTCAGTGAAATTTCATCTTCCAAGTTTTTGCAATTTAATTCCTTTCTTACATAAATCTAACTGGCCCATGTTACCTATTAGACAGGAATCTGCACGTACAATTTGTTTAAAACATCTGAAGTATATGGCATTCGGATTTATTGTTTTAGAACCGAACAATACTGATATTACACTTTATGCCTATTATAAATTAAGCTAAACAATAAAGTTACACTTTTATCAGGTATATTCAATGATATGTACGAACACAATATATAAAAAATAACACAATATGTACAAAAGATCATCAAACTCGTTGTATAAATGAACCGATATTATTACACTTTTAGATCGTTTGAGCTAAAAATTAAATGAAAGTGGAGAATAATATACTTGAAGCTAAATAAAATAATTTAAAGCCGATTTACTTACATACCTAATACTTAACAAAGATCGAATTTCAAATTGTTTACAAAAACAGCATAAATAACGCCTCACTAATTAATATACAAAAAAAAAAAACTAAGCATGTACAAAGCATAGAAATACCTCATAAAATCACATTAGTTAAAGTTTAATGTAGCAGACGATCATTCCAAGCATGTCGTAGTTTAGCATGTGCAGGACTTAATTCGCAAGGGCTAGGGGTCGGAGGACTAAACCCTTCATCAGCAGAAAGTGTCAAATCATCTTCTTCTGAACTTAACAACTGCTCTAATGCTGCAGTGCCATGAAAACTCTATAATTAAAATATTTAATTAAACTCCCAATAAACTTAAAATAGACCTGAAAGAATATTAGTGCAAAAAATGTATCAGTGTTTATAAAAAGCTTGCGAAATTCAGCGTGAGTTGTTTCCACAAAGCTTGACACCAAAAGTAGCAAAAAAAGTGACTTAATCGAGTAGCTTATCATACACCAATTAATTTATATTAATCAAATGATATAAACTTTTAACACATAAAACTACAACTATCAGTTATTTAAAACAAAAGCTGCGTAGGAATTTTTTGTTGTTATATTTTGTTTTTTATTAGAAAACAAATAATAAATGACACATAGTTATAAACATAACAAAACAACAACCGATAACATTCGTAATTTTGGATGTTTTACTATTGCTTTTGTTACATCATAAAGTGCTTGCTTAACACATAAATTAATAATATAAATAACACAGCAAAAATTTAAAACAAACAAATGTAACACTCTTACTTTCTTTCATCTTACGAAATAAATTCCACCAGCATCTGTTGTACAATAAATTGACATTTATTATACACAGAATAGCAAGAATCATTGTTTTTTTATCAACATATCTGCAAAATATTTTAATTTTTTTTATTTACACGATGGTTTCTATAAATTAATAAATGGTTACCTGAGAGCGATGTACTGAACTAGAATGAGAAGGTGAGCTATCACAGTCTGGGCCCTGGTTACTTCCTGTATACGACTGAGTCATAACATTTTGCTTCTTAGCTAATTCGGCTTTTCGTTTGCCTTCTGCTGCAGCCTTCATAGGATCGTAGCTTTTTCGGCGTTTCCAGTTTTGGAATTCTACTTCTTTACTTGACAATGAGGAATTGCTTCTACCTCCCGATTGTTTTTTACCTATAAATTAAAATATTTATATTCTTGACTTTTTATTTTATGTTCAATATAAATTTTCATCATTAATGGCAAAGAAACAATTATTTTAATTTAATGATTGACAATTACAAACTATTGTGTACACTTTATGCCAAAAATTACCAAATAATACCGACAACTACCAAAAATATATACAAAAATTACAAAATTACCTCTAACTGTCGATCAAAATTACTTATTAGGTTTGTTCCAGCAGACGATCTTAAACTAATTCGTAAAGTAATACATGAAATGGTTTATGCACATGCGTCAACTATGGACTAATAAATCTTTTAGTCGCTGCTGGAAAGCTTTAACGACATGCCTAACTGTAAATGAAATCGATCTACTGTCTTCATAAAAATGTACGCATCGCAAGTGTAAACATCTTAAAAAACCAGTGCAAAACATAGGATTCCATAGCTACCAGAGAACACGTTAGTTGCGAACAATAGGGGTGGGCGATATATCGATATTTCGTGGTATGGACAACAAAAATAAGGGCTAGTTCTTGCATTCGTTCATGCACTGCTTTTACCGTCCACAAACTAGTTCATGAATTAATTCGATAACTGCTAGAACTAACTGTCCGATGAAATACTAGAGATTGTGCTAAAACATGATGTTTGATACTACGCATAATCCTGATAGTCCTTCAGCTTCAGACCGTACATAGCTTTACTGGAACAAGCCTATAATGTTTTTACTTAATTTCTTAATTTACCTACAAGTTGTAATATATTTACAGGGTAATTCTGGCAAAAAATTATAATGTGAACTTTTTAACAATTATTTTTATACAGGGCGTGTATAAATTGGCGGAAGCGCTACACGTGGCGACGTTCTTCGTAAAATTTTAAGTCGAAAATCTTAATCCAAAAATGTTGTGCCATGCTTCTTATGGCTTCAGGAATCATTTAAAACAACAAAAATTTGGTAACATTGCATCCATTGATTTGCGTTTGGACATTTTCTTTTTAGCAATTTTTACTTAGATATTTATAATTTATTCGAACTGAAAGCCTTCCGTTCGTAAACATAGCTGCATTCTTTTAGGTATCGTCTAATACAAACAAGAAATAATAACGAGAAAAACAGAGATGACAGCTAACGACAATGTTGCCATATGTATTATTTTCATTCAAATCAGTGATTAACATATTTTCAACACGAATTTTTGAAAGGAAAAACACAATATCTAGGAAAAAAAAAAATTATTAAAAATTTATTTTTATTCCAAATCGCAGCTTTTTCATTAACAAATATAAAATTATAACGCTTATTAAAGGACTGAATGTCAAAACTTTGAGGACCTCTTGCAGACACAGCAATGGTAAAACATTTTTGTATTAAGATTTTCGACTTAGAATTTTACGAAGAACGTCGCCATGTGTAGCCCTTCCGCCAATCTATACACACCCTGTATAAACATACCATATGTTCAAAAAATATACCACCAAACATAGGATTTACATATTTTACGTAACAAGAAAAATGTTTACAAAGAAATTTTCAACTTTTATTTTCATTTCAAATTTAACTGCAACTGGCTATAAAATCATGTTTTTAGAAAGCAAGCAATTTTTTTAAAACATTTTATACAAATATTTGAACCACAATCTGATAGATTAATTTAAATGATAATTTTTTTTTAAACTATATTTTTTATTGCACCGAGCTACTTTAGCCAACCAGCAATGTTTTTATGATAGTTATACTTAAATTAAGAAAAAAATAAGACACCAACGGGTGTCTTCTTTTTTTCTGTATTCTTATTTTCAAGAACGACACTTCACAACCGCACAGTGCTTTGCTTTACACCAACTCAAACGGCTTGGTCCGTTTAAGCCTTCTCACTAGATGTTGGTTGTCCAAGAGAGCTGCAGGGCTTCGGTGTTGACGTGATCATGCAGCCTTTGTTCATGTTTATTGGCAAAATTTTGGATTTTTTCGTCGACTGTTGGCATCCTCAGGTCCCTCTGGAGGTTGACATTCCTCACGTACCACGGACCAACCACAATTGCCCGGAGTACCTTATTTTGGAGTCGCTGTATTATTTTAATGTTAGTTTTACCAGCACACCCCCAAAGCTGTATGCCGTAGGTCCATACTGGCTTTAGTATTTGTTTATACATTAAACGTTTATTTTTAATTGAAAGTTTAGATTTTCTATTTATTAGCCAAAATAGTTTTCTATATTTGATGCCTAGCTCTTCACGTCTTTTTTTTTTAATGTGTTCTTTCCACTTTAATTCAATGTCCAGGTTCATGCCTAAATATTGAGCTGTGTTAGAAAGTGGAATTCTGTTGTTGTTTAATACCATTGGCAGGTGTTCTACTGATCTTTTATTTGTGAAAGTCACTTGCACTGTTTGGGTTTCGTTTAGTTTGTGCGCCATGTTTTAGTCCATTCGTAGATTTGACTTGTTGCGTTCTGGAGTTGATTCTTCAATAGTTGTCCCGATGGCTAGAATTGCGGTATCGTCGGCAAAAGTGGCTACTTTCACATTTTGTGTTTGTGGTATATCAGAAGTGAATAGCAGGTACAGTACCGGGCCAAGGACACTACCTTGGGGTACTCCGGCTTGACAATTTAAATACAAATTTTTGCTTCCCCTAGGCTGGAGCGCCCAGGCCAAGCAGCTGTGACAAATTCACCCTGTTTCTTTATTAGAGCAATTACTTGTTTTTTGACATTACTTATAGTTTACAATGTTTATTTTAGAATCACCCTATCCAAAATACAACATTTAACAATGTTAATAGCAACAATGAAATTAGTAATGTAACAGAATGCTACTTCAGTAGTTACCTGTATGGTAAACACATACAAAAAAATTTAAATAATAATTAGTCATTAAAACCTTAACAGCTACTTAAGATAGCACCCAAGGCTATGTGACCAATAATGTCAGTAAATCCTTCCAATTTTTTTTAACTGGCAATTACTTTACTACGCCAGCTAGATTCACCATCAACAACATTCAAATATTAGATTTTCCTTATTGTTCAACTCTATGAATATTAATGAACAAAAATGATGTAAGACGAACACAACCATGCATATCCTTTTACATTATAATGTAAATATTAAGCTTGAAGTGAACTATCAAAAAATAATGAGCACTGAAAGCTAACAGTACGTACAACACATTAAGTCACTAAGTTTTAGTACAATTCACGAAATAAAAGCATTATTAACTGAATTTTAAAGATTCCTAATTATAAAACCACTTGGTGCATTAAAATTTACATCGGTTTATGCTTTCCACGAATCTGACTTAACAAACTGTAATTTAAAAAATTCTTGCATTCTGATTTCTGTAAATGTGAATGCTTGGCTGCAGTCCTTAACACCACAAAAATATTATTTAACAGATTTTTTAAACAAATCTGAAAATATGTTTTATACAGGTACATTTCGATCATTCAAAAGCGATACAGCTTTTTATTTTTAACATTTTATCTATCAACCACTGCCAAGTCTTAAGTGGAATGGCAATAAAAAAAACACAGTTGTTCTTTTGACCTCCAACACTATTATTGCACAAACGACACTAAATGGTACTTCCTCTGTCCGAAAATAGTTGCTTCATTTCAATTTCACATCCAGATTATTGGAAATAGTCAACTTAATTAATTTCTCTTAACATATTACTGAAGATGGCTGGAATATGCAATTAAAACAGCCATCAAACAGCCCAGATTTTAATGTGTTGGATTTGGGTTTTTTCAATTCCATTCAATCGATTCAGCGTCAATTACCACAAAACAATATTGACGAATTAATTGAAGCAGTTACGAAAGCATATTGGGATATAAATTGGCAAACTTTAGATAACGTTTTCCTGTTATTTCAATTAGCTATGGAATCTGCATTATTGTATAAAGGGGGTAACAACTATACACTACAACACATAAGTAAAATGGAGTTAAGACGAAGTTTGACTTTAACTTAAGGACCTCTATAAAATGTGATGAAAACGCCGTTAAACAGCGCAGGAAATTTTTCAAAATAATGTTTAACATGTGTTAAACTGTTGTGTCTATGATGTATCTACGTTTCCTCTTTGAATTAAAAAATTTTTGTTCAGTAATTCCTCGTTTTTTTGCTTCTTACGAAATGTAGCAACTATTTTCGGACATAGGAAGTAATATTTTAAGAGTTCCAAACACAATATCATTAAATAATTCAAAAAAAGTTACACCTACTGTATGAGGTGTGATCAAAAAATCAGTGAATGAATTTTTATAGCAGCAACTGCTGACGCTACATTCATTTGAAGTAATAAGTCCAATAGTCTGATCCGTTGAGACAGTCAGTGTCAAATTTGAACAAGTTGTGACTTTTCAGTCAGCTTCCAGAGCTGAAAGAGTGAGATCGTGTTTACCGTGTCTGTCGCGCATCATGGATTTCGAACAACGCCTTAACATTAAGTTTTGCAAAAAAGTGCCAAAGAAGCTCATGAAATGTTAAAATCAGTGTATGGTGATAATGTGGTGACTCTGAAGACTGTTTACAAGTGGTATGAGCGATTTAAAAGCGGTAATGAGTCGGTTGAAGACGAGCAACGCTTGGGACATCCTTCGACCTCAAAAACAGACGAAAACGTGCAAAAAGTGGCAAAAATGGTTCGCTCCAAGGGGAACAACTGTAAACTCCGAATATTACAAGGGTTTGCTGCAATGTTTGCGAAACGATGTACGGAGAAAGAGACCAGAAAAATGGGCCCAATGGCTTCCTCCTTCATCACGACAACGCGCCATGCCACACCTCGCTTCTGATCCACGAGTTTTTGGGCGAAAAAAAGGTTCCTGTCTGTCCACATCCGCCTTACTCTCCGGATTTAGCACCATGCGACTTCTGGCTCTTCTCAAAAATAAAAATCGTGCTAAAAGGATAACGTTTTGATACCATTCCCGACATTGAGAGGGCCACAACGGAGCAGCTGAAGGCCCTTTCGAAAGAATCCCTCCAGAAATGCTTCCAATCATGGAATCAACGTTGGGATAAGTGCATCGCTAGTCAAGGAGAGTACTTTGAAGGACATTAATTCAAATTTGACATAAGCTTATTACTTTGTTCGTAATAAAATTATTCACCGTATATTTTGATCACACCTCGTATCAGACAAATCAATAACTTAAAAACATCAGTGGCTACTGTATGAAAGCAGAAAAAATATTTGTACTGTTCTAATCAAGTTTATGTATTTAACACTTATCTTTCAGTTTTTCTCCAATTTTAACTTTTAATTCGTTTTTGAGAAAGAAACAAAATTTTCTACTCCCGAAGATGTAAAAAGCTGTGAAACTGTTTATGAGTTGAAAATTAAAAAAACAGAATAAGTCAAGTGACTTTTAAATATGTATTTATAGTCTTGCATGCAACGTGAATCACTTCAACATTAACATTTAGAAAGAAAGCATTGCCTATTATGGATTTACAGCCGAAAGAACGTAAATCTCATAATTGACAACATTTTAACATTTTTAAGGTTTCTTCACACTATTTTACATAATTTTTTTTACTGACACAAATTAAAACAAATAACATTACCGAAATAAACGTGTACAGGGTGTACCATTTATTCGTATCGTTTCGTAATAAATTTGTATATTCGATATTCAGATATGTATTTGAAAAATGCTTGGTCAACTTAATTTAAGAAAATTCAATTTCAATATTTTTGATTTTGGTTTTTATTAACACTTTTTTCAATTTTAGATGTAAAAATCTGATTTTTTGTAACAATTTTACGCCAAATAAACTGGTGATATCAGTTTTCTTACGACACACCTAGTTGCAAGGATTTTGCAGTCAACTTTTGTTCTTATGGGTGCAATATTAAATATTTACTTGAATAGATACCACTTGTTTTTCCATTTCTAATTGTGCTAAACAAAAATTGAAAAACTTCCCTACTTTAGCAAAAATATTTTCTGAGAAAATAATGATTCCCATAATTCATAGCCAATTTGTTAAAAAAGCAATTTCATAAAAGTTTTTCACAGCATGTGATATATCACATTATTAAGAGGGAAAAAAAAGTACATTTATTCAAGTATAAATATGGCACCCACAAGAAATTCAAAAGTTTATTGTTACAACATTGTAACTAAAGCTGCCACGAAAAAACTATTGTAAAATTATCTAAATTTTTCATTTTAAAACTGCAAATGTTATTTAACAAAATAAAAAATTACAAAATTTAATTTTTGGCTTCCAACAAGTTAAATATGCATTTTTCAAAACTATTGAATGTTGCTATTAATTGAGCTCTACTACAAGTAACTATTTGCTAATTAAACAAAATCTCTATTTCTCATATAAAGCGAGATCTCCATAGTGGCCCGAATTAAATGGTACACCGTCTAGAGACGAAAATGTGAACTATTAAACAGCAAAATATAAACAATGTTTAATCGATGGATTAAGAAATAATTTTTTTACAACTGAACCATTTTTGCCTAATTTCAAAACGGCAAGAGTTACAGTGAACCAAACGTCATCTAAAAATTTTGTAAAAATTAAGTAATGAACTTTAAACATAACTGACAAATTTTAAATCATTAATGCTCTAATTATACAACTTTTATATAACCAGTAAACAGCATTATAAAATTACTTAGAGTGAACAATTCGTTTATTACATTTATAAATAAGTTTAAAAAATTAGTTTTT
Organism: Elmis aenea; assembly: GCA_947652605.1. Classification (NCBI taxonomy): domain Eukaryota; kingdom Metazoa; phylum Arthropoda; class Insecta; order Coleoptera; family Elmidae; genus Elmis; species Elmis aenea. The sequence continues at coordinate 49,405,820 of OX393577.1, read as the reverse complement.
TATCTGCATAAAAATTGGAAAAATTAAATTACCAACACATCTGTGGACTTAACATAAAGAACTTTTTTTTTCAAGGAAAGTTCACTAAAACAATGACTAAAAAGTAAAATGATAAGAATTCTAGATTAAATACAAAAGTTTGATACATTTACTTATGCATATACATGAAACACATTTGCACATGGTTTCTTCACACATCTAATTGGGTTCATTATCAGAATTTTATCTTTTTTAAGTAAATTTGCATTAATTTTAAACAAGGCATTTGGCACATGGCATAATAGAAACCAACAAAATAGGAATGTACTTCAGGTAATGTTCTTTGTAACTATGATTTTAACAAAGCAGCTTTCTGTATACACTTGTAAATCAAAGTAAAAGATATCTCACCTGTACCATCTTTTCTAATATTTTTCTGAGCGTTACTAACAGGTGGTTTTGATGTTCTCATACTAAATCTTCCAGAATCGGTTCTTGAAAACACTTGGGGTTTGTTAGGTATAGATTTTGGAACATTGGAATTAACTTTTGGCACATTTTTTGGAGCATCAACTGGACTGGGAGCACTTTTAGTTTTAGAAATACTTTGTAGATATCGACTTTGCACTTCATTTGTTTTAACAGGTCTACGATCTACAGATATTGCACGTTCAGCCCTCATATGTTCAGCTGGCTGAAATTTCCTACGCATTTCTGGTGTATTCGGACATTTTGGAGGAGGGCTAGGTTCTACATCTAGTCGGGCTCGTCTTAAACTAAAAGCGCGATTGTATCTTGTGTTGGTTAAGTTTGATAAATCCTTCTTTTTTGATAAAGTCTTGTCGAAATCTTCTTCTGAACTAGATTCTGTATCACCAAATTGACTTCTGTCAATTTTTTGATGCTCTGAGCTTATACTAGACCGACGCAGTTGAAGGACGTTAGGTCTTATACTAGCAGTAGAGGCTGATCGTTGAATCGAACCATTTCTGGTAAAGTTTGGTGAATTTCGAATGTTCGTTTCTTTCGAGTGAGCATTTGCGTTCAAATTTGTTACTTTCGGTTGTACGGTGATTTGATTTTTGGTTGAAAAGCTACTTGAGCGTCTTATAGGGCTATTGTTGGGGGAATTTTGAATTCTACGCACAGAATATTGATTTAACATGTTAGTGTAAGTTTGATCAATACCAAAAAGATTTTTGTTCTGAAAATGTTCCAGTTTATTGGATACTTTTAAATTTCTGTCGTCAAATGAATTGTGTCTTGCATGTGTTTGTTTATTCTTTAACAAATTCTGTGTTTCATTATTTAGTCTTAAATTATATCGATTATCATAGTCGCTATCTTGATCGCTGTCTAAAGATAAACGTTGCTGTAGTGTATTAATGCAGCTCTGAGTTGATTTTAAATACGATTCGGTTTCTAAACTACTGTCTGATAAGTCAATATTTAAAGAACTAATGGAATTCCTGCTGCGTGGGCGAGAAAGAGAATGAAGCGGAGATGGTATTTTACTTGGAGAATTTTTACCAGGCGAACTACTACCAGATGGAGGTAAATTTGGAGATGAAGGTAAATTGGTCACTTTGCCTAATGCTAAATTACCATGGACAGCTCCGACTTCAAAATACTCATTACCTGCTCCAACTTTTTGTTGCATCTCTTTTATTTCATTATTTTTTGAAACACTTTGGTTTTGGTAAACATTACTCGAATTATTTGACAAACTTTTACATAAGTTTGGATTTAAATTTGTTCCATTTGGTCGGTTTACCCTTACAGCTGCATGTATGATTCCATCGCTTCCAGTTATATCAGTGTAGGCTTCAACCTGTATTTCCGATTTCGTCAAACTAGGCTGTCGAACGTGGCCTTTATTTTTACCGTCGGTTTTTCTACTAAACGCACCACTCGAAGTGACTGATGTGAAGCATCCTTGATCTGCAGCTTGTTCTAGACAAATTCCCGTTTTAGCTTTCGAACTTGGAAACAAAATTTTTGTGAAAGATTTATTGTGTAACTCATCGTCAACGTGATTCATTTGTTTCTGGCCGTTTTGTTGAACTACCGGTTCTAATACACTTGGAGTTATTGAAACATTTGGAGTTGATGGTGCTTGCTTTTTGCTTTGATTAACTTCTAAATCTGCTACGCTATGGATGATAGAGATATTCTGCCTTGTTTGTTTCTGTCCATTATGTTGAATTTCTGTATCTAGTATACTATCTGTTATTGAGATATTTTGTGTAGGTGATAAAATTGGTGACAATAGCTTAACTTTTGTTTCACTTTGTGCATTGTGTTTCTGTGCATATATTTTCTGCAATATTTGTGCTGGTGACGAAGGTGATTGTGGTAACCCTGATGTAACAGGTGATTTCAGTAAATGTGGTGATAACCGCTCATGATCTACCGAAGTTAAATGTAAATTATGAACTTTCTGTGGAAGAATTTGTTTGTTCGTTTCAGTAATCATTACATTAATTTCGTCCTTGTTTACTTTAGTAACAGACCTTTTTGGTTTTGTTTTACTTCCACGTAAACTCTGTACATATTCTTCTGCTTTCTTCATCACAGAAACTTGTTCTATATTAAATTCACTATCAATGCTCATCCTCGCCTTTTGTTCTTCCGAGTAATTTTCAGCATCGAGAGTGTAAGTACCTGCATCACTTACAGTATCTGACTTATCGAAATCAAATTCGATTCCGTCTACAAACTTCTCGTCTTGTTCATTTGAAAAGTTATGACTTTCACACTCTGGACTAGAATATTGACGAAATATTTTATTTCTATGTACACCTGGACTCGGCAGAGATATTTGATGTTGAATTTTAGGACTAATTGGACTTACCAATTCTAACTCTGGGCTGGATATATCTTTAAGTTCGATTTCAGGACTTTGAATCGTTGTTAAATTAAAATTAGCGTTAGGGTAAGATTGAGTCATTTTATTAGTAATCACATGTTTTAACGGTAATGTAAGATCTGCCCTCGATTTTAAATTGTTACTTGCTGCACGTACATTTTTAGGTCGTTCACTTTTTTCATCTGATGAAAAATATCCCTCCGAATGAAAACTTGACTTTCTCGGTAAATTTGCACTTAACGGAGGCTTTTTAACTGTCGATGAAGGAGGTATTTCTTCCAATTTGGATAAGGACTGACCTCGTCTGTGTCGACTTTGAAACTTTTCCACAAGAGCCTTATGTCGTTGTGTATCAACAGTTTTTCCACCACCAAAATCAATCAGAAATGCTAGAGGTTTTGGAGAATCTTGCACTGTTTGTATTTCTTCTGTTGGTGAAAGCTCTTCAACATTTTCACCGTTTTGCTCCATGACTCAACCTCTAAATATCCGACGATTCGAACCTATAAATACAAACAAAAGTCTTACTTCTGGTATTATATTAAAGAAAATATTATTTACCTGATAACACTACGTAGCTTTATGTATAAAATTGCACATACTGTTACACTACTTCACTAACAAAAAGCAACAAAAAATAACGACTTGACATTTCTCTACATTTTTCACTAGCTCGTACTGTAGGAGGCGCAACGACAAGTGAATTGCGAACGCACTTCGTTTACATGAAAGTACTGGAACGACCGTATCGTGTCGGATAATAGAACGGTACTAATTAATTGTGTTATTTAAAAATAAACAAGCCACAGATAGTTATTATTTAATTTCACGCATTAAAGTAAAGGAAACTAAAATGATGAAAAAACACGTAGCAAATTTCGCAAGCGTAAACAAAATATAATATCTAAAAATAACAACAGCTTGTTCGTTTACTCCTTTTACAATTTTCCAAGTTCAGTGTTACCTTGTAGGCATTTCCAGTTACTTTTATTTGCATATTACCGCTCTAAAAATAGCCAATAAACAAAATAGAAGTTTTAATAATATACCATAATCATCTTTCGATTTAATAATAATTTAAAGATCTACTATTCAACGTTCTTTAAAAGTAGGTTTAACTTTTTGTCCGTTCCGTTTGTAGATTAACAAGCTAGCGGGTGAATGAACCACAGAATTAATTTGTTAGTTGCTAACGGGAACTTAAAATCGAAGAACTCAAAATCGATATGGTATGAATTAACGTGCACATATGCAATAACACCTAATTAAAGACTGGTTTTAAGATGAGTAACAAGTGCCCACCTTTTCGAATAAATAATTACTTAATCATTGTTGTGCATTTCATGGCCAGTCAAGCAGTTCCACAGACAACAGTTTTCGTAGAAAATGCGCTTATTACCCAAGAAATTTATTACTGTAGTAACAACTGCTTACTGCTGCATGGGCAGGATATACGATTTCTCTTAATTTTGCATGTTTCATGCAATAATTTCAATAAGTAACGGAATTTCACTTTTACGCGTATCGTGCTTGAAAAGGTAGCTTTTGTAATTGTATGTAATTCTTTAGTTGACCAGTTTATTTTATTTTAACAAAACTGTCCGTCTGGATTTATATGCGAAATAAAAAATTTATTTCAATAAAGGAAATTTGGGTTACTGTGACAATAATTATTTTATAAGGAAGACGACACTACGGTTTTATTCTCCTATACTTGCTAATAAAACAGTAACACGAAAAATTGGATGATTCATAATTAAATAAAGAAAAGCAGACTTTTTTAGCCTGGTATATATGTAACCAAACTTACCTTTCCGGAAGTACAAATGACCGACCGAAACATCATGACGACCAGCATAAACAGACAAACGACCTAAAGTAATCGGCTTAAAATCCGGATCAAAAACTAAAATAGAGAAGATAATAAAAGTAAATATTATTTAAAATGATTTATTTTATTCGCCATGTATACAATAACAAAATTAGCACATTATAAATATTCAAACTGTTACATCACTTTGTTTAACAATTTCTATAATGAAATTTAAACTGATAAGTACTCTGTATATTATAAGATATAATTTAAGAACAACAAGTTTTCAAGGTACCTCTCCTGCAGGCACTTATATATAAAATAAAGCTTACGGTAATACACATTTTTCGTACAATAGCAACTAAATAAAAATTTAGGTCATGGTAATTTTTACACATAAGGTACTAAAAATTTTTCGTAATTTTACAAATCGTACAGACAATAAAAACATGAATTATAATAGCCATAAACCTCCCACAAACCATTAAAAAAAAGCTAAGCTACATTTTGTGCATTAAGTAAAATGTTTTTGATAATCTTGCAATAGCAAATGACATATACATACTTATAATAAAAAGAGTAGGTAATGAATAGCACCTTAAAATAATGATAAAAAATAGTTTTAAAAAACTTAAGCAATAAATCTTCAGACAAGTAGAAGCAAAAAATACATGACGAGGGGTTTCGAGAGCCTATTTACCAATTACAATTCAAAGCAAAATATTTAAACTTCTATAAATATATATTGTTTTAAATAATGTAAGATTAAAATTTAATTTATATAATTACTTCTTAAAAAATTGTTTCTACATGCCCGTTTATTTAAAGCAAACAAATTTCAGTATTTCAAAGAGTCAGCTTGGATTTGGAACTAATGGTTTATGTACTTTTTCACAAGATATTTTTCGTTAGTTTTAAGGTGTTGCACTACAATAATTTGTGATTTCCGTACAGGGTTTTCGAATTTGAGCATGTTAAAATTCAAGCAAACATAAGTAAATGGTAGGGGTTACTAAGAGTCATTTGTTTGCAGCTATATCATAGAATTTATTACTGACGACAAAAAAGTATATTTCGAAAATTCATTGACATCCAAGCTGATATTTTGAGTTTCTAGTGTGCAGCATACAGGGTGGTGCTTTTTTCGATGCTCACCATTGTTATCTTGGAAACGGTAAGAGATACAAGATCGGTTAAATTAGAGAAAAGTTGCACATTTTTATGGCGATTAAGAATCTAAAAAAAAATCCTGGTTATTTTGATTTATTACAAAAAAACTGAAAAATGTGATTTTAGAAAAATATTAGTATCTTTCCCACCATTGACGCTATTTCATTTAAACTTGGTAACTCCATGTTTTTGACCGTCCTTGGTTTGATGACGTCAACAGAAATTTTCTAAGCCTTCTAGATTTCAAGTTGCGATAGTCAACTTTTGTATTTCTTATGGCCGCCATATTGGATTTTTACACCATCAGACAAAAAAATTTGCTTTTCAGATTGGTAACCAACATACCTTTTTTCTTTCAAAAAAATTGTTGAAATTTGAAAATTTGTATTAATAATCTATAAAATTGCGAATGTTCTGAAAAACAATTGAAATATAATATAAATAAAAGTGACACAACATTTTATAGGTCTAATAAAATAACGAAATTACAATAAATTTAAAACACCAGATAAATAATTATTTAAATTGTTTAAAGTGCACGCCGTTATGTATGATGTACTTAGTGGTTAGTCCTCAAATTCATTTAGTCCCCTGCCTTTAGGATAGTTTGTCTCGAAATAGAGTCGAAAGCATTTTTGATTTTACGGCGAAGAAGTTCAATATTTTCCGTTAGGGTTGCATAAACAACATCAATGTAAAAGTAATCCATAGCCGTTAAACATGGCGATCACGGAGGCCAATGAACAGGACCAAACGTACCAAGTCATGAATTTTGAAAGCGTACATCTAAATTAATATCATTTTACAATGCGGGCGTTGTGAGGACCAGCTCCTTCTTGCTGAAACTACTGATGATTTTGAATTGTTAATAATGGCAATTCGCCTAACATATCTTCTAAATATGTTTCCAACAATCTTAATTTCGTAATCATTAGACCAATAAAATGTTCTGTGGCTTTTATTTATATCATAGTTTCAATTGTTTTTCAGAGCATTCTCGATTTTATGAATTATTTACACAAATTTTAAAATTTCAACAAGTTTTTTGAAAAAAAAGGTATGTTGGTTACCAATCTGAAAAGCAATTTTTTTTGTCGGTCTGATGGTGTAAAAATCCAATATGGCGGCCATAAGAAATAAAAAAGTTGACTATCACAACTTGAAATCTAGAAGGCTTAGAAAATTTCTGTTGACGTCATCAAACCCAGGACGGTCAAAAACATACAGTTACCAAGTTTAAATGAAATAGCGTCAATGGTAGGGAAGATAATAATATTTTTCTAAATTCACATTTTTCAGTTTTTTTGTAATAAATCAAAAACGAATCAAAATAACCAGGATTTCTTTTCAGATACTTAATCGCCATAAAAATGTCCAACTTTTCTCTAATTTAACCGACCTTGCATCTCTTACCGTTTCCAAGATAACAATGGTGAGCATCGAAAAAAGCACCACCCTGTATACATCTTTTATAAAACTGAATACAAATTGATGTATACATAAAACAAATTCCTTAATAATTTAATAAACAATATATAAATAAACAAGAAAACAACAAATACATAGGAAGGTAACTCTCAAGTGTTAATTAGCAACAAATTAGTGAAATATAAAAATGGGTGCATTCAGTGGCTGGCAAAGACGAGACCAAGATAATAATCAGTTTTATTTTGCATTAATTATAGAGTCTAGTTTAAAAACAAAATAGATAAACTATTTTTTAACTTTATAATTTTAATAAAATATTTTTACTCCTATAAAACTTAAGAAACATGATGATTATACAAATAAATCTTAAGTTAGTCTTTTATTCAGATCCATCATTAATATATCTGCATGCACCCATGTATTTAACATAAAATTATATTGTGTCTTATGTTTTAAAATATATTTAAATTCAAAGCAGTAACAAAATCAAGATTAACAATTTTTGGAAATATATTAAAACGTTTATTAGATAAAAATCTATATATGGTAAGTAATATTTTGAGTAGTAACACAGTCATTTTCTTTGCAACATTTTACAGTACCTTTACAGCAAAGCTATAAATTTAGTGCAGAACCTTTACTTAGTTAAAACTAATTCTAAAACTACCCGTCTGAAAATATAATCATCCTGTTAGCATAAAAGTAAATTCCTCTATAACATCCTTATGTGTTTATCAGTAAAAGGATTGGTAATGTAAGATCTAAAACAAAATAGACTAATCAACAACCAGATAAATTTCTTATAGTTAAAATTTGAAGTCGAAAAGCGACATACAATAAACTTTTTAAGCATAATTAAACCAAACACAAGGAGTTCATCAATTACATGCCATTTTCGTGTGAAACCACACAATAAAAGTTAAGTTGGTATATATAAAAGCAACACTAAGCATGTTTTGTTTTTAAATGCCATTATACACACATTAGAAAAACTGCCGTATTAATCATGAAAATGTTTATGCTTTTTGCAAATAATAAAAAAGCTAAGTGAATAGAATGTTCATAGAGTACACACATCTTACCCATTATTCACTCAAAACAGGTAGCAGAGACCCATAAAACAAATGAAATAATTAGCTTATAATAAACAGTTGACAGTCTATGTTACAATATAGGGTGTCCCAGTTAATGATAATGTGCATGAGCACAGCATGGGGATCTCGTAAGAGATACAGAGTTGGTTAAATGGGTCAAAATGATCTCTGATTAAAGAGCAAATTATTCTATGAAAAAAAATCTTGAAAAAATTAATCGTTTTTACACTTTTAATAAAAAACAAAAAATATATACATTTTTAATTTTTGCTTATAACTTGCTTATTTAAAATCATATTCGATTTATTTTTTGACAATATTAGGATACGTTTTTTGCATAGATTTGAAATTGGTTAATAAATTTCACGCATCTTCTTTTATTTTTGCTAAATTAACATCAGCTTTCTTATTTGAAAAATGGGTTGTAGTTGATGTGACACCTTAAAAAGAATTTTTTAAATTGTTTCATTAATGTATGGGTTGTTAGGTTTATCTTAAAAAATACGTAATTTATTACAATATTATTGTATTTATTACTAAGTTTAATCAAAAAGGCCATATAAAATAAAAACATTACATAAGCAAGCTAGCTGTACTTTATTAAACACAAAAAAAAATTAAAACTTAAATATTTTTTACATTTCATAATAAATTATGACTTTTCACTTACCTACTATTACTAATAAACCTAATTTATAACATCGTTCAAAGTGTAGCCCTCTCTCTATGGGCAATACGAATTTGAGATTGAATAAAAAGCTATATGCTTAGGAAAACATTATTCTTTACAAAGTGCAGATTTCAAATTTGTATTAGATTTGATAGTAATAAAAAAATCATAAACTATTATAAAATGTAAAAAATATCTTAAATTACTTAAGTTTTAATTTTTTTGTGTTTAATAATAAGCTCGCTTATTTATGTAAAGTTTGTTTTTTATTTTCTATGACCACTTTAATTAAACTTAATAAATACAATAATATTGTAATGACTTACTTAGTTTTAAAGACAAACCCAACAACCTATACATCAATAAAAAGAAAAAAAAATCTCTTTTTATGGTGTCACAGCCAACTACAACTCACATTTAAAATAAGAAAGTTGATGTTAAAATAACAAAAACAAATGAAGATGGGTAAAATTGATTAACAAATTTCAAATAAGCAAATTATGAGCAAAAATTTAAAACTTTTTTTTTTTGTTTTTTATCAATAGCGTAAAAACTATTAATTTTTTATATATAATAGTTGCTTTAATATCATAGATTATTTTGACTCATTTAACCGACTATGCGTCTCTTACTGTTTACGACATCCTCATGCTGTGCATGCTGATAACTGTGACGTCCTGTATAATATCTACATAAAATGCTAGCTAGAGTTCAAATAAATAGTTGAATTTGTATCTAATGTTAACTGAGCCTAAATTTGGAAACATTAATATAGCTTGTTCATTTTTATAATATTTTCTGTTAAACACACGCCTTATTGAAATTCAACAATTACGTATTTGCAAATTACACTATTCATGTGATAATTGAAATCAGAGATTAAGATAAAACATAATAGCATTGAATTTTTATGCACCAATGACCATTAATTTATAAAACTATTTACTTCAATCTTTGGTAACTATAAAAATGATAAATAAATAAAACAAAATGATTACTTACAGTTCAATATTGTGGATTGTTGATGTTGGACAATTGTCATTGGTTTTAACATGGCAGTGTTTATGACATTTTAGGAGGCAATCTCGACATTCATAGCCTTGTTTACCAATTCTTCTGGCTATACTTTTACTACATACTTGACAAACAGTACCACTGAAAAAACAATATTAAACCAGCTACAATTTCAATGTAAACGGCAACCTTACCCAGATAAATGTTTCGCTATAAACGTATGGTCATTAAAAATATGAAGTTTTGTGCCCTTTTTCCTCCACTTTGACTTTTGTGCCAATGACAATGGTACAAGATAATGTTTTTTGACACCGTTTTCAAGAGTTTCTAATACTAAAGTACTGGCCTCATTTATGTATGTTCTTGTAGAGGCACTACTTAATCCTGATGCTTCTGATAAACTAGATCTTCTTGATGTTTCCTCTCGACCCCCTGGAACGTGTAAACGGAAAGCTAAAACAAAAGACACATAAAACAAAATATCAAATGTAAGTAAAGAAACAAGTACCTGCTGTTATTCCAGTATTAAAGAAGCATAGAAACAAAATATTTTATAAAGAAATTGTTCAGTACAAACCAGAGCAAGTTTTTAAGTTTATTATATTAAATAATGATTTAAGATTGGGTTATGATGTACAGGGTAGATCAAATTTGCGAAAATCTGATATTGGTCTCTTGGGTTATCAGATTTTTTATATCACTTTCCTTTTGGCACTACAGACAAAAAATGAAATTTCATTGTTTTTGAAAACTTATTATAACTTCTTTATTTATAAAAATAATACTAAATTTTATGAAAGTTGTTTATAAAAATTTTTATACTAAATGTAAATAAAATGACTACATAAAAGAGGACTTTTTAGCTTTCTAAAATATATAGTTTTATGGGTTGCTAAAAATAAACGATATAGGCTAATTTTGTGAAAATATTATAATCACAGTTTGCCATGATTTCGTAAACAATTGATGTTTGCAATTAAAAAACAGCCCAACGTTCTTTCCAAGTAGATTCTGCAGCAGCTTTCACATTTTTACCACTTACAATGTAAACTTTTAACAAATTAAACTGTTCAAAGTGTTCATGAGACCACAATAAACAGATATAAAATACTAAAAAAATACACGGATTTGCTTGGAAGTTTGAAAACTTACTTGGATGTGACATTTAATTGTTTTCTAATTGCAAGCATAACTTGTTTATAAAATCATAGCAAATAGATATTAAAATTTTTACAAAGTAGCCATATTTCGGTTATTTTTACATAAAAATATATTTTTTGGAAAGCTTTAACTATGCTCTTTGACATAGTCACGGCCTACTAAACTTTCCATTTAAAAAAATATCTCAAAAGTCAAGGTATTTAAAAAAATTAAAAACATTTTTAAATTAGGCATAAAAATGTGAATAAAACCTATGTAACATTTACTTCTATATTTATAAATAAAGAAATTATAGTAAATTTTTAAAAACGATGACATCATTTTGTTTAGCGCCAAAATCAAAAGTGATATGAAAAATTTGATAGCACAGGCGTGTTTATCTCAAAAAATATCCAAGGAAACCGATATCAAATTTTCGACAACTATTACGGAACTGAGATACTCCGTAAAACATTTGAATTTGGTCCATCCTGTACAAAAACTATGATAGGTAAAGTTGAAATAAAGAATTTATTTTATAATTTTTTAAATCCATACCAGTGCCAATTTTAATTTTTGTTTTAAACCTATATTTAGTCTATACTTACTCTCTTCAGTTCCTCGATGTCTATCAGCAGACACAGATCTATTCAGAGAGTCGTCACGACCAATATCATTTTCACCAGGACCAGCAGACTTGGAACGATTCTTAGATTTATTAAGTCTTCTCTTTATGGTTCCAAAGAAATCTCGTCTTTTTCGTGGTCTTCCTCGAAAGTCTTGATTTAAATCTGTTGGAGCTTGGGACTGTAGAGTAGCAGTCGCAGAAATACTACCTGGCTGTGAAATAATTAAAATTTGTTAGTTTGGACTTTTTTATGACTAATATTTATTTGTGAAAGTTTTTAAAAGCTTTTTGTAAATTTAATTTCAAAGTTAAATTTTTTTTTGCAAGAAAGTAGATGTTAAAAACACTTTTAATATATTCTGAAATTTAGCTTTTACGATGTGAACATTTTTATTATATTATAAAACAAATTTGGTGTATTAGAGCACAGAAAGAGTATTAATTTAAAATAAAAGCAACATATTAGTAGTTATTCAAACAACAAATATATTTACCAGTTCGTCAGTAATATCTTTACCATCACTAACATCAGATGTGTCTGCAGTTGCTACTTTGCCATTCGAAATTTCCTTACCGACATCTTCAGGTTCCAAAGATTTTTCTACCCTTTCAATTTCCTTCCAGCTACCCTCACTGCTTAGTTGCACCTATGTTAGTAATTAGTAATAAATAGCATAACACACACTAAAACTAGTAAAAACTGTGATATTCAAAAATACTTTAAAAAAAAAACAGCTTTATGAAAATTACAATTCAAGTTTTAGTAGAATTAGAAAAATAAAACAATCGTTAAATTTTTTTTTGATATTCTTACCTTCACTAGCCTTTGGGAAGGTTGCTGTAAAAAAAATTAGAAATAGACTCATACAATATTTTTACAATTACTTATGTTACAATAAACAAAAATTTTTGTGGAAATTCAGTGGTATGTTATCATACAGAGTGATTCAAATTCGAGGGCGACCATGGGGATCTCGCTTATTATAATAGCCAGAGTATAGGTTTAAATTTGGCAAAGTAGCTAAATTCGGTGCTCATTAATAATACAAAGAGAAATTGGAAATATCTTAAACGGTATCGGAGAAAACTAGGAAAAACCAGAAAATATGATTTTTGAAAATAGTTTATAACTTCTTTGGAGCATAAAATATTTCAAATGTCTAAAAAAATTGCTTAAGCAACTTTTTAAGCTGAATTGGATAGTAATCACTAATTTATTCTAGGTCGATTCGTTTTTGTTTTATGACAACCAACTTTATTTTTTCTTATGGGCACAATTTTTGCTATTTACATAATCAAATAGCATTTATTTTTCTGAATTCGTTGATGTATCACACATGGTATTTTACTTCTTTGTTCACTGCCAAAAGAAAAAAAAAGGTTTTAAACAATAACCATTATAAATCAGGTAGGCCGGTTATTGTAGTATATGTTGTTTCCATGACAACCAATCAATAAACTAAAGGTTTTGAAAGTCTGTTACTTGTCACCAGGGATGGAATAACGTTATTTATTATTTGGTTTCGTTACATAACGTTATAAATAACATTAAAAAAATGAATTGTTATGTTATATAACGTTACATAAATTATGATATACAGTTTCTTAAATAATGCGAAAAAATTCCTTATCGAAAATTAATTGGGGTCTTTTATATAAAATTTTTTTCTTAGACGTCTTTCGGAGTTACACCCCCTAAAGGGATTGGTAAAATTAAGTTTTTATTTTATTTGTCAAATTTAGATAAATGTAGGAGAATGATATTTGGTAGATGTTTTATACTTTTTAAAATGTTTCTCATAGTAATATTTCCACCTTCACAGGAGGCTGAAAAGTGCGACCCCTGTTGATTTTTTAATCAGAACTTTTTGGTGCGTTCACATTTTGCAATTTTTTTGTTTGATTTATTTAGAACCGTTTTTATTCTTTAGTTTCTCTCGTAAATCCTACAGTTTTGATTAAAAAATTAAATTAATGAATATGATGTTTATGTTCATATTGGGTAGAATTGACAGGCGTTTTAGCGTTATCGCCGCGTAAACGTCAAAATGAATTAAACCCGTCACTTCTACCCAATATGAACATAAACAAACCAAGGTAACCAACCACCAAAATGAAACGTTTTATATTGGAATATTTGATGGTTCATGTTCATTCATATAATTTTTTACTCAAAAACTGTAGGTTTAACGAAAAAAGTTAAAGAATAAAAAAAAACTTCTAAATAAATCAAGTTTTCAAAAAAAAAATTAAATTGCTAGATTTCAACCCCCCAAAAAGTTTTAAAAAAAGCAGCAGAGTCGCACTTTTCAGCCTCCCGGGAACTCCTTACTATGGGAAACCTTAATAAGTATAAAACATTTCTACCGAATATCATTCTCTTACATTTATCCAAATTTGAGAAATAAAATAAAAACCCAATTTTACCGCGTCCCTTTAGGGGGGTGTAACTATGAAAGGAGACCCTAAAGGAAAAACAATTATATGAAAGACCCCTCTTAATTTTCGATAAGGAATCACCTCCCGAATTTTTTCGCATTATTTAAGGAACATGCTGTATAAAAATATTTTTTATTTGAAACTGAAATTATTTTTGGGATCTGTAAATGTACATTTAAAAAATAGTACAAAATTACGTTGAGATATTTTATTTTCATTTTAATTTCTAAAATACAAATAAAATATTATATCTTCTGAAAATAAAAAGAGGCCATTTAAAAATTTATTTATAGAGAATAACGATACAAAATAACTTTTAATGAAACGTTATCGGTTATTATAACGTTATAAAAATATCGTTACGTTATTGTATAAAAAATTATAGTTGAATCGTTATTATAACGTTATCGGGTATCGTTACGTTACGTTTTCCATCCCTGCTTGTCACATTAATAAATTTGTAAAAATGAACTTTAATAACGAAGAAAAACGTTAAATGCTGTGAATTTTTTATTCATTGAATAGGAATGCTATATTGTCAAGACAACGATGTGCAGAAACATATTCAGAAAGAAGACAACCCTCGCACACATATTTTTGTACTTTGGACAGATACTTATATGGGGCTTTTGCCAAACCCAGAAGATAATAAATGGCAGGAAGGTTTCAGATGAAAGTAAAAAAAACATTTTTATTCCACAGATCCGGAAAAAAAACTATTTTTCTACATTAAACAGTAAACAAGTAAATTTGTTAAAAGCATGTGATAAAGTATAACAGAACTTAAAAGAACGGTATAAAAAATTGGCAGCATATTGCGTTTTTTTTTTCGTTATTAAAATTTGTGATCACCGGCTGATGCGGCTTAAAAGGTTGCTTAAGCAATGTTTTTACACATTTAAAATATTTCAAACTCCAGAGGAGTTATAGACGATTTTCAAAAATCGTATTTTCCAGTTTTTCCTAATGTTTTTCAATACCGTTTAAGATATTTCCAATTTCTCTTTGTATTATTAATGAGCACCGAATTTAGCTACTTTGCCAAATTTAAACCTATACTCTAGCTATTATAATAAGCGAGATTTCCATGGTCGCCCTCGAATTTAAATCACCCTGTATAGGCTAGACAAAAATAATATTTGCCTATGCCCCTTTCGGGAAAAAACTTATAAAGAAAACTAATATCCAATTTATATCCCCAAAAAATCCAAATAACATGGTATAATAACAATTATTAGAGTAACTGTGTGTTTTATTTTCAAATTATTCAACTGAATTAGTTTTTTTTTTAATTTTCTACATTTTGTTTTGTTTCACAATAAAATAAAACAGAATTTTTTTAAATTAAATTCCGTTTTGTGTTCGGCTTCATGGAGGTATAACATGTCAGTGTCTACTAAAAAGTTGTTTAAAAAATAATAAAAATAGACAAAGTACTTACTCTTTGAACACTATGAATTACTAAAGTATTTTTCTTAATATCAACCCCAGGTTTGAATCCTTCCATAGTACTATAGGTTCCATTAGTTAAATATGAATCTACAAGCAAATATTTTACTTGTAAAAAAGTTACATAATATCTATATTAGTTAAAATTACTAGACAAATTAATATTTATTATTGTTACTGTTACTTCTATACATATAAAAATTAAATAACGTTATAGTTCAGTACAGTACAGAGTACACTTAATTCGGGTCACCATGGGGCTCTAGTTCATTATATGCAAGTATAAGAGATTTGGATACATAAGCAAAAATTTACATATAATAGAGTTTTGTGCTACAATATTCATATGTTTTGAAAAATGCATGATCAAGTTTATAGAAAAAAGTGAAATTTTGCGATTTTTTGGTTTGTTTAGTTTTCTTGTTTAAAAAACAAAAATTTAAATTTTTATGAGTAGTAATAGTTACACATGCTAAATAAACTAATGATGCCTATCAGTTTTTTCAACGCACACTTAGTAACAAAGATATAACAGTCAATTGTTGATTTTCTTGTGGTCGCCACATTACACATTTAGCATGTGTTTTTCTCTTCTTAATGACCAATCACTTGTGAAAGAAATTAATAATACATGACATAATGAAACAAAAGCCTCTTATTCCTTAACATTGACATATTTTAATTATTTAAAGTAAATTATGGTAAAAACGTAAACTTTTCAATTTTGTTTTAGTGCAGATCATACAATATTTGAAAGAGAAAAACAAATGACAACTATCAAGTAAATTTCTAATGTCTTCCATAAAATTAAAAGCTGACTGCTACATCGTTGTAACTAGATAACCTATAAAATAAATGGTATCACCTGTTTATTTAGATGCGAAATTACTAAAGCTACAAAAATTCAGATCAACAAAAAATAGGCTGCAATTACCAACTGCTATCGCCAAATTGATATAATTAATTAATTTTAGCAATATAATTAAATAACAGATGGTTAGGGTTGCCAGATATCCGGCATTGTGCCGGAGTCTCCGGCATTGACAATCAATCTCAGGTCTCCGGCAGGCAATGTAAAATCTCCGGCGAAAGATAGATTTAAAAAAAAAATATATGAAATGGTTACGTTTGCAAATTGTACTGATCTGTAGCCGATCAACACATTTATGCAGGGTCGCATCGAGTATATGACGTATAAGTGGGCTGTCCCTAACTACCGAATCGATGGTGACCGAACTCATTCGGCTATGGTTTTGAGCACGTAAAATAAACTATGAAATGACTTGCTTAGAGTTTTTTGAATATGTAAAATGTAACGAACAATAATTATTGAAAAATGTAAAAAGTAATGAGAAATATAATTAATATTATTTGTGTAATAGTAATGTAACGTGATATATTTTTATTTATTGTTATTTTGGGCAAAACGTCCGTTTTCTTTAATATAATTTTTTTTTTTTTTTGTTGCTTATTTTAAAATCTCCGGCATTGGCATTGCAAAGATCTGGCAACCCTACAGATGGTCATGTTTTACATAGGTATGACGGCTCTAGCAGAGGGGGGCAAAAGGGGCTTCTGCCCCGGGCCTCATAATTTTAGGGGGCCTCTTACAAATTTAGGGGCCTCACAATGTTTAACTCGGTCTTAAAAAAACCGTATGAATTTTAAAAAAGCGGGAGTCATCAGTATGAACCGGGACAAATTTTAAAACAACTCGAGGTGCTTATTATTTCTTTTAGTCACGCTGCCCCGGGCCTCATGTTTTCTCTGAAAAGCCTTGGGTACAACTGATCACTGTCATTTTTGTTGTATCAAAACACTCACCATTTTGTAATCTAGATGTTGGTGATAACAGTGGACTTCTATTTGGTGACATTGTTCGTATAGATTCTTTAATTTTATATGGTTGACTACCATCAGTCATTGGAATATCCGCTCCTTCAATAAATAAAAACTGAAAATTGACAAAAATAATTAGCAATTAGTTCTGTTAAGTAATATGTAATATATAACGGTATCAAAATATTTATGTAGGTACAGGTGAAATCTCTCTTTCAAGGGGGGCTGTAAAAATCGAGTTATGGAGAAAAATCGACTTAGGGAGGTTCTCTTAAATATGCAATTAGAGTGGAGGATTAAGACAGGGTTATAAAGATTAATACGCTAATGACGTTATTAGAATTCTTACAGTTCGTGAGCACCAATTTCAACGAACTTTGTTCACAGTCGAGCAACTGAGGTAAATCGAGTTACAGATGCATCAAATAATAAAGGTTTCACCTATACAGGGTAGTCCAAATTCGATGGGATTGCATGGGTATCTTGGTTAATATTCAAGATAGAGAAACCGTTAAATTACCAAAAATGTGCAGTTTTTTGAGACAAACTCAAAACCGTTTTCAAAAATATTCTATAATTTCCGGTTTTCGTGTTATTGAATAAAAAGTGTTTTTTTGTCATATTAATAATGTGTCATATTTCCGTTATTGTTGTAAATATCGAAAATATTTATGGAGATTATTTTTAGATATTTTTATGTTTAATTTGATTATACTTAAAAAAAAAACTTTACGCTCGCCGTTAAAAAGTTATGACACAAACTTACCTTTTTTTAAATGGGAGTGATAGTTGGCTATGACCTATTTAAATTCCTTATTTTTTTCTCATTTCAAATATATAAGGGTTGATGTATTTATTTTCAATAATACGCAAGTTACAAAGGTTTTTTAGTTTTGTTTTTTAAGAAAATCATAGTAGGCTATGAAAACAAAAAAAAAAACTAGTTGTAAAACCTTTTAAAACTCATGTCGTACACGTTACGAAGGTTTTTTAATTTGTTGTTGAGATAAACATCAAAACTTTTTGAACATTATAGATAAACAGCAAAATACTATATTAGGTACTGCTGATTCCGACTATGGTGTTGTTATCTTATGTTTAAATATTTACAATGTTTATTTCAACAACAAATTGATTTCTTAAAAAAAAAAAACTAAAAAACCCTTGTAACTTGCATATTTTTGAAAATAAATACATCAACCCTTATATATTTGGAATTACAAAAAAATAAGGAATTTAAATAGGTCATAGCCAACTAGCGCTCCCATTTAAAAAAAGGTAAGTTTGTGTCATAACTTTGAAACGGTAAGCGTAAATTTTTTTTTTTTAGTATAATCAAATTAAACGTAAAAATAATCTTCATAAATATTTTCGATATTTACAACAATAACGGAGATATGACACATTATTAATATGACAAAAAAACATTTTTTATTCAATAACTCGAAAACCGGAAATGAAATATTTTTGAAAACGGTTTTGAGTTTGTCTCAAAAAACTGCACATTTTTGGTAATTTGACCGTTTCTCTATTTTGAATATTAACCGAGATACCCATGCAATCCCATCGAATTTGGACCACCCTGTACTAAAAAAATATATGATTCTTACTTCTACAGTAAGTGTGCCCGAAACAGGATCACTTTCATATGGACGGCTTTGAAGGGTGATTATCTGCCTCTGAGAAGGATTTATGAGTAATTCTTCTACACCAACAATACCAAGACCCAAAAAACGATGAGGTTTTACTGCTCGATCGTATACTTCAAATAATAATTCAGCCGTATGTGGGGAGAGATCACTACAAACAAAATTTAATTAGGACATCTCAAATTTGTTTTCTGTATATTGTAAACACAATATTTTCAAGTTTTGGGAAAATTGTACTTAATATGAGTTAAGTTAAATATGTTAGCTGTGAACTATGTGAATTAATGCAAATTGCTAGGCAATATAGTTTGACACAAACTTTATTTATGATTAATATTATGCAATGATATTGGTAAGAAAATTGCAAATAAAGTGAACAAAGACAATGGAAAAAAAAAGTTAACCCTTATTAAGTATAATAAAGATTGGATTGATAAATTATTATTCTTACAATAAAAAGTGTTCATCCCAGAAGGGCGAATCAGTATTCCTTTGTATAGAAGTCTGGTTTTTCTGTGGTGGCTCATCCATTTCTACGACACAAAAAGGTTCCATACACCCTTGGGGAGCACCGAGTTGCGCTGCTCTTATTACTTTTACTAAAAGCCTTTTATCTCCAGTCACATGGTGCATCCCTGTATGGTTTGGCGTTGATGTGAAAGCATTCATCTGAAAACATCAAAAGACTTGGTCATTCACATTGTAATTCATCAAAAACCTGCTGGGAGTTTAAGAATGAAAAATACTTTTTTAAAAATATGCTAATCTAACAGGAATTTAATGTATCATACATCATACCATATTATGATGTGTCTAAAACAAACGAATTATGCAACCACCTCAGATTGAATGTGGCACTTATTTTTTTTTTACATATTAAACGAAACAGTTTTAGTTTATTAATTTGCATTTAAAAAAAAAAAAAACAATCAACAACAAAATGTATAAAATTACTGTACACATATTTTAAAAACAGCCGAAGTTTAACTCATGATTAAACCAAATAAAAAGTTTAGATACATGAAACAGAAAAAAATAATCGCATCAGCTTTTTCAACTTACATGAAAATTATGCTTAAACAAAAGAACTAAAGTTTTAATACAGCAAATATTCTATCAACACTTTACAACGTATGTTAATTAAAATGATTATTGCACAAAATAGCTACACTGCAGGTATGATTCTTTTAAATCTAAACAGATTTTTCGAGTATTCAGTAATTAAACAACACCGTAACTTACCATACTGTCGTAATGTACAGGTAATGTGGGGCCAGGTGTAGCAAAATGCCGTACTAGGTGAGGACATGTTGGGTATTGGGCAAGATTTAAATGCACTTCTGAATTTCTTAATGCTGTTGCTATAATCTCACTGAAAAAGAAATTATTAATAGACACCTGATAAAAAATATATTCAAGGCCAAAAAAAATTATTCAGTATTGTTCTCACACCTTACTTTTTAAATTAGATAGTATTATTTGTAAGTTGCAAACTTTGCGCCAAAATATATAGTTCTGACATATTTTTAATGTTTCTAGTTTCAAGAAAACCAAAGTAGTTTTTCACGAAGTGCATTCCCTCAAAGCGTTTTTTAATTTGACCAGTTATCTTGTCAATTATATTATAAACAACATTAACTCTGAATAGTTGTTCACTGTTAATAATCTAAAGCCAATTCATCAAAATATCGTTTAGTGATACTTTTGGCGTTTGATTTGAAAGGCGGCATTTACGCCTCACTTTTTTTTACTATTTCTTTAGCTTCTAATTGAATTTCATCATATAAGTATCTGAATTCACGTTTTTTCTCATATACACGATTTAATATGGAAGTAGCTTCAACTAAGACCATATAATGTTTTTGTAATGTTTTTAAGGCATAAAATTATTTTCACACACATCGCTTTAATAAATGTACACATAAACACATAATGAAAACAAAATTAAAAGTTGTCATTTTTTTTTAATGCGGTGGTTCTTTTCTCTTGTTGTTTTGTTGATTGATTTCGACTAACGCCTTTAAGCTAAGGCCGCACTGCGGGATTTTTGGCTGGAGGGTAGATGGTAGATACACGCCGTCGCCTGGCGACAATCCAGGTGCATTGTTTCACAACAAATTAACGCCAGGCGACGGCGTATATCTACCATCTACCCTCCAGCCAACCCTCCCGCAGTGCGGCTTTAGCTTTAGTATATCGGAAAAATGCAGCTATACAGCTAATATTGATTGCAATCTACTCGACCAGCGAGTTGAATTTAGTTTTTTTAAGGAAACTTGTGACTCCATGGTAAATTTAGAAGCCTATGTTGGTATGTATAGCTATGTCAAATGTCACACTCACAATCTTTTCGAAAGTGACAGAAAAACATAAGGTAGTTATTTTTGTGTTCCGTAGAGTTCAGATTGTTTTTTGTTTATAGTGCTTATTGGAGACTTTTATAGCAACATATTGAGTTTATTAAACTGAGATTTAGGGCCCTCTGTCCGTCTGGGCCCCAATGCTTTGCATACTCTTGCTATGTGGTAGCTACGCCACTGGTGCTTGATGATGCTTTGCTTATTTTTAGTTCGTTAAATATAGGTATGGTGGGGTTCCGTAACTTTTGAAAAATCGTGTTAAGGTTCCGCGACAAAATCATTTTGGGAACCGCTGCATTAAACTATAAATGAAAATTTCCTTTAGATATTTTTATTAACAATTGTTGGACACAAAATCTTTAAAAATTAATATATTGTCACCAGTATAATACCATAGTAGAGTACCACAATAATACGGAAGAACAAAAATCCAAAAGTACTTCGAATTTCTTCAGTAGCTAGAGGAAAGTTTTCAACAACATACTTTCCTAACTTACTTTGAAATTTTAAAACGTAAGGAGATGCACATTGCACATGCCCTCACTATATTGCTCTGTGTAGGCGGCGCTTAATAACCCAGTATACGTGTTCTGTGCAGTATACTACGCTTACTGCGATTACACGAAAAAAAAAAAAACAACTTTCATGAGTCCCGATAAACCTGGACGCTAGACCTAAACCCAGCCCAGTGCTTAACTGGCGTAAAACGCCGCCGCTTATGGTTCTGCTCTGGCTTTTAATTACAGTAAATGTTAAAAAGATAATTTAAAAAATTACCTTATAACTTCTTGGAGATGAGATTCATCAAGATTATTTTTGATGGGACCAACAGGTGCTAAGGCAACTTTAATCTCAGGCCATCCATCACATTTCACGTCGCACTGAAGCTTCTCCGTTACACAAAATACATTTAAACGAGCCCTAAAACGATTGATATTAACGCGGTAATGGGAAGTCTCTACTTTGTCGCCTTTTTGTCGAAAACACTTCAGCTGAAACGCTGGCGTTGCATCGCAGTCACACGTTATTGTCTGTAAACAAAAACAAAAATTTTAACTAACACTCAATAAATAAGCATACTTTAGAAATTATATTTAAGCACATATTTCATCCTCAACATGTAAATAAAAAATAAAATTAAAGCGTTCGAAAAATATAACTGATGGAAAATACACGACGTTTATGTTGATAATTTAAGGATAATAATTGCCGACGGTGGTGATGAAATTAAAATTATTTTTAGATACAAAAAAGCATAAAATAATTTATGAAATGTGTTTGATATAAAAAAAATTGCACAACACATTAAATGAATCATAAATTATGACGCTGGCAAAAATTTTCAACAAATCTAGCTCATAATTATTTTTTTAAATTACAAAGTAACGAAAAAAGGTGTTATTTTTGTCAACTATAAAGTCGAACGCATATACAGGGTGTCCCAAATTCGAGTCAATGCATGGGGATCTCGCTTATCTTAAGAGCTACGTGGTCGGTTAAATTAGGGCAAAGTTGCGAAATTAGATGCTCATTAATAATCCGAAGAGAAATTGGAAATATCTCAAACGGTATCCGAGAAAATTAGGAGAAACTGGAAAATACGATTTTTGAAAATCGTCTATAACTCCTTTGGAGTATGAAATATTTTAAATGTGTAAAGACATTGCCTAAGCAACTTTTCAAGCCGAATCGAATAGTGGTCACAAATTTTTTCTAGGTTGATTCGTTTTTGTTTTATGACAACCAACTTTATTTTTTCTTATGGGCGCAATTTTTGCTAATTACATAATCAAATAGCATTTATTTTTCTGAATCCATTAATGTATCACACATGGTATTTTACTTCTTCATTCGCTGTAAAATTTAAGAAAATACGTTTTAAACAATAACCATTATAAATCAGGTTGGCCGGTCATTGTAGTTTATGTTGTTTCCATGACAATCGATCAACAAACTAAAAGTTTTGAAGGCCTCTTAGTCGTAAAAATGAACTTTAATAACGAAGAAAAACACGATATGCTGCCCATAACAAAAAACAAAGTTGGTTGTCTAAAACAAAAACGAATCGACCTAGGAAAAATTTGTGACCACCATCCGATTCGGCTTAAAAAGTTGCTTGGGCAATGTTTTTACACATTTAAAATATTTCAAACTCCAAAGGAGTTATAAACGATTTTCAAAAATTGACTTTCCAGTTTTTCCTAATTTTCTCGGATACCGTTTGAGATATTTCTAATTTCTCTTTGGATTATTAATGAGCATCGAATTTAGCAACTTTGCCCTAATTTAACCGACCTCGTAGCTCCTAAGATAAACGAGTTGCCTATGCATTTACTCGAATTTGGGACACCCTGTACACATTAAAGATTTCCCTATCCACATCAACAAAATTTTGAAATCTATGAGGTTTACTTGCAAGCGCTCGTGATATTTTCAAATTGACACTCGTTACTAAGCGACGCTTTCGTAAAATTGCCGACAATTCCAGACGACTTATTGTATTACTACAGAAAATTTCCTTCACCTAACCTACCTGTCAAATAAAATGTATGTTATGTCAAATCTTACAAGTACTGTCAGAGTGGCGCGTCAGGGGTGTGGTTTAATATACAGGGTGTCCCAGCCAAGACGAATTATTCGATAGCTCTGTTATTAGTGATAACATTAAAAAAAGTTAAATATAAAACTTGTTTGTAATCATTTACTACATAACCTAAAATTATTTTCAACTATACACAGTGTTTTGTTTTTGCGCTCTGATACCACACATTGTTTTTTTATATGGAACACCCTGTATATTTTGTAATTTTTGGATGTAAAATTAAATTCTCTTTCAAAAATATTATAGTTTATTTATGTCTGAAATGAACCGTTTTTGGGTTATTAACGTTTTTTTGAAAATTTTGACAGATGCAGACCTTTATAAAAATATTTATATTTATTAACATAACAACACCAGAGCAATTTACTCTGGTGATTTATTAGAAAATAGTGTCATAGTGATTGTTGATTGGTTAAACTTTTAAAATAATATACAGGGTGTTCGTTTTACTCGGTCCATTTCGCTAAACTTTAAACGCATGTAAGTATTTTTTTTTAAATGGAACACCCTATATATTTTTAAATTTTCTTTTAGAAAATTTAATTATCTTTCAAAGTTGTTAAGCATGTTTTATGTCTAAATATAATATTTTTAAAGTTATTTCGTTTCTTATGATTATTTGCTAGTATTTTACCTAAAATATCGGTAGTAGCTTTTGAAAATTCAAAACAATTTGTATGAACTGTCAACCAGAACAGTTAATCGGCAAAATTTTCATTAACATGCCACTAAAAATCTGTATTTTTTAAGAACTGTACATACACAGCATGCTGGTGTTATTTGCTGCCATTTATGCTGTGTATGTACAGTTCTTAAAAAATACGGATTTTTAGTGGCATAATAGTGAAAATTTTGCCGATTAACTGTTCTGGTTGACAGTTCATACAAATTGTTTTGAATTTTTAAAGGCTACTACCGATATTTTAGGTAAAATATTCGCAAATAATCATAAGAAACGAAATAACTTCAAAAATATTATATTTAGACATTAAACATGCTTAACAACTTTGAAAGATAATTAAATTTTCTAAAAGAAAATTTAAAAATATATAGGTTGTTCCATTTAAAAAAAATTACTTACATGCGTTTAAAGTTTAGCGAAATGGACCGAGTATAACGAACACCCTGTATATTATTTTAAAAATGTAACTAGTCCACAATCACTATGACTCTATTGTCTAATGAATCACCAGAGTAAATTGCTCTGGTGTTGTTATGTTAATAAATATAAATATTCTTATAAAGGTCTGCATCTGTCAAAATTTTCAAAAAAACGTTAATAACTCAAACACGGTTCATTTTAGACATAAATAACCTATAATATTTTTGAAAGAGAATTTAATTTTACATCCAAAAATTACAAAATATACAGGGTGTTCTATATAAAAAAAAAACAATGTGTGGTATCAGAGCGCAAAAACAAAACACTGTGTATAGTTGAAAATAATTTTAGGTTATGTAGTAAATGATAACAAACAACTTTTATATTTAACTTTTTTAAATATTATTACTAATAACAGAGCTATCGAATAATTCGTCTTGGCTGGGACACCCTGTATATTGAAGTAACGCTACTGGTCGCCGAAATTCGTCAAAAAGTTATCAAAACCAAAATATTTAATTACCTCTCCAAATTTATATTTTCGACCGATGACAAACTCAGATTTCTTAGAAACGACCAATAAACGCATGAAAATCTGTTAATCGGGAAAAGGATATTATCAGTGTATGATTGTGTTTATTGGTCGTTTCTAGGATATCTGGATATGTTATTGGTCGAAAACGCAAATTTGACAGGAGAATCAACATCTGACAGGGAAATATAAAACTATTACTGTGTAATAATAATGCTTCTATTGGTAGTCTCTAGAAGATTTAAGATGAGTGATTGGTTGAAAACGCAAATTTGACAGGTGAAGGAAATTTTCGTTAAAAAAAAACTTGTAGCTTATCGTTTAAAATGAAAAACGTACAAAAACTATATTTATTCATAAAACTACAATCAACTGTTTTTTAGGTCGTTTCCTAAATAAACTGTAATTTTAGTTCGTAAATTTGGCGACACAGGCCATACTAATAAAATTACTTCATCGTCTACAACCAATAATTTATTGGTTTTGTTTAGTTTACAACTCATTTATTGTTATGAAAAGTAGCACGATTTACCTACAAAAAAAAGATATATTTAATTAATGGTTGTTATATAACTATTAATAGGTACAGACACAACATATGTGCATATTCATATTTATTACATTTTGAATAAACTTTAAAGCCCTATGTGCAATTTAATACGTATGTTTAAAATTTTACGTTCTCCAAATTCTGGCGCCTGAAGTAAGTTGCTCGTCACCTTGGCCCTAGTTTAGTTAAAAGTGCTGAACGCAACTCATTGATGATGTTATCTTTGTTTCACTCGACATATGTTATACAGGAAGTGTCAACCATTTTAAATTAAAAAGAACGAATGTACTTTAACATCTTGCACACGTTTTTGTTTTAATGCACATATATTTCAGTAGTAAAAATATGAAGGCTTTTACAGATTTCTCGATTTGGGTCAGAACTATTATTTTTTCAAACGCTTGATGTAATCCAGCAGTCAGTCATTAGTTCATGCTCCATTCAAAATCCACTTAACAATTGAAATGGACAATTTGCATTTATTGATATGAACGAATCAAAATTGCTTTATAATTAGCATAGGATAAGTTATCGAGTATGTCGTCATTTTTTATATTTAGAACATTACTTAATGTACGACTTAAAGGAATGTTTTCGTTTAAATTCTTTTATGTACGATTGCAGCAAAACAAAAAATAATATTTACTTTTTTAATAAGGTGGATAAATAATATTGCACGATTTCAACGTATGTACATACCAGCTTGGAGACAGTGGCGTACCTAAACTAATTTAACCGATGCGAGACATCGAATTCTTGTTCAGAAAGCACCCAAATTAGCCAAAAAAAAATTATTAAAATATCCCTGGGAATTGGCTAATAGTCGCTCATTGTTTGAATAAGCATCTCGAAAGATTAAGAAATTGTGGTATACATTTGAAATGAGATATTGAATTGTATAGGTAATAGGTATGTGTAAGGTGTGAGTTATTACATCCTCAGTTAGAAGATAGTTTAAGTGAACAAAATGGAGAGTAACGATATTTTAACAATATGCTTTTTTTATAAGTGTAAATTACGGACGAAAACCAATAAGATAAAAATGAACTCTGCATTTGGCGAAGTTCGAAGGAACAAGGCCTAAAAACACCGTTTATCGGTGGTTAAAAGTTAGAGGAAGCAGGCAAATCCTTCAAAAATTAAGATCGCGGTAGACACACGCATCAATAACAAAAAATTAAAGTCAACTAACTGCAAAAGAAAACTTGCATAAAACTATTCAGGAGCTTTTTTATTCTTGAGGCTTTCGCGGCCGTTATCCATAATACAATCTTGCTTTCCGGGTTTGGAACCGCGTCTTCTATATTTAGTAGTTGACGTTTCGACCATTGTGTCTTGGTCTTTTTCAAAACGACTAATTTGTGAGGGATGTTGCTGGGTTTATATATCCAGCTTGTGGAGGCGTGGCGTTCCGCTTGATGGGTTTGTTCTGCCTCAGTGATTTTGTGATGACACCAGAAAACATCAAAGAAGAACTGAACATGGTCACGAGAGCCCTGCAAGAAAACGGTTACCAGCGTAAACAAATACTTCGTACCATACAAAAACATGCCACGCCAAAAGAAGGAAAAGAAAAGAAAGAATACATCGCTACGACTTACTTGCCCTACATCAGCGGAGTGACTAACAAAATATCAAAGCTTCTACAAAAACATAAAATCAAAACCGTTTTCAACGCTCCTTTGCAGCTCTCGAATAAATTAAGAAGAACACACGACACAGGAACAGGACTACACCACGCGGGAATATATAGCATACCTTGCTCCTGTGGAAAAGTATACATAGGACAGACTGGCAGGAGTATACAAACGCGTCTCAAAGAACACGAAGGACAAACAACAAGAAAACAAGTCGATAAATCAGCGGTAGCAGAACACGCCCAGGGTACAGGACACAACATCCTCTTCAGAGAAACAAAACTACTGGCCCGCGCAAACCATTTCTGGCCAAGATTATATCGAGAATCATTGGAAATCATCAAGAACCCAAACAACTACAACAGAGACACAGGCATACAACTCCCAACCATCTGGAAACCAGTCATCACAAAATCACTGAGGCAGAACAAACCCATCAAGCGGAACGCCACGCCTCCACAAGCTTGAAGTAAGCGTAGATAAGAAAGTGAGATAATTATCGATATGCACGTTCCTCCAAAAACGCTTCAAGAAAGAAACTTTTTTGGATAGTATACCACTTGTGAGAAAAAATCCATTGTTCATAACAATTTAAAGCGGCCGAAATGTTTCCCAACGAAAGTTTTTATAATCAAACAAGACTGTTCATTCGAAAATGAATTGATTCATAAACAATTATTAGAAAAATACTTTACGTGGTCAAAAGATCCGGAGTGGTTCGACGGCAGGACAATAAACGTCCCCATGTAGCACAGCAGTGAAATAATAAATATTAAATATGATGTAATTGACTAACATTCCTATTCTTCAGATTTAGCTCCGACAAATTTTAATTACTTTAGGAATCTGATTAAGTTTATAATAAATAAGGCTTCAAGAATCGAGAGGCATTGGAAAGTGCATTCGACGCCTTTATAAATCCCCGTTCAAAAGATTTTTTTTGAGAAAAGTATGTTTATGTGTCTAGAACGTCGGCAAACGTGTATCGAAGTGAATGGAGATTATTTTGATTAATAGTTATTTACGTAATAAGACCGGAAAGTGGTACTTTATTAGACGAGTGGACAGTTTTCGGACGAGCCATACAGAGGCGTCGAGAGACGTCGTCGGGCCCGGGAAAAAAAATTTCATGGGCCCCAAGTAAAGTAAATTATTTGAAAATTTATTAACTAAAAAA
Organism: Elmis aenea; assembly: GCA_947652605.1. Classification (NCBI taxonomy): domain Eukaryota; kingdom Metazoa; phylum Arthropoda; class Insecta; order Coleoptera; family Elmidae; genus Elmis; species Elmis aenea. The sequence goes on along the minus strand of OX393577.1, from coordinate 49,376,679 downwards.
CAATTGTGGTATGATATTCGAGCCTCTGTGGACTCCCGGGCCCTTAAATTACTCCCGGGCCCGGGGCTCGGAGACCCCCCTGCCCTCCCTCTCATCGGCCCTGGAGCCATAGGCGAGTCTTGAAAGCATACGAGTCCAGTAAAGACACTTTACGGATATGTTGCGTACAATATTTTTTCTGCATCCGCCACTGACACCAAAATTACTATCGTTACCATCTATAATTAAAGAATAATTTAACAAACTACAGGTGAAAACCCGCTTGGTGGTATAATGACGCTTTTTTGACAGCGTAAATCAATAAAACAACTCATCACCAATGGCAACCAGCTAATTTCCGGCCTAGGCCGTTAAAGACAACTCATTACCCTGGCAACCAATTACTTCCTGGCCTAGGCCAGTAAAGATGTATTGTCCAGCCTAAAAATAGTTGGGAAACAACTGATATTCCGGACGGACGCAGAAAAACTTTGTTTCAAAAGTTATTAAATTGTATTAGTTGAAAACCTTTACTTCCTTTATGTAACAACCCAATACGCTATAATTTTTTTACTCACAACAAGATAAATAAGTTTCAAATTTAAATTGAACAAGTGGTAACTTCATTCGGCTCAAGAGTTTGATAAAGCTTATAAAAATTCTTAGTTTTTTAAGTGACCAGATCGTTGTTTTCTCAAGTTCCGCTTCAAGTTAGTCAATGTATGCAGAAGACATCTCGGCGGATTTATTATTTTCTTCATGAATTTATGTTCCATTTAAAGTTCAAAGCATTCAGCGTAACAGTTTCTACAATTTCCCGCGTTTTATATGAAACGACACAGTTTGCTTGTGTTATTTCGAGAATTAAAATTACGGTGATATTTTAATTTGTTTCTCGTGAGGTATTTTACTAAGTAATTCGAATCGATTCGTCTTTACATTACCGGGCAAGTATTTGTAGTATTACTACTTTTAATCGTTTTATGAAGTATCTTTAGTTTAACAAACTTACGTTACGTTTACGGATGAGCTATTTACACGGTTTTTTGTAATTTTAGGTCAAGTCAATCGTTCGTGCGTTTCGATCCTTTGTGAATCGCTTGATTGCTTTGATAAAAAAAAATTAATACGTGAAGAACTGCAAACGCTATCATCTTAAATTATTTCTCCATAAAACGGCTTTATAATTTACAACACTTGATGATGGTGCACGCTGATTTTTATGTCTTTAATTAGAGATGCCGTTTTCTTTCTTATTTGCACAGTGTTCATATCATACCAATTAGGTATATAACAATTTTTGGTCTCGCTTTTCTTACAAAACTATTATTATGATTTGCTAACACGACCATAGACACAAAAACTGTTTACTGCACGTATTTTTATGCAACTTTGTTTTTTTTTTCATTTACTTTATAGCTTTATACATGATAAATGCCAAATTCAACACTGGTTATAGTCAATCATATTTAAAAAATCCTACATGTTTCTGAAGAACTGTCTCTTCAGCGCAGACTTCAAACGATATTGTTCAGAACATTCTTATCATGATCAGCCATAATTGACACATCTTCTGGCTAATCACAAGTTTTTGAGTGGCACAAAAGTTTCAAAGAAGGTCAGGTTAACAGTCGGCGATGAAACGTTCCAAACGTCGTTCGTATTAACAGAAAAAAAAAACTTAAGTGGAAATAGCGCAAAAAGTTGGGATAATAATTGTAAGTTCTCACAAAATTGTCTACAATAATCTGCACATGCATTTATTAAATGGTTCCAAGAATGTTGATTCTTGAATACGAAGAAACGAGAATGATGCTGGCAGCAAACCTAATCCCTATGGCTGATCAAGAAAACAATTTTCTTTTAACTTAATCTTCGTTTGAAATCTGCGCTGAAAGTACGATTCACGAACGCTTATTAAGTCATCCAGAATGCGATGAAAAAATTATGGTATCGAGGAACGCTTCAAATAATTTTACGGACGTTGACAAAAGTAATATACTGTTTTTGTGGGTGGTCATGTGAAATAGGGGAGCTTTTTAAAGCTACCTCGTATAATTTCCGTCAAAGAAGCAAAAAGTTACGTATGATAATACCTATAGCTCAGTTTGTAACAACTTTTAGATATTTTTATTAACAAATTTCATTAATAAATTCCACGGAGCGAAAATTATATTTTACAATAAAACATTTAATTCCATTTCAATGTTAAGTTAAATCGTGGTTCCTTGAAAAAGTGTGACGAACCAAATTACAGGGTGTCATCACTTAAGCAAGAATAATATTCAAAACAAAATAGGATCGCACACGTAGAGATCTTGGAAAATAATAATTTAAGTTGGTATAATTTTTATACAACTCGCGATATAATTCTGAAAAAGAATAAAAAATTCTTATAAACAGCCAATAAGGCCATCCATGAAAATATAAGCGTACGACGCTTCATCTTTGTGCGACAGAATAAATGATAACACCACTGTATTTGGCTTGTCAGATTTCTATATTCTATAGGGCACTTCGATTTGTATTTTAAAAATGAAAAGATATGAAATGAATAAGCTTTCGCGAAACCATTTATTAACCTAATATAACCTTTTCAAAAGATCAAAAACAGTTACAGATTTAGGTCTTCTATCTGTTATTTCTTGATCGTTTGAATTTAATCTTACAAGCGAGAACTCCATGCTAAACCTTTCGCCAGGTATACATTTTAGCTTGCATTTGCTATAGTAGCATTTATAGGCAATAAAACTGCAGCAGGCGCAGTTACGGAAATGAAACACCTGCGCTATATGCTGGGCTGTCTCTTTAAAGTTTATTAGTCACGTTTTGCTGGAATAGATATCCGGACATATCGTTTTATCGCTGTACAGAATTTGTAACAACAAGATCAACTCCATGAATTTGTGTTTTAACGTTAAAAGGTCATACTTGATTAGTGTTGCAAGAACAGACCTACCCCATCATATACTACTCCATTTTTTTAAATAAAATAAAAATAATTTAGAAGGAGATTTCCTAAATAACCCAATAACTTAAAAATTATTATATTTTGAAACATAATAATTATTATTAAAATAATTAATACACTTTTATTTTCAATTTAATAAGCAAAAGTTTGTAGGATGTACAGGGTGGTCAAAATTCGATGGGTACATGGGTATCTCGCTTAATAGGCAATATAGAGAAACGGCTAACTTACCAAAATGTGCAGTTTTTTAAGACAAATTCAAAACCGTTTTCAAAAATATTTTATCATTTTCAGTTTTTGAGTTATAGGAAAAAAGGTGTTTTTTTGTCATATTAACAATGTGTAACCTATATGTTATATCTCCGTTATTGTTGTAAATATCGAAAAAGTTTATGGAGATTATTTTTAGATATTTTTAGGTCGATTTTGTGTGATCAATTATTTTATTTTGTTTCAATGTTATTTCATTTACTTTTAAATGAATAACATTGCAACAAATGCTGATGCATCAGTTACTAAAACACGTAACGCTTCAAAAGGGCCAAGTTATGAGGATTTCAACTTTAGTAAAAACACATTAACGTTAAAATATTACGGTCATAACTTGGGCCTTACAACGCCAGCATTTGGGTTTCGTCAATCAACAAATGATTTGTTGATAAAGTTGTACATCATAAGTAGAACAAACTACTCGCACCAATATGTGTTTATAGGAAAGAATGACAAAGATGCAACTACAATAAAAAAGGGACAGCAACAGGGAACCTAAAATCTTGAGACGGTCGCACCGATAGTTAAGTTCCAACCCCCGAGAAATGTACAGCCAGTCGAAAAATAAAGGAGTTTGTTGTTAAAATTGTTGTGTTTTATTTGTTCTTACTGTGTATTAATTGCTCTAGACCTGTGTACTACGTAAAACAACGTTTGAGGGTCCAACCACATTACAAAGACGATCACGAGCCATAACTAACAACAATAAATATAAGAGTAATAAGTACTCTTCCACAACAGTGCGGCCTATGTACAGTACGGTCCGTCACAGTTGGTGCCGCGAGACCAGGATGGAGTTTTAAAATTTACACACAGTAAGAAAATTTAAATATTTGTGAGTGAAAATGTAGTCCGAAAAACCGATTATGGGGGGGAAGAAAAAAAAAAATGATGAATAAATTCCGAAGAATGGTACCTGTTGTGAAAGTTAACCGTTGAAGGTTTTGTAATCGTGCTAAAGTTAACAAACCAATATAAGTGCAAAATATGGAAATGGATGAGAGATAACAACTTTCGTTGTTTTCGCCGAGGGAAGTAAAATGTTATCGATGTTCAGCAATCGAGGGCAAATTTTGGACAGCAGCACCTGGTCAGCTCCAGGTGAGCACCAGGTCAGTAACAGGCCAGCAGACAACACTAACCGGTAACGCCGCTAATTGAAAAAGGTAGGTCAGTGCGGTGTTTTGTACGAAAAGAAAATAATAATGTGCAGTGCAGAATCTAAAAAGAAGTGAGTGATGTGCAACGTTTATTTTAAAACTCCTATTGAAAACTATTGTTAGTTTACTTATTCTAGAAACCTGATGATTTTCTTAACATTCGCTAAATAACCATAACAAAAGAAATGCTTATTGTAAATACGAATTCCTATACATCTATGTAATTGGAATCCGTACGCTATCTGTTATAAATAAGCCCAAGATGCTAAACCTGTGTGATTTTGTATATTTGTGAATAATTTAAAGGTTTATTACCGTGCATTATTGAAAATGAACTGTTTGAAGCAGATCGAGGGTGTTTCGAAATTTTGTGCATAACTGTAACAGCCATGTGCGTACAGTCATATTTCTTGTCAGTTCACTGTTGTTTATTGCTTTAGGGTACAAGAATTGGAGTTGTAAAAAAAAAATATACTATTTCAGAAACATTATCGGTCTGCGTTCCAGGTCAGGTACTAAGTTTTAAAGCATTTTGTGTAGAAAAACATCTGTTTTCTTTAAGTAGGACACAAATTAATGTAAACATTACCGAAAACTAGGAATTTTAACATTGAAAATAATTAAGTTAAGAGAATATTTATTGCAATAATTTGTAAACATTGTAATTTTACTTTAATGGCTACAATGTTTTTATTATGAATATTTTAACAAATTACAGAACCATGAAGGTATTTAAAGGTACCTACAGGGTTCCCGACAAAATTTAACGATATCTGCGTGCTTGGCGTTTATTCTTCGGCGTACAACAAGGTGAGTTAATAAAATGATTTTGTGTAAATGTGTGAGCGAACGATTTTCTAATCCCATTTCATTTAATGTTATTTTGATTGCAACACGATTGTATCAGATCTGAAGCTATCGGACAAACTTGCAACAATGACTTACTACCAACGGCTACTGCCACCATCAGAGTTACTTCTGAATTGCAAAAAAAAATATCGAGTGCATTCTGTACACAACGAGGGATAATCCAGTGTGAATACCCACTGTGATAACTTAAAAAAAAAAACAGGTGCATAACGAAAAAAAAAAATAGCAGTCAGATGTACTCCTGATGCGACTTTTAACCACCAACAAATATCAGATTTATTTCAGATATGCTACAAAAAAAAAATCGGATGCATTCTGATATGTTAAAAAAAAAAACACACAGCGAGGGATAGTGTGAATACCCACTGATACATATAACTTAAAATAAAAAACAGTCAGATGCATTGCGAAAAAAAAAGGGAGTAGCAGTCAGACTTATTTCTGATGACACAAAAAAAAAAAAACTTTATTTTTGATACGATCAAAACAAAGAAAAAAAACAGTAAGAGTGAAAGCACACCTGCAATGGATTCGGCGGTATTGCTAAATAGCAAACCACCGAACCCAGGGGGGGAATGTGATCAATTATTTTATTTTGTTTCAATGTTATTTCATTTACTTTTAAATGAATAACATTGCAACAAATGCTGATGCATCAGTTACTAAAACACGTAACGCTTCAAAAGGGCCAAGTTATGAGGATTTCAACTTTAGTAAAAACACATTAACGTTAAAATATTACGGTCATAACTTGGGCCTTACAACGCCAGCATTTGGGTTTCGTCAATCAACAAATGATTTGTTGATAAAGTTGTACATCATAAGTAGAACAAACTACTCGCACCAATATGTGTTTATAGGAAAGAATGACAAAGATGCAACTACAATAAAAAAGGGACAGCAACAGGGAACCTAAAATCTTGAGACGGTCGCACCGATAGTTAAGTTCCAACCCCCGAGAAATGTACAGCCAGTCGAAAAATAAAGGAGTTTGTTGTTAAAATTGTTGTGTTTTATTTGTTCTTACTGTGTATTAATTGCTCTAGACCTGTGTACTACGTAAAACAACGTTTGAGGGTCCAACCACATTACAAAGACGATCACGAGCCATAACTAACAACAATAAATATAAGAGTAATAAGTACTCTTCCACAACAGTGCGGCCTATGTACAGTACGGTCCGTCACATTTGATAGTACTACTACAAAAATTGTTTTACGCTCGCAGTTAAAAAGTTATGACACAAACGTATCTTTTTTAAATGAAAGCTATAGTTGGCTATGACCTATTTAAATTGCAAATTTGTTTCTCATTCCAAATATATAGGGGTTGATGTATTTATTTTCAATAATACGCAAGTTACAAAGGTTTTTTAATTTTTTTAAAGATGAAAAACAAAAAGGAGGCTGTGAAAACAAAAAGAAAACAAGAAAAACCGGAGAAGATAGAATATATTTAAGAACTGGTCTGAATTTGTCTTAAAAAACTGCACATTTTGGTAATTCAACAGTGTCTCTATCTTGACTATTAAGCGAGATGCCCAGGTAATCGAATTTGGACCACCCTGTACTTTTTTTTTTTGTAAAAATAAAACTTTGGTTGCGGTTTTAAAATGGACAGTTGAATCCGTGTCCAATATAATTATCAGGTTGACAAAAAATCTGCCATAGAAAGTTCGTAAATTAATAGATATGCTCTTTTGAACTTGTAAGCGAAACCGCTGGATGACGAGACGAGATTCAGAAGATCCCAAACTTTCTTTTGATATGATGAGACTTACCTATGCAACTTGCTTGGACGTAACGAAGATGGCGACAGCAAAAGAGAACACATCCAACGACGATTTTAAGAAATTTATGCACTTGTGGCATGAAGAAGTGAATGCCAAATAAGGTACCGCCCGAAAAAAAAATTCTCCAAACTACGTTAATGGTTTGAGGTGTATTTGGATTTTGGATTGCGTGGAACAACGCCACTTAATGTGGTAAGAGGATCGATGAACGCAGAATATTACTACGAAAAAACGTATGTCTATTTGAAATTACGATTACGAGAACGTTATATCCCAATGGTTGGTTATCTTCTGCAACAAGATAACGCACAGCCCCATACTGCCCGCTATACTTCCTACTTCTTTTTGCAACGTTAAATCGATGTTATAACTTGGCCAGCGGATTTTAATCCGATGAAAATGTTTAAGCTATCATAAAACATGAGGTGGAGATGTCCTAAAAGACTAATCTGTACAAGTGGACCAATTCGATCATTGAAACTTGGACCAAGTTTACTGGAGTCGCTCATCAATGACTTGCGAATTGAAAAGTGCATAGCTGGAAATAATACCAAAATAGATCGCCAGATTTATTAAAAATTAATTTTTTACACATATAAAATTAATAACTTTAATTTTCTTTAAAAATAAATCGTTTTTAAATTTAATTATTTATTATAATTTAACCGCCAAGACTTTTGCAGCGACCTTTAATTTACATTGCATCGTTTTTAATAAATTTCACTACAATATTACGCAGACTAGATCAGAGTTTGTTAGCTGGTCTGTTGCCACCTTAAGTCATAATCAAAACAAAGAGCCACATTGTATGAATATTTTGGACAATTATCTCTTTGAGTTTTTTGAAGGTAAAAACATACTACTTAACATGAATAAATTAAGATCGCTCATACATTTTACTGTTCACTGCGACTGACTTAAAATTGTTGATAACAAATTCTGCTAAGTACGCCATGACTTGATAAACAAATACAATACATATACAACTTAAATTTATTTTTTAACAAATTTGTTCGACTATGAAAATTGGATACACACACCAAATTTGAAGTAGGCTCTGATAATATAAGCAACAGTAATTTCATAACAACGTGACCTACATTGATTGCTGTGTTTATTATAGTTTTAGTCACTTTTAAATATTGTTTATATTCAAGTCGCAGACACATAAAAACATTTACCGCGAAATTGCTGAGACGTAATGCAGTTACATATTTATTATTAGATACGGTACATAAACCTCAGTCTAAATATCGCAAATATCAGTTGGTTACAGAAGATTAGTTACGTAATTACCTTGAACTTAATGTTCCACCTCTTACTTTAACTGTGTCGTGCTACAATCGTTTGCTACTTTTGTACGTTGTAGAAAAGTATTAAAACAAACGAAACACAATGAAATAAATATAATACAAAAGTTCCCCTGCATATGGATACACTTGCGCCATCGATCCATTGCATGCTTCGATAACTTTATCTTTCGACTGAAACTTTTTCCTCCTAAAAATTCTTTTAGGGGTCCAAACAAATACACAACCGAGGAACCAAGATCCGGACTGTATGCTGGCTGAGATAAAAGGTCACACTGTAGTTTTGTTATTTCCTCCATTGTTTTTACAGTCGTATGAAGCTGAGCATTGTCTTGGAGTAAACACACAGAACTTTAACTTTTCTTTTTTTTTGTTTCTCGTTTTTTTTTTTTGTAGCAATGAAGACGCCAGGCGCAAACCATTTATCTTGTATTCTTCGGTCAACAAAGGCGGAACTCAACTGGCACTCACATTACTATTTTGCGTTATTATACTCATATAACTTTATACATTTTTCCATATGCAACTATGGTTGCCATTTAAAAAAAGTCAAGTTTGGCTTATATCTCAAAGATCAAGTACACCATGACTTTTTAGATATTATTTTCTAATTCTACGTAAGAATATCTCTAGGAAGCATTTCACATTTTAATTATGAGATAATTGGCTATGGCATTAATTGCCATTAAAAAAATCGTCTATGTTTAGTTTTTTTTAAGTATTCGAAAAAAATTAAAGGTGTAGGTAAAATGTCAAAATGGCATTAAATTCGTCTTGAACTAAAAAATATAAAAACAATTTTTACAATGTTAAAAGTTAAAATTGTCCAGTCTTCTTAAATTTACAGATCAAGTTATTATTCTAAACATTAAAAGATATATCTTAGTTGTTCGTTGCTTGTGTAACATCAACGCCAAAAAATTATTAAAACTAGACCAAAGTATTTCGTTATTTTAATGTAATTTTTACGGCAACACAATTTTATTATTTTTAATGATGGAAAAACTGGCAAACTGTTGGCAAATGCTTGCAATATAGAATTCGATCTAAAATAATAATCCAAGATTATTTTTATAAGTAGATTGAAATCATCTGCTTAAGAATTACAGGTTAATAATAAAAATATAACTTCAGGAAGGAACACATTAATCTTTGGTGTGCGATTTTGCGCGTCTTTGAATTGTGGAGTTCATTGTGCACTTTATGACGAAATAATGTGAATCAATAAGGTTAATTTTAATCAAAGACAGTTCACAGACCCCTTGATTAATTAATGTTGTAGGTAAAGTTGGAAATCGTTTTTTAGGAAATAAAAAACCCCGTTTATATTTTGAAATTATAATATTTCTACGTTGCAGGTATAAGCCTAAAAAAACCATAAACAGTAATGTTTGGTATATACAGGGTGGTCCATATAGAAGGGTCACTATTGGGATCTCGTAAACGGAACTACAAAGAAGTTTAAGCAAGACAAATTGATCCCCTTTCTGAAACCTATTCAGTGATGCTTTAATGTCTTAAAAAAGTCCCACGGCACACTAGATAATAAACAAATCAAAATGGGATTTTTTTTAAATCGTTAATAACTCGGTTATACGTGATGGTGCAAAAATATTTTTGGAGAAAAAGTTGTAAATTTTTTACGCACTGTAAAATTAAATCATTCAGTTGTTTCAATATTGTTTAAATTCTTAGATATATTACAAACTTGCATTTTGTTAAATGGAAACCATAGTTGGCAATGAAAAAGCATTTTTTTCCCTCTTTTCAATAACATACGATTTAATGTATTTATTTTGATTTTTAGGCAAAAGTTATAGTGCCATGAATTTAAATAATATTGAAACAAATGAATGTTTTCATTTTATAGTGCGTAAAAAAATCAACAACTTTTTCCCCAAAAATATTTTTGTACCACAACTATAACCGAGTTATAAAATGTGTAAAAAACGCCCATTTTGATTTTTGTATATACCTACCGTTTACGAGGTACCAATCTACCAATAGTGTCCGTTCTGTGTGGACCACCCTGTGGTCTTCGACTTTTTTCAAAAAAGTACGTTTAAATTGGAATATTAAATGTTTTTAAGTGGAAGGTTCTCTCAGCCAAGACGAACTATTCGATAGCTCTGTCATTGGTAAAAATTTAAAAAAAGTTTTGAATAACAGTTGTTTGTGGTTATTACTACATAACCCAAAATGATTTTTAACTATACACAGTGTTTTGTTTTTGTGCCCTGATAAGTATCTTTGTTTTTTATTTTCAAATGGAATACCCTATATGATTTCTAAATTTAATATGCAAAATTTAGCATCTAAAAGTATCAAAATATACAGGGTGTTCCATAAAAAAAACACTATAGTTGAAAATAATTTTAGAATTTGTAGTAAATGACCACAAACAACTTTTATTCTAAACTTTTTTTCTAAATTTTTCTAATAACTGAGCTATCGAATAATTCTTCTTAGCTGTGACACCCTGTATAAAAGGTATTGAACGATTAAAATATTTACACTTGATATATTAAATAATAACCATAAGTATAAAAATAACCCAGTATAATTTTTTTTTGCAAAATTTTTAACTGTAAAATATTCGTGGCAAATCAAACAGTTATCAAACATCAAACCTAGTGGCAACTCAAGGTTTGCTTTGTAAACGTTTATTCTTCATATTTATAAACAGCATATGTGAAACAAGGTAAGCCATTCATATCTGGAACATTTAAATATGGAATGTTCAAATCTGGACAATGCACCGATAGAATCATTCAAATCTTGAATCGTTTAACCAGGGCCGGCCCCAGGGGGAGGGCAGGGTGTGCATCGCACACGGCCCCGCGGATAGACCGGCCCCGCTAATCCGGCCTTGTCAGCTGTTTATCAGTCGTTTTCATAATACGCTAGTTCGAGAACCCCGCCCTTCTAGTGTTATAAAAAGTTACTTTATAGGTACAAATAAACTAAATACATAGATTTTAGGCATTCGCTGGTTAGATAGTAAAGTAGTCAGTAGTTTTTTTTTCTTTCTTCAAAGTGTCAATGATGTGTGCCAATAAAAAAATCCAAGGCTAGTATGCACAGTCGTTCGCCGGAGGAGCCGCCGGCGATGCGCCGACAGTTTTTCTTTTTTTTTGGCCCTGCATTCATTTTCGCACACAGCCCCGCAAACCCTATGACCGGTTCTGCGTTTAACGCTGAAATCACTCAACGCCAGAATCATGCAACGATGGGAATCGTTCATCGCTGGAAAACTCAAATCTGGAATCCCAAAATTAAGAATTTTTGCTGCTCTCTATATTACAACAGCCCAAGTATAAAACAATTAAAGTACAGTTTGTTTTATATTTTGTCTAAATTATTGTACAGTGGAAGATAAAAACATTGAGTAATGGCAATACAAGGGCTACAAATTGGGGCAAAGTTGCGTAATTATAATACTTAATCAATTCTTTTACTTTTTTTTGAAATTCATTAAGCATTATAATAACGCAACTTTTCCCCAATTTGTAGCCCTTGAGTTACCATTAACACGATGTTTTTATCTTCCACTGTACAATAGTTAAGACAATATATATAAATCGAAGTGTTCTGTAAATTGTATTACACTTAGGCTTATGTAATATAGAGGGCAGCAAAAATTTTTAATCTGAATTCCAGATTTGAGCTTTCCAGCGATGAACGATTTCCGTGTTGCATAGTTCCATCGTTGCATGATTCCTGCGTTGAGTGATTCCAGCGTTGAACGATTCAAGATTTGAATGATTCTTTCTACCAGTGCATTTTCCAGATTTGAACATTTCATATTTGAATGTTCCAACTTTGCACACGGCTCCTAATACAAACCGTATTTTAGGGGGGAAAAACAGATTCTAAATCTGATAATTAAATAAGGTTTTATTCGCAAGTCTGTGTGTTGCAATGTACAGTTTTTTAAAAATGTTTTTCAACATATCTATCAATGAAATTATAATTACGTAATGCTAAATTTGTGAAGTAAACCCTTACAAGCCGCAGTTTTTTTTAAAATATAAATCATGTATCCAGACATTTTGTTTATACAAAGTAAACAACGACGTCAAATCTTTACAATCCAAAATAAATTTATATAGACAGACCCAAAGGCGCCGCAATTTTCTCGGTACACATTACACTATACTTTTAATCAGATATAAAACATTAAATTGTTACTTACCACGTCATCTTTTGTGTCACACTCGCAAAAAAGATTGGTCAGCGATGGCGGATGTGTTTCCGGTAAAATTCGAATAAATTCCACACCGACGCCTTGCTGAAAATAAAAGAAAACAATAAATAATAGGTTCGCTCATTGTTAAGCTAATGAATTAACTATTGTGCGATAGCGAAATGGCAACATTATTTATTCTGATGTCTATACACGAATGCATTTATAATTTATTTGAAACCGGCTTTCTTTTTACAAGATCAGGACCCTCGCAAAATTAAAATAAAACTAAAGACTCAAAAAACGAACTAAAAAAAAGATTAAATATCACATTACCAGTAAAAATTAAGGTAAAAATATACTTTATGTATAAAACTATTAATTACATTTTTATTTTACTTATTTATGTTTAAATTCCTTCGTTCTTTCTGGTTTACTAATTTATCTATGACTCTTTTATGGAAATGAGTAATATTTTCAATTAAATTTAATCAAATCCAGCGCCGAACGTCCCAAATGTTTAATTTCAATTTTCTCGCTCAGAGGCAAACGAAAAAAAATCATTCCTTGTAAATATTGAACAAAATAGCATGTTATCACGCGTAGCTCCCGTATATATTACGATAGTACTGTGAAGCTGCAGAACATGCAGCCCGCGTATTACATTTATAAGACACGGCCATTGTTATAAAATGTTGAGTGTAGCTGCAGTACAAACGAAAACATTTTTTTTTTTAAGTTTTAATGTAAACAAGTTTAAAGAATATGCATAATTTAATTTAAATCAAGAGGGGCTGTAGTCCTGCAGCCGCTATGGACGTCTTAAATCTTCTAGAGACTACCAATAGGAGCGTTATTACACAGTAATAATTTTACATTTCTCTGTCAGATGTTGATTCTTCTGTCAAAATTGCGTTTTCGACCAATAACAAACTCAGATATCCTATAAACGACCAATAAACATAATCATACACATATCCTTTCCACAATTAACAGATTTTCATGCGATTATTGGTCGCTTCTAAGAAATCTGAGTTTGTGATTGGTCGAAAATATAAATTTGGAGGGGGAATTAAATATTTTGGTCTTGATAATTTTTTGACGAATTTCGGCGACCAATAGCGTTACGTTAATATAGATTAAATCACACCCCTGACGCACCACTCTGACAGTACTTGTAAGATTTGACAAACCATACATTTTATTTGACAGGTAGGTTAGGTGAAGGGAATTTTCTGACAAAATACAACTCGTGGATTGCAAATAATCTATAATTTTTGACAAATCTTCACTCATGCAAGTTGAATCAGAAAAAATCACTCCTGCAATTCGTGCACTCGTATTTTTTTCAGCTCAACTTGCATTCGGTCATATTTACCAAAAATTATCGATAATTTTC